>CM030360.1:241044975-241608627 GCA_017893485.1 Hemerocallis citrina | reverse complement strand
TAGTCCTTGCTGTGGAGGAGACAAGTAGCGATTTGGACCCCTCTATAGGCCCATAAACACGTACGGGCTCCCCCGTACACTCCCCCACATAGGAAATCTTTTTTTCTCCGCTATTCTCATTTACGCGGTGCACCACACCGCTGGACCCCGGTAACCCGCGGTGCAGCACACCAGCCTTCACATTCACCGAAGCGTCCCCACATAAATTGAGGTGGGTAAGCGTACCCCCCCCCCCCACGTGGTGCCTTCGCTTTGGTCGAAAAAGCAGCAGGCTCTGGCATCTCCATTAACAAGGCAGTGGGTGCCAAACTCTTTCCTCCATCCTCCATTAGCTTGGGACCATTCTGAGCTTTGAGCTTGTTACCAAAATTGGTATTCCCTTCATCATCTTCTTCGTTGTCTTCATTCTCCCTTCCGTCTCTCCTCAAAAGCGTTGCTACGCTACCTACTCCTTCTTCGATGAGCACGTTCTCCTCAGCGCTTCTTTTGCTCTGGTTGAACAGCTCATCAGACGACGCTTTACCCAGAGTTTCTCCTATCTCAATCCCCAAAATAGCAACTGCCTCTTCTCCCCTTTGCTCCTCAGGCATGCCTTTTTCCTTTTTCTGATGGGAACCATCTCTTGTCTTCTTCCCCATATAGGCAGTTTTCTTCACCAACCCCTCTCTCACAATCTGCATGCTGCTGCAAAGTGATGCTTCTCCACTTTTCTGAGCCAAAGCGCCCCCTGCCTCTGACTCCAGCATGGTTTGACCCTTATTTTGAGCAACTATTTGGATTGTTGTGAGGCCGATCTCTGTTTTTTCCAAATCAGTATGGCGAAGCTGGATCACCGTTGGATCTGATGCGTTGGGGGCTTTTGCAAGCTCTTGAACGTTGGATCCAACGGGACGATCCATGCCTCGATCCTTGCCTCCGATGGTGGCCTCTTGACCGTTGGATCCCTTTGGCTGGCTCCGGAGTCGACCATTGGCGTCCCACCCTACCCTAGACCTCGCTGATCCCTCCACTGCGGTCGACTTAAGCATCTCTTTCTCTTTCGCCGCCTTAATAACTTCCTGATGGGCCCTCTCCACCTCGTGGGTGCCATCAATGGTGAGATCCTAGGTCGGCGTTGCCACTTGCTTGTAGCTTCTACCGTCCCTTAGAGAGGGAGCCACAGATGGGGACATGATGGAGGTGGGATCACCCTGCTGGTCTACGCATTTGTCAAGAACAAATCGGAGAAGGTAGGAGTCATCGTATGAGAAAACTTTCGCGAACCTCGGCATAAGGGCGATGTCCCTACATCTTATCAGCACCCTTGCCGAAACAATGTCCGATCGGCAAACGGTTTTCTCATCAACCTCCTCCACCGTACCAAAGTCGGCAACCATTTCTTGTAAGGCTTTCCTCTTCCAAAAATGAAGGGGAATGTTATGTATCCACACCCAGTATCGGATCCCTTGTGGCCTCTCCGCATCGAAGCTTGGTGACCAAGCTTCAAAATCTAGTTTGAAGTGCCCAAAGTCCACTGCCTCACCTCCGGTGATCTCTATCATCTTTTGTGGAGAGGGGAAGGAGACCAAAAACAGTAGTGGACCCATTCTTTTGACCACCCAGTCACGATGGGCCTTCATTGGCCACCTCTCGCTCAATGCCTGAAGAACATGATTCTCCGAAGCTCTCCCCGCAGTCACCCTGGCCACAGCACACCACAACTTAAGCCAGCTCTCCTCCGCTTTGATGTTGGCCAAACTGGTAGCCAGTTTGATGGTGGCTGGGTTGTCCGGAGATCTACCCCTGACCACTCTCCTGTCTTCGTCCTCGTTGGAGGCAATGGCGTTAGTGCAATTGTAGGATAAGTGTCCCCACTTCAAGCACCTAAGACACCGAACATCTTTGGTGCAGTCCGCTCGCAGGTGCCCCAGCTCTCCGCAATTAAAACACAGCGCCGGTTTGCGCTTACCCCTTCTCTGTTGTTTTTGATTTCCTTCAGTGCCGGTGTTGGGGATTTTGATTTTCTTTTTCTTTTGGGGATCACCTCTTGCCAACCCCCACCTTCTACACCAATTGGAGGTAAACCCTCAACCTCCACTACTCCCTCGTTTGGACCCCTTCTATGGGCCCCTACGATGGTGGCGCTTAGACGGTTTGTGGTCGGCAACCTTGGTGGTAGGTGGTGGGGATTGTTGGAGGAGTCGGATGGGATTTGTGGATGGTGTTCGAAGGGTTTCTTTGGTGAGTCAGTAGTTCTTGGGGGTTTTTGTGGTGGCAATGGCACAGTAGGATTGGGAATTGTGGTAGGGCGGTCTTGCTCACGGTACTTGTGGTGCTGATGATGTTGTGGGACATGTGGAAGATTACTAGTAGGTCTGCGATGATGGGTGTATGTTGTTGTAGCCTGGTGTCTTTCGATTCTTTCTATTGTAAACTTGTCCCTGGCCGTGTCCCTGTGACTCACTCTTAAGCTGTTAGGTTGATGTTGAGAGTGACGCCGGCCTAGAGGGGGAGTCTTCTTGCGCCCACAGTGGCCTGGAGGAGGACCCTCTCTTTGGGCCCGTCCTCTCGATGCCGCCTCAGCCAAAGGGCGATGATGATGATAGCCTCTCCCCTCATGCCGAGGATGTGCATTTCGATGTGCCCGCGGTGGGGAGATGGCCTCTCTGAGCCCAGGGGGCTCGCCCTCTATACGGCTAGGCTGACGGGGAGTCACTACGTGTGTGAGCCTCGCTTCCTTAGAAACTGTGTTTGTGTCAAGATTGGGTAGATCATGCGAAGGAGAAATGGGCGTGGGAGGGGGGGAGGGGGTGTAGTTATTGCAGATGATTGGCGAGCCCTCTCGAGTGGACCACAACCACTAAGCTCCATCTCAGTAAGCATAATAGGAGGTGTTGGAGAAGAAAGGTTAAAAGGTTCAAAGCAGGAGAAAAAGAAAGAAGAAGGTTAAGAGCAAAAGGGTGGGGGGTTTGGCTCAATCAGCAGGGGAAAGGGAGAGGGAGCAAGCTCTGGAGGAGAGGAGGGAGATAGCTAGTAGAGTAGTCGGAGAATGTTAGAGGTGGAAGAAGAGAAAGGGAGTAGGTTGGAGCTGCCATTGGGACTACTACAGAAGCTTTATTGTTCAACAGAATATTAACGGGGGATGTTCAATGTTGTCGCGTTCTTCATTAATGTATTCCTCAGTGTTTTAAACTCTATTATGGTTTTTCCTACATTACTTAGAGCATCTACATTGGTGTTTCTCATTTTTGAAAAAATAACATCTACAGTAATAGAAAATAGAGATTATGTCTGCAACAGCAGTTTGCTAAAATTTTGCTAAAATTTGAGAAAGACAAGACATGTTGTTTCGTCCGGTTTTTTTTTTAGTTAATTAATTAATTATTAGATATTAAAATAGATTAATTAAATAAATTAAATAATAAAATATAACCTAAAACCTAATTAATTATGCACTAAACCTACTTGACGCTAACCTCATTCCCCCCCTGCTGGATAGGACATGTTGTCCCGTCCAAGCAAAAAATGCTTGAAACGGGACAACATGTCTCGTTTTAGTATTTTTTTGATTTTTTTTTTCAGACGGTACATGTTGTACCGTCTGATCATTAAAAAAAAAAAATCCGACGAAACAACATGTCTCGTCTGATCCTATTAAAAAATTGAAAAAAAAATAGGGGATGGAACAACATGTCCCATCTCTTATAATTTGAGAATCGCAATTTCGTTTCTCAAAAATGAGAAGCGACTATAGCGATTTTGCCATTTTATAGTAAAATAGCAAACGACTGCAGCACCTACTTTCTCGAAAAATGAGAAATTGGCAAATATAGCAAACGATTGTGAATGCTCTCATAACAAATATTTTAATTTAATTTGTATAACTTACTCACAAATTACTATTTTGATATTACTATCTTGAGCAGTTTTAAAAGTAATTAGCAGAATTTCATTTACCAGATTATCAAAGTTCTGATCTATCGAACTTACTTTAAGAATAAATAAAACTTAAGTATAATTGTCTAAAAGCCAATAACAACATTTTCAAGGGCTTAAGAATTTTTTATTATTATTTTTTCCTTTCTGAAAAGTGGTTCAATGGATTAAATTTACCGTAATATTTCAATTGAAGTTTAGATTGATCACTTGCTGCAGAGTAGATGTATGTAGTAATATGAAATAGTGATTTGTAATAAGTGACTGATGTGGAAATAGAATATTTATTAGTGAGTCATGTGGAAACCCTATTTATACTATAATAAAGTGAGGCTTAATTACACACTAATTAAAGCTGAGATCTTAGGTTAAAGGGAGGGACAGTGCTAATTTAATCTCATGTACAGGCTCTCAAGATTGCTTTAATTTACATATAAGATTTAATTAAAATTATATTATATTTGGTTAGTAAATAACAGGGATGACAATAATGATAGGTATACAAGTATATAATAATGATATGGGTCAGATGACGTGGCCCTCCCTGGACCACAAGATCCCCTCAAAAGCCGTTCACCCCCGATTATCAGATCTGTCAGGTCAGCTCTAAGCCTCCTGGACTTCCGCCACGTTAGACCCACGGGCAACCGGGTCCAGACCCGGCCCCAAACGGGTCCAAACCTGATTGGCAATGCCTATAAATACCAGGCCCTCTACCCCTTCAACAGGTAATCAATCTTTTCCCCTCTAAAAAACCCTAGCTACTGTTACTCCTCAGTGACTAACTAGACCGTCGGAGGACCTGCCACCGGGATCAACCTCGGTGTTCCTAGGCCAAGTGCAGGTACATGAGACCTTCGGATCCGAGCTTCCTGATTCGAGCCGAGCATCCGCCCTCAACCTCACTCCCGCCTACTCCCGAGCCGTTCCCTCAGCTAAGGGTCGGGCGTACCATCCAGTACCGAAGCTTCCACTAAATTACAAATCGAGAGAACTCACACCTGGTGCAGCCAGCCCCAAAAAACAAACCGCATCAGGTTGGCACTGTCTGTGGGAAACAAGGTACGGACGTCAGTCCGAACCCAGCCATCAACGACATCCCGCCAATCCTAGCTCACATGGCACCCAAGCCCAGGCGAGCTGTCACCTCCGCGCGTCGTCCGGACGTTCCTCCTCAGGACACCCCCGTTGACACTCATGGATCCAACCATCCGAGGATCAACGGCGGACCCGGGCCGGGCGCTTCTCGCTCGGTTGCAACCGACCTCCGTCGGCAGATCCAGAACCAACAAGCCAGCCGAACGAGGAGAGGGACTGCTTCCAACTCGGTCCCAAACCATCCCAGGCACCCCTCTCGAGGGCGGGAGTCGAAGCTCAGTCGAGCCGACCGAAGGCCGCCACCCCAACGCGACCCGGCAGACAAGTTCCAGTTACCAGCCGTGTAACGCCCCGATTTCCATGTAACTGGAAAACCGTGACATAAGCCAGAATCTTTTTCTTCAATTAGTCACAATACACAGAAAATAGGAGAATTTAAAACTTTTCATTCAACACCCAATGTATTACAAGTCTGAATGTTATACAACTGCAATACATTACAATTTACAATAATACCTTTACAATCTCAAGTATTATAACTTTTAACAACTTACATCAGGGTACAAGGAATGAAGAACAACACTTGGTAATTCCCACTTGGGTACTTTTCGACAAATAGATAATCAACATAAATATTACAGCAAAAACTAAATATGACATCGACTCCTCGCTTTCCTTGCCTTAAGTCCTCCAGAATCTCGTGCCTGTACTTCTGCGATCCAGTACCTATTGAAGTGGGGACGTCAGTATTCACTGATGCTTTAAGGCTGCTAACATAGCAGCGAATCTCCCAAAACAACATACAGAAACATGACAATGTGTCGGTGTAGTTTAAGTGTTCGTGAGTGCTATGACTAGAATCTAATGCAATATTAACTAAAACTAAGATGCTCTTATTCTAATGACAGCAAGTCTCCGAAGCAACATGCAGCCCATACTACATGCGCCTTTCTCAAGTCTTCTCTTCATTATAGGGATTTGAACCCGCGTTATGAATTTCTAATTGTACACAACTTGTTCCCGACAGATACAATGTGACTGATGAGGTTGCAGACGTGGTCAAGTCCCACTAATGCAGTCCGCTAATGGTGTCTATATTTGCCACTACTACCCGGCTAACCGGGCCTCACTCAAAAACCAAACGAACCCTCGGGGTTACCGCAACACAGGTTAGCTCGAAGCATCCCCTGTAGCCCCCTAACTCATAGACCACAATCTATGGCCTGTTCGCTTCCCCAGCATAGGACCTGACAGAGTTCCGGGGTCCATCCCCTAGCTCCGCCCGCCTTATCATGGCACTTCAGGAATTAACAGTGTGAGATACGCAACCCGTGCTTCCAACTCGTGAGAAGGCACCGTACGTATCCCTTTGACGGGAAGGTACAACCCAGTAACACCACATAAGATCGGCCCCAAAGGACGAGTTGGTCGTAAGGTGCCCCCTACTACCTACTCCTCTCTTTCTGGCAAAAAAGTTAAGTAAATGATCTTTATGAGTCACTACCCTAATAATGTCACTAACCCTAACAACTGAGGGATGACAACAGAACTTACCCAACATGCTGAGTCTTGAGTTGGACTCCACAAGACAACTCTACTAGGCTGCTCAACCTAGACTTACCAGAATCTCTAAGGATCTGATTCATGGTCTATCGATCTAAGACCCTGGCAATACGAACATACATGCATGCCACTACCCTGAACTTGGATTCCATCTATACTCCGGTCCGTGATCAACCTACACCGGTTAAGATCCGACGGTACACAAGGAGTGACTCGACCACAGTCCCTTAGGAATAAGAAAACATATGTCTTGATGGTCGATAGCCCCTAGGGTAATAGTATCGCCGTAGACGAGCACAACAAAACTGAGTACTAGCTATCAAGCTATATACGAGCAGACTGACCACATACGAGCCAATAAGCTACGTATGAACCAACAACTATCTACGAGCCAGGCAGGCTTCGTATGCGACGACAACATACATACCAGCCAAATAAGCCGCGTATGAGACCCACAGTTACATACGGGCCAGTCGAGCCACGTACGAGCACAACCATATACAACCAACCATACAGGTAATCAAACCTAGAAGCAACCAAACGTGCTTGCTAGCAAACTTGATCTTCAATAATTAGAAGTAACAGAAGAATCTACTAACAGTCTAAGATAGGCATTCTACCAATGAGAATCCCGAAAGTGATATGACAACTTTTATCGAACTAACTATTACTAGTGACCTTCCCAATCCTTATTACCCATAAGGATGAGGGATGTCCCCATGATATGGTCCAATTTCAATTAGAACCTCACACAACTAGAACCCACGGTTTCTTTTCCAAAACGAACTAGAACTACATGCAACTGATTCTTGGATCCTCTCTCAAGTTTGAGCTAGAATCACCTAGGAGCTAGATACATGGGTTCATGGTTCCTTTTCAATCTTTCCCTACCCTATACAATTCAAGCATTGTTCTTTTAACTAGAATGGTACAATACCCCATTCAAGCATGTATGGCTCTAACTATGTAATCTCAAATATGGGATTCCTTCTTGGGATTAACTAGAGCTACTTCACAACACAATATTGTAACTACATGTTTGGTCCTTCACTAACGCTACAACCACAAAATGCTAGTTCTTTACCGACACAATTTACTATAATATGATAGTTCCTTACTAACACTATAACTACAACGCGATAGTTAATACTACAACTTCAATGTGATAGTTACTACTATAACTACAACATGATTAATTTCTTTGCTAAACACTTTAACTACAAGCATGGATACAACTTACGTAGAAATCTACTATAAGTTAAAGCATGAATAGCTACTAGATTTAAGCATGGATATTTCCTACTACTTTAAGCATGGTTAATGCTATAACTTACCCATGAGTACTAACAATTTAGCGTGGTATACAAGTTAAACATTATTCTACAACAATTCTTAAGCATGGTAGGAACCTACAACAATCTTAAGCATAACATACTATTTAAGTATTCCTACAACAATCTTAGGCATGGTAGGTAATTGAAACATCTATCCTACACATTCCTAAGCATGCTAGATTAATTAACATAAATCCTACAACAATCTAAGCATGGATACATACTTAGCATCAACCTACAACATTCCTAAGCATGGTAGATAAGCATTAATCCTACAAAATCTAAGCATGATATATAATTTTCCTACAAAAATCCAACATGGTACGCTACTTAAGTATTCAACCTAAGCATGGTATACATTTCAAACAAAAACCTATAACATTCTAAACATGGTAATGCTACTTAGCATTAATCTAAGCATGGTATACATTTCAAACATAAACCTACAACAATCTAAACATGGTAATGCTATTTAGCATTAATCTAAGCATGGTATACATTTCAAGTAGAAACCTACAACATTCTAAACATGGTAATGCTACTTAACATCAATGTACGACATTCTTACAAGAGATATAGCACAAGTATCAATCCTTCCATAATCAAACATGGCATATAATTTTCCTACAACAACCTAAGCATGGATTGTGCTTTCCTACAACAATCTAAGCATGGTAGGTGATTAAACATTAATCCTACACAATCTTAGCATGATAGGTTGATCTACAACGATCTAAGCATGAAGACAACTTAGTAGAACATCTACTATTACAATCTAACACGGATAGAACATAACATAGAATTGCTACAACTAAGCATGGATTATAATTCCTACAACAATCTAAGCATGGTATAATAATTCCTACAATAATCTAAGCATGGATTATAATTCCTACAACAATCTAAGCATGGTATAATAATTCCTACAACAATCTAAGCATGGATTATAATTCCTACAATAATCTAAGCATGGATTTTAATTCCTATAATAATCTAAGCATGGATTATAATAATTCCTACAACAATCTAAGCATGGATTGTAATTCCTACAACAATCTAAGCATGGATAGTAATTCCTACAACAATCTAAGCATGGATATAATGTAAATATTTACCTACAACAATTTAAACATGGATATCTACTACAATTGAAGCATGGGTTACTACTACAAAAATATCTATTTACTACTTCAACATAACCTTGCTTATATTTAAGCATAATCAACTACTACTTTTCTTAAGCATGAGCTACAATACTACAAATAGTCTACCTTTTTATAAATTTCAAGCCCTACATAATACAACACTATTTTCTTTAATCTCTTAGTCCCTACATACAACAAGTCTATCTTTTTATCAACTAATAGTTAACTAGGTTTGTTAATTATCAAAGTAGAGAGCAAAACCAAAGAAAGACTTGTTTTTAATAGTCCACAATCCCAAATGGGTAGTAATTAGTTCTATGTGCAAAAGGAATCATATGCTTGTGCCAAGTCCTTGTTTAGTCCTACATCCCAAAATGGGTATGTACACAAGATTCATATGCACATGTCCAAGTCAAGTCCTACAACCCAAAATGGTTGTATACACAATCACATATGCTTATGTTTATTTAGTCCAACAACAACAACAAGAACAACATTTACTACTATCAAAAGTTCCACCTTTATGTTTTTATTTAGTACTACCACTTGTTCCATTTCCTTTTATCCATACCATTATGCTACAACATAATAAGAAACAACACACCATAACACCATCACAAGAAACAAGCACCCCAAAAGAGCAAAAGAAAAAAAAACAAGGAAGATAAGGAGAAGAATAAACCAAAAACAACAAACTCAAACAACAAAGAAATGGAGAAGCCCCCACCTTTCTTTCTTGTTGGAAAGACTAGCCTAAGCAACCTTCTCCTTCCCCTAAGCTCTTAGAACTTCTATAGAAACCTACAAGAAGAAAACTCTCCTATTAGTCTCTCTCTTTCTTTTCCTTTCCTTTCTTTCTTTGTCTTTGAAAAATGAGACAAGTAATGAAGGGAGGGGGTATTTATAGGTGGAGGAGAGGGTGGAGAGTGCAAATTTGCACACACAAAAGTGCACAACACCCCCTAGGGGGTGGAGGCCGGCCCATGCTTGTAGGGGTGAGGGAGGCATGGTGTAGGGTGAGGTGGAGGGGTGAGGTGGAAGAGATAAGGTTTCTAGAAGAATACCCTTAAACTCTTATGCATACTTTAATCCTAGTTTAAGCCTCCTAAAACCCTAATAATCTAATAGGTTTTGTCATAACAAGGACAAGTATTTTGTCCAAAAATACCCACTACATAATTGGTACAATGTATTAAATTGGCTACAATACGCATATGTACGTATATACGTGTATACCAAGAAAATCTTCATATAATCCGTATAAAATAATTTAATTTCTGAAATAATAATAAAATAAATTTTATTATCAATTCGGAAGATCACGGTACCAATTTGATACAATACGGATGTATACTGACCGGTATATGGGTACAGATAATGTTTATGAACAAAACCGGGTGAAAATCACCAAAATATTTCAATTTGGGAATTAAAACAAAATAATAATAAAATAATAATTTATACAATGTAATATCCGTTCGGGATATTACAAGCCGTGGGTTCCAATACTTCCGGAACGAGATCCTGTAGGCCGTATTAGGGATCCCTATGAACGAGACACTCTGCCGGTCTCATACTCTGTCGGACGCCGAAGCCAACGAGTCTCGCTGTCTAACCTGCCTGCCAGAGTAAGATGAGGACGTCCTACGATGCCTACATGAGATGGAGAACTGCCTCGACCACTTCGGCGAAGGCGGCTCAAGGACGACCCCGGCCCGTAGGCCGACCCGACCTCCTTTCTCCACCGCAATCCTCCAAGTGGAAATACCCCGAAATTTCTACCCTCCTCAATTCGATACTTATGATGGCAAGGGTGATCCTGTTGATCACATGGAGGGCTTCAAGACCCCCAGGATGATTCAGAATGCCTCGGATCCCTTCCTGTGCCGTGCCTTCCCCGCCACCCTCCGAGGTCCGGCTCAGGAATGGTTCTCTAAGCTCGCTGCCGGCTCCATTTACTCTTACGACTAGCTAGAAGGCAACATTCTAGCCCACTTCGTAACCAGCAGAAAAACCGAGAAGACGAGCATGTCCCTACCGAGCCTCCGACAGAAGGAAGGGGAGCCGCTCTGGCTGTTCGTTCGAAGGTTCACCACAGAGGCGAGGTTGGTCTCCTCCCTCGACGCTGGGGTCGCCTCGGCAGCTTTCCGGCACAACATCCGGCATGGCCAGCTGAAGGCATCCCTGGAGAAGAAGCCTCCCCTCAATTTTCCTGACCTTCTCAATCAAGTCGAAAAGTACATCCGGGCCATGGAGGCCTTGAATCCAGAGGACTCCAAAGAAGTTCCCGAAAAGGGGAAGCGCAAGGCCGACAAGGCGGAGCCATCAAAGAAGGTCCCAAAAGACGGGACCATCACGAAGAGGGTCCCTCCGATCCCACGCTTCGAGAGGTACACTCCACTGACGCTGAACGTGTCGGCTATCCTCTTAGCAATCGAAGACAGGGACCTCGTCCAGTTCCCCCTTCGACCAACCAACAACAAGAAAAGGGATCAGCAGTTCTACTGCCGCTCCCACCGGGACAACAGGCACGACCCCGACCACTGCTGCACCCTGAAGAACGAAATCGAGGACCTCCAACGAGGGTACCTCCGAGAATTCAAATTGGAAGACACTCGGGACCAAAGGGACATGAGGAACCGGAGGCCTTCTCCTCCTCCTCGCACACCCCATCCACATCCCGAGCGGAACCCCGAGCCTGAAGAGACCGGGGGTCAAGCCATCCTACATTGCGTCCATGGGGGCCCACAGGAGAGGAATCCAACACTTCTCGCAAGGCATTCGTCTGAGAGGTAAATGTCGTTCGAGGTCTCCCCTCCCCCCAGGTCCAGCTCCTTCCTGTCTCCTTCTCAGGGGAGGACCTGGAGGGGGTCCAGCTCCCGCACTACGATGCACTCGTCATCAGCCTCAGCATGGCGAATTACGAGGCCTGTCGAATCCTCATGGACAACGGGAGCTCGACGAACATCCTCTTCCTGGAAGCATTTGAGAACCTCAAGCTCTCCCGAGATAAGCTGAAGCCAGCCAGGTACACCATGCACGGGTTCTCTGGCATCCCGGTGCCAATTGAGGGGATCGTGACCTTAGACGTCACCGCCGATATGACCCCTCACAGACAGACCGAGTCGAAGGACTTCATGGTTGTAAACGTCAAGGCGGCCTACAACGCCATCCTCGGATGACCAGGACTCTGCTCCCTCCAGGCTATTCCCTCGGCCTACCACCAAAAGCTAAAATTTCCCACCAAGTTAGGTGTCGGGGTCGTCCAAGGAAACCAAGAAGCTGTACGATCGTGCTATATGACGGCGGTCGGGGGTGGTGTGTTTACCCTGGACGCCGTCGAGCTGTAGCTCGAAAGAAGCCAGCCCGAGCCCGAGCCGGCAGACGAGTTAGAGGAAGTCTCGTTCGAGACAGGGAACATGTCGAAGTGGTTCCGCGTGAGCTGCTCCCTCACTCCCAACCTCAAGTCCGACCTGATCGATTGCATTCGCCACAAGGTTGACCTCTTCACCTGGACGCCCTCTGATATGCCCGGGATCTCCGAAGACCTGATCATGCACAAACTCAGCGAGATCCTCAGCTCGAAGCCGATCATCCACAAGCGACGTAAGTTTGCCCCGGAGAGGCAACAGGTAGTAAAAGCAGAGGTGGACAAACTCTTGTCTGCCCGGTTCATATAGGAGGTCAGCTACCCTGAGTGACTGGCAAACGTCGTGATGGTTAGGAAGGCGAGTGGGAGTTGGAGGATCTGCATAGACTTCACGGACCTCAACAAGGCATGGCCGAAAGATCCGTTCCCTCTCCCCCGCATCGACGCTCTGATCGACGCAACGTCGGGTCACGAGGTTCTTTCTTTCATGGATGCCTTTTCAGGCTACAACTAGATCCGGATGTTCCCTCTCGACATAGCCAAGATGTCCTTCGTCACCGATTAAGGTCTTTATTGCTTTCGGGTTATGCCTTTCGGGCTGAAGAATTCCGGTGCCACTTATCAGAGGCTCGTCAACCGAGTCTTCAAGGAACAGATCAGTCGCAATATGGAGGTGTACGTCAATGACATGCTCGTCAAGAACCAGCGGGGACAAGACCACGTCGCCGACCTGGAAGAAGCCCTTGGGGTCCTTCGGACTCACAATATGAGACTCAATCTGGCGAAATGTGTGTTCGGCATCTCCTCAGGGAGATTCCTCGGGTTCGTCGTTAGCTAGCGCGGTATCGAGGCAAATTCTGAGAAGTTCCAGGCCATAATAGACATGGCCCCTCCTAGAAACATCAAAGAAGTCCAGAGGCTCACAGAAAAGCTTTGCGCGGAACCGAAGGCTTCGAGTGGGGTACTCAGCAGCAAGAGGCATTCGCCCAATTGAAAGAGTACATCGGCAATCATCCTCTCCTCAGCAAGCCCGAACCAGGCAAGCCCCTCTGGCTTTATCTTTCGGCCTCGAAAAATGTGCTCAGTGCTGTTCTCATCCGAGAAGAGGACGGAATCCAAAAGCCCCTGTACTATGTGAGCAAGGTTCTGCTCGCAGCCGAGACCAGATATGCAAAAATGGAAAAGATGGCATATGCCCTGGTCATGGTCACGCGAAAGCTCCGCTCCTATTTCCAGGCGCACTCAATCTAGGTCCTCACGGACCATCCTCTGAAGGCCGTCCTCTACAAGCTTGAGAGTTCCGGCTGACTGGTCAAATGGTCGATCGAGCTCAGTCAATAGGACATCGGCTATCAGCCAAGGACAGCCATCAAGGGGCAGGCCCTCGTCGAGTTCATCACGGAATGCACCATCTTCGAGCAACCCGACAGTGGGGAGGTGGAAAGTTTACGTCGACGTCTCTTCCTGCGAAGTGGGGAGTGGTGCGGGCATCATTTTGCGTGGAACTGACAATTTCCTTCTCCAATATTGTCTCCGCCTCAATTTCCCGGCCTCCAACAATGAAGCCGAATATGAGGCCATGATCGCCCGGCTCACCCTGGCACATCAGGCTGGCGCTAGACAGATCAGGGCTTTCAGCGACTCTCAGCTCAAGGTCAATCAGATCACCGGAGAGTACGACGCCCATGATGATCGGATGATCCGGTACCTAGCCATGGTTCAGCGGCTCCTAGCATCTTTTGATGAGTCTGCAGTCTCAAGGATCCCCAGAGAGTAGAACGCCCAGGCCGACAATGGACGGAAGGCCCTACCTCCGTTGTTTAAACCCTGATGAAGCAAGGTACGCTCTCAAAGAGCTCCATGAAAGAATTGGCGGATGCCATATGGGAAGCCGATCGCTTGTGTGAAGGCTCTGAATCACGGGTACTACTGGCCCAAGATGTTGCAAGATGTTCTGGCCCTAGTTAAAAAGTGCGGCCCTTGTCAAAGGTTCTCCTCGGTGAGAAGAGCTCCACAAGCAAACCTCTGCTCCCTGGCCAGTCTGACCCCCTTTGCTATGTGGGGGATGGATCTGGTAGGCCCATTTCCGAAGGCGACGGGCCAAAGGAAGTTTCTGATAGTAGTAATCGACTACTTCACGAAGTGGATTGAGGCTGAGCCCCTAGCCACGATTACCGAACAGTAGACCCAACATTTTTTTGGAAACACATCGTCTGCCAGTTCGGGATTCCGCACATACTCATCACAGATAATGGGACTCAATTCGCGAGTAAGAATTTTCAAAAGTTCTGCGATGATCTTGGGATCCAGCAATGCTTCTCCATAGTATGCCACCCGCAGTCAAACGGTCAGCCCGAGAACGCAAACCGCCAAATCCTTGACAGTCTCAAAAAATAACTTGATAACTCTTCCAAGAGGTTATGGGTCGACGAGTTGCCAAGCGTTCTCTGGGCCCACCGAATGACGAAAAGAATCCCAATGTGAGAGTCGCCATTCAATCTGACGTACGGCACGGAGGTCATAATTCCCCTAGAAATCTGGCTCCCTTCACCTTAGATCATGGCCTTCGATGAAGCAAGCAACTCGGCACCGCTACGCACCGACCTGGATCTCATAGACGAGGTCAGGGAGAAGTCTGCCATCAGAAGAAACACATACCAGCAGAGTATCGAAAGGTTCTACAACAAAAAGGTGCATCCCACTGATATCAAGCTAGGGGACCTTGTCCTCCGAAAGCTGGCAGTATCTAACCCCAGCCAAAAGAGGAAGCTGGCCCCAAACTGGTAAGGCCTGTACAAAGTTTCTGAAGTTGTACGCCCGGGCACATATCGCCTCACCGACCCGGAGGGAAAGGCTGTCAAGAGGCCCTGGAATGCAGAGCACCTCATCAAATTCCTCGAAAGAGAGGATTAGCCTCCACAGATACCCCCGTGTAAATTATTAAAATGTAATCGGCACGTCGTGCCTTGTTTTGTCAAGAAATATGTTGTAATTATGCCAGATTTCTTAAAACAAGCTTCAACTCTGTATTTGTTTTCTTAAAACAACTCCTGGTTCAACTCTCGGATGTCACTGTGAGCCACAAAAATCTCCTCAATCCAGCTTAAGGTTCGGCGCTCGGATATCACTGCGAGCTGCAAAAATCTCTTCAATCCAGCTTAAGGTTCGGCGCTCGGATGTCGCTGCGAGCCGCAAAAATCTCCTCAATCCAGCTTGAGGTTCGGCACTCGGATGTCACCGCGAGTTGTAAAAATTTTCTCAATTCAACTTGAGGTTCGGCTCTCGGATGGCACTGCGAGCCAGAAAAATCTTCTCTTAATATGAGGGCTCGGCATCGACCTCGAGTAGGGTTTCAGCTTTTTCAAGCCACGCTACTTATATGCTCAGCGATGACAATCAGCTACACTCATGCTGATATACCCAAGAACGAGGTATGGGGGCTCGGCATTGACCTCGAGCAAGGCCTTGGCTTTTTCAAGCCATGCGACCTTTACGCTCGGCGATGATCTCCGGCTACGCTTATAACAGCTTCTCTAGGTATGGGAGCTCGGCATCGACCTCGAGCAGGGCCCTGGCATTTTCAAGCCAAGCGACCTTTATTCTTGGCGATGATTTCCGGCCACACTCATACTATCTACCTGAGAACGAGGTATGGGGGCTCGGCATCGACCGCGAGCAAGGCCTTGGCTTCTTCAAGTCATGCGACCTTTACCCTCAGCGATGATCTCCGGCTACGCTCATAACAGCTTCTCTAGGTATGGAAGCTCGGCATCGACCTCGAGCAAGGCATTGGCTTTTCAAGCCAAGCGACCTCTTTGCTTGGCCATGATTTCCGGCCACACTCATACTATCTACCCGAGAACGAGGTATGGGGACTCGGCATCGACCTCGAGCAAGGCCTTGGCTTTTTCAAACCATACGACCTTTACGCTCGGCGATGATCTCCGGCTATGCTCATAACTGCTTCTCTTTGTATGGGGGCTCGACATCGACCTCAAGCAGGGCCTCGACCTTTTCAAGCCCGGCGACCTATGCGCTCGACGGTGACCTTTGGCTACACTCATACCGCACTAGACAAAAATTTTCGTTTTGGATTTAGGGTGCTCGTCTTCAGCAAAGGCCCCGAGTCCCGAACCTTGGGTTGGCCCTCCTCTCACCCGCTGACAACTCAGGGTGAAAAACCCTTGGATCTATTTTACCCCCAATTGTCAGAGGGTGGCAGGGGAGCTGCCGATCCGAGACTCTCGGCCATGAATTCTATCCCCGGGTCGTCAGTCAATCCACCTCTCACCCGCGGACAACTCGGGGTTAGCAGCCCCTAAATTCGAAATCCCGAATTGTGCGTGGGTGGCAAAGAAGCCACCGACCCGGGACTCTCGCCCAAAAAACGACCTGAGCCCCGGACCATTGGTCGGCCCACCTGTCACCCGCGAACAACTCGGGGTTTACAGCCCTCAGAGCTAAAACCCCGAATTGTTCGAGGATGGCAGGGGAGCCACCGACCCAAAACCCTTGGCCAAAAAATTCCACTTAAGGCGCCCACTTTCGGTAGGCACCCGAATCTTATCTCCAGGGTCGACCCACCTCTCACCCGCTGACAGGTCGGGGTCAATGACCCTCGGAGCCAAAACCCCGAATTGTCAGTGGGTGTCAGATGAGTCACCGCCAGTTGCTGATAAAAAAATAATGAGGAGATGGGGATTATATAGCCATTGGAGAAGCGCATTTATTACATCAGGAAGTCCAAATGGCGGAAGGAGAAACGTCGCCATTAATGCTTTTTCGGAAGGCGAAACGTCCCTATTGGGTGCTATCTGCCAGGAATTTTCCAACAGGTGACAGAGTCTCGTCTTCCGACCCCGTGCTTTTACAACAAGTAAAGGGGGCGCTATGTGCAAGAAGTTGCATCTCGGGTCCCGAGCAAGCCGCGAACCGACCACCCTTTTTTGCCTTGGTGGCGACCTCGAGCAAGGCCAGGCTCGACAATGACCTCAAGCTACACTCCTGCCCTCCTTACTCAACAAATCGTCAAAGAAAAGAAGTCGAAGTTTTTATTATCCAGAGCCCCAGAAACGGCCGCACAATACAATGAAAAGTTTACAATCGCTCATTGCTTGGCTTAAAACTCAAATTCGGTGCTTCTCATGAGATCTCCTCTATTCAGCAGGAGGCTCGGTGCTCGGATGGTACCGGGAGCCCAAAATTTCTCCTCTATTCAGCAGGAGGCTCGGCGCTCGGATGGTACCGCCAGCCCAAAATTTCTCTTCTATTCAGCAGGAGGCTCGGCGCTTGTATGGTACCGTGAGCCCAAATTTCTCCTCTATTCAGCAGGAGGCTCGGCGCTCGGATGGTACCGCAGGCCCCAAATTTCTTCTCTATTCAACAGAAGGCTCGTTGCTCGGATGGTACCGCAAGCCCCAAATACCTCCTCTATTTAGCAGGAGGCTCGGCGCTCGGATGGTACCATGAGCCCCAAATTTCTCCTCTATTCAGCAGGAGGCTCGGCGCTCGATGGTACCGCGGGCCCCAAATTTCTTCTCTATTCAACAGGAGGCTCGGCGCTCGGATGATACCGTGAGCCCCAAATTTCTCCTCTATTCAGCATGAGGCTCGGCATTCGGATGGTGCCACGAGCCACTAAAGTCCCCTTGCTTTTCCAACAAGTGAGGGGGCTCGTCTACCGACCCTCGACGCTCGGCAAGAAGACCCCTACTCCACCAATCTCGACGTCCCCTTGCTTTTCCAACAAGTAAGGGGGCTTGTCTGTCGACCCTCGACACTCGGCAAGAAGACCCCTACTCCACCAATCTCAACGTCCCCTTGCTTTTCCAACAAGTGAGGGGACTCGTCTACTGACCCTCGACGCTCGGCAAGAAGACCCCTACTCCACCAATCTCGACGTCCCCTTGCTTTTCCAATAAGTGAGGGGGCTCGTCTGCCGACCCTCGACACTCGGCAAGAAGACCCCTACTCCACCAATCTCGACGTTCCCTTGCTTTTCCAATAAGCGAGGGGGCTCGTCTGCCGACCCTTTACGCTCGGCAAGAAGACCCCTACTCCACTGATCTCGATGTTCTCTTTGCTTTTCCAACAAGAGGGGGCTCGTCTACCAACCCCCCCACTCGTCCACGAGACCTCATGGTCGGCGCTCGGATGAAACCACGAGCCCTAAATTATCCCCCAACCAGTGAGGGGCTCGCCTCCCGACCCTCGACGCTCGGCAATCCGAACTCCAACTCTTCCGCTCCCGGCACCCCTCGTGAGCCCAAGAGGGGATCCCCTTCATCCTACCTCACTAACCTCTTCGAAAAGATACAGGTCCCGTTCTTCGCCGCACACATTATTCCGCTCTTCCTACAAAGGCAAAAAACCACTCCTCCACGGCTAGATTACCCAGCCCTCCAGGTGTAGGGGGCTCCTGATATGGGTCGGATGATGTGGCCCCCCCTGGGCCACAGGATCCCCTTAAAAACTGTTCACCCCCGATCATCAGATCTGCCAGGTCAGCTCTAAGCCTCCTATTTCGCCATGTCAAGCCCATGGGCAACTGGGTCCAGACCCAGTTGGCAATGCCTATAAATACCAGGCCCTCTACCCCTTCAATAGGTAATCAATCTTTTCCCCTCTAAAAAAACCCTAGCTACTGTTACTCCTCAGTGACTAACTAGATCGTCGGAGAGCCTGCCATCGGGATCAACCCCGATGTTCCTAGGCCGAGTGCAGGTATACGAGACCTCCGGATCCGAGCTTCCAGATCCGAGTCGAGTCTCCAGATCCGAGCCGAGCATCCGACCTCAACCTCACTCCCGCCAACTCCCGAGCCGTTCCCTCAACTGAGGGTCGGGCGTACCATCCAGTACCGAAGCTTCCACTAAATTACAAATCGAGAGAACTCACACCTGGTGCAGCCACCCCCCAAAAACAAACCGCATCAAATAATAAGTTACTGATTGGTACGTTGATTTAGGTGTGCTAAAGCATGCGATTGATGATCATGTAGGTCATCTCCAAAATCAGTAGAATTTTGGTGAAAGTCGAATTGAACTTATTGTCATGTATGCAGAGCTATGGAATAGAATTTTCTTCGTGCTGACCCACTTTATTAAAATATTCACCAAACTGGCCTACTTTCGGAAATATTTATCCAACTAATTCAGTTTTGAACACGTCAGCATTATATAATACGTTTTTGGAAATAAAATAGCACAGGTTGATTTCATGTCGTTCTTTCAAAGACAACATCAGTTTAAATTTTTTTTAGCATGCCATTATTTGAAAAAACCGTATGAGTATATTTCTTATACAAGTGCGAACCTTTTGACTTGAAAAAAATTCTAAGTACTGAAATAGCTTATAAATGATGACATTATCCCCAAGAACGACATTGCATATTGATGTTGTTGTTGGATATAACGACATTAGTTATAATACTCATTAAACTCTCTACCTCCACAGTCGTTCTTTCAAACAACGGCATGAGATAATTGTTGTCGTTCTTAGAAACAACAACAACAGTTCACAAAAATTAATTAGCCAGGTATAAGTAATAAAATGAACTGTTGCCGCTGTTCCAAACAACGACATCACTTATCCTTAACAATGAATATTATACCTGATGCCGCTGTCCCTAACAACGACATCTGTAATGCGAATGTCGTTCGAGATACCGACATCAGTTATAGGAATTTTCACACTTATAATTTTTTCCAAGTCAGAGAGAGTACATAATTGGGAATAAGTTAACTGATGTTGTTACCCTAAATAGCGGAATGCGAAAAAGAAAATTTTAACAAATTCTGCTATTGAAAACAACGACATATAAATAACATATGCCGTTATTTTCAATAGCGGTTAGTGCTTCAAAGTTGAGACATGACTATGCGAAATGTGTTCGGTTGAGACATGACTTAAAGAAAACTAGACATACATAACAAGAATTTCTTTCAAAGTTGTAGAAGTGCAGTAAATAACAAGATAGGTCGAGGTAAAGAAGATTAAGATAATAAGGAGAAAACCCTATTTATCCAAGAAAAACATCAGAAATAGGGCCTAAAAAGAATTGTATAATAGTCTACAATAGGCCCATCATAAATAGGGCCCAATACGAACTCATATTTTATTCCACGGAAAAAATAGAAAGGCCACTAGATTAAAGAACAATTCCAAAGGCCAGTTGAGAGGCAAAAAAGCCCAAATAACAAAATTCCCACAGAGGCCTAAAAGTGAAAATTTTGCAAAACTCTGTTCAATATGTAACACTGAGGATTAAAAAGGGCCTTTGTAAATATAACTCAAGCATCTACTCATCTTGAATATCTAAGAGCATCTGGAGTCGTTCAATTTCAAATTTTAGTTTCCTCAAAAAAAAATTTAGGTTTTTGGCGAATAGGAATCTAAATTTTGGGTTTGAGCTGTAGTCGTTTTAACCCAAAATTTAGGTTTTGATTTAAAAAAATCCATAGATATATATATATATATATATATATATATATATATATATATATAGAAAGGTTCGGGTGAGAACCATTCCCTGGGGTGAGAACCTAAGGGCCTATCACAGCCATTCATCTGACTAATATTAACGGTCTAGATCTTATCCGTTATAATTAATTAGATTAATTAATTTTTTATTTTAGATGTCAATCCCTTTAATTAAGCGTTGGGGACCGCATAATAAAAGGAATGAAGATATTATGCGGTCAATATTAGACAGATTTTTCGATCAATATTTTTTGCCGTTTTTATTATATTTGCAACCGAACCACATTCTTCATCAGGATGATGAACACGTCCGATTACGACGACGTTAACCCTACTGCCAAAACTTCCGGTGTAGACAATCCGAATAATATCCAAACACCGTTCCCGTCTCCTCCAATGAATCCAAAGAATGTGGATACACCAGGTTTTCATTCTACTATGTTTTAATGTTTCTGATTATTGTATTTCTTGTTCTATAGAACGTCGATCAGGTCATTATATACCTTCTTTTTTTTCCTGTTGTTTGCAGATTTATATTTTATAAATAGAAACATAATATACAGTACTGTATAAGAATCATCAATTACAAGATAATAAACAAAGCAATGTGTTATAGTTATTTTAATTCATGAAATCGTTTATATTCGAAAGAAATAACACATCCATCTTCGAAAGAAATAACACAAACACAGCAATTACAACAAGTTTTATATAACAATATATAGATAATTAATTAGCTACTGCATAGGCTCTGAAAACAAAAGAGCAACTGCATAGCAATTAATTAGCAACTGCATAGCAACTGCATAGCAAATATTTAGAAACTCAATATTTCATGTAAATAGCAAATGCATAGCAATTAATTAGCAACTGCATAGACTCTCAAAACAAAACAGCAACTGCATAGCAATTAATTAGCAATTGCATAACAATTATTTAGAAACTCAATTTTTCAAGTAAATAGAACTGCATAGCAATTAATAAGCAATTGCTGTTTAAGTGGCCAGGTATTGCTGTATAATTATTTCAGTTGCTATTTATAGTTATTACAGTTGCTATTTATAGTTATCACAATTGCTATTTATAGTTATTACAGTTGCTATTTATAGTTATTACAGTTGCTATTTAGAGTTATTACAGTTGCTATTTATAATTATTACAGTTGCTGTTTAAGTGGAATTGAAAATAGCAACTGCATAGCAACTATTTAGAAAATAGCAACTGCATAGCAACTCTTTTATTAGAAAACAAAAAAAATACTGGAATTGAAAATAGCAAATACTGAACAGCAAGATACATAGCAAATAATGAAAATTCGCAAATACTGATTAGCAAGATTTATAATTTTTTTTTAAAATCTTATTTGATATAAATGTCATAACAACATTTTTATTGATTTTGTAGTTGGAAATAAAATTATTCCAGTCCAGGGTTGTACCTTGTCGATATCGCCCGGATTAACTGAACGCCATATACCTCATTGCGACAGTGACTTGAAGCCTTTTGTCGGCAAGCAATTTGCTAATATGAATGACGGGATAAAGTTTTATACAGAATACGCCGCAGCTTGTGGTTTTGATGTTCGGCGGGGTGGCGACAAGAGAAAACGTGGTTTAATTACACACAAGTGGCTTTATTGTAACAGGCAGGGAAATAAGAATACCGTTAAGTCCGATGTTTCAAACAACCATCTCAATAATAATATTGTCGAGGAGAATATTGTAGAGGAGAATGATCCGATTGATAAGCCAAAAATCAAGAGGCATCGGGTGTCGAAACGGCTAGACTGCAAGGCTCTTATGCTTTTAAAACACGAAACAAATTCGAACTACATTGTCTCTAAATTCGTCGAGCATCATTCTCACCCGTTAGTGCCATTGGTTCAGAGACAATTCCTCGACGCGAATAAAACATTAAATCCCGGTCACCAGAATTTCATTCTTAATTGTGCTAGAGCAAATATAGGTCCGATGAAGTCTTACAGGTTATTCAAAGAGGTTGTTGGATCTTACTCCAATATCGGATGCACAAGTGTTGAGTTCAAAAATTTCTCGCGCGACCTTAAGGCATATGCGCTTGGTGTTGATGCTCAAATGGCTTTGGACAGGCTTTTCAGGAAAAAAGAAATAAGTCCAGCCTTTGTTTTGGAGTACGATGTCAATGAGAAAGACCAGCTGACACGTGTCTTTTGGGCTGACTCAATATGCCGGAGAAATTATGCCGTTTTCGGTGATATTCTAAGCTTTGATGCTACTTATTCAACTAATAGGTACGAGCATGCGTTTGTTTTCTAATTTTAAGTAGCCACAAATATTACATATATTAGTTGGAAACAATATTATTATTGCTTGTTTCTCATTTCGCAAATTTCTGTACTACATGATGTGAATTCACTATATAGCAACTGAATGTATTATGCAGTTGCTATGCAGTTGCTTTGCAGTTGCTAATTAATTGCTATGCAGTTGCTCTTTTGTGTTTGAGCTTCTATGCAGTTGCTATTTTGAATTGAAAATATTTATTCCCAAATTAATAGCAACTGCAGAATCATTCACCATTTTGTTCGTTGCAATTACTGTTTATTACAGTTGCTATTTATAATTATTACAGTTGCTGTTTAAGTGCTCAGGTATTGCCGTATAACTATTTCTGTTGCTATTTATAGTTAGTACAGTTGCTATTTATAGTTATTACAGTTGCTATTTATAGTTATTACAGTTGCTATTTGTAGTTATTACAGTTGCTATTTATAGTTATTTATGTCAAACAAAACAGGATACTTGTAGATTTTTTTTTAAAAAATATGTCCACAATCAAGTTTATGCTAATTTTTATATATCCATAGGTATAACATGATCTTCACTCTTTTCACGGGAAAAGACAACCACGGCGGATGTATAACTTTTGCTGCTGCGTTGCTCACTAAGGAAGATATCGATTCTTACACTTGGGTGCTTGAGAAATTTAAAGATTGCATGGGTCATTGCCCCTCAATGATTATTACAGACCAAGACCCTGCATTGAAGATTGCACTTGAACGCGTATTTCCTGGTGTCAGGCGACGCCTGTGCATGTGGCACATCATGCAAAAGTTGCCTTTGAGGCTACCAAATAAAGTGAAAGATGACGACACTTTCAAATCGATGTTGAGGTCGATTGTTTGGACAAGCCTCATTGAGCCACAAGAATTTGAAGGTAAGTGGGTTACATTAATGACCGAATACGGAGTTCAAGACGACAATTGGTTGAAGTCAATGTTTCAGATACGAGAGTTTTGGATCCCAGCATATTTTAGGGACTGCCCTATGAGCGGCTTGCTACGAACTACATCAATGTCTGAGAGCGAAAACAATTTCTTCAAAATACACTTCAACCCTCGATCAAACTTGATTGAGTTTTTCATGTTTTTTGAAGGGGCTTTAGAGAAACAGCGAAATGAATACGACAAGTTGAACAACAAGAACACCTTATCTGTCTCCATTCCCATCACCCAGTTGTTGATCGAGAGGCACGCTAGCAAGGTATACACGTCAACAATTTTCAAAGAAACGCAAAAGGAGATCGTCTCTGCATGTTATGATTGTAGCATTGTCAGTATCACAAAAGGCTCCCTAAGTTCTACATATGAAATAAGTAGTGACAGTAGCGATATAGCATCTGTCACACACAACAACACTGCTGAGGATGTGACATGCACCTGCAAGAAGTTTACAATGATGGGCTTACTATGTGGGCATATTTTCTGGGTGTTCAAAGATCAAAAACTTGAAGCTATACCTGATAAGTATGTTATCGACCGATGGACTAAAACAGCTGAATCGAAGCCAATACACCAACTTGACGACAATGTCCTTAACGACTGCGCAAGCATTGATGAGCAAAAGTCTATCATGAATAATTTAATTTCAAATTTTTACTCGTGTATTGGTCTTATTGATGGTAACATCGCAAAGATGTCGAGTTTCCACCGCTGCATCAAAGAACAAATGGCCCTGCTTAATTCCACCGAAGAGACACAAGCTGGTCCGTCTACCAAGAATAGGATGTTCGAAACGCATTTCGGAGCTCCTGCTCCTGAACAAGTCTCTGTGCATCCACCAACCAAGGTCAGCACCAAAGGAAGTGGTAGTAGACTTGTTTCTCGTCAAGAAGCTGCGATTGAGCGCAACAAGAAACCGTTGCGTACGTGCAGCATATGCATGAAAAAAGTTAGACATGATGCTAGAAATTGTCCTGGCCGAACAGTTGTCGTTGAAGAAGACATCGGAGTCGAATGATTTTATGCAGTTGCTATTTTGAATTCAATCAATGTTCATAGGTTACTGTTAATTATTTGATATTTTGTTTCTATGGTGTTGCTATTTTAATATCAAATTTGTAACGTTAATTATATAGTTACTTTGAGTCCGAAATAAACAACATAAGTTCGTCTAATTGCTATGTAGTTGCTATTTTGTTTTGAGTTTACAGTTGCTATATACAGTTTTGAGTTTATAGTTTTGAGTTTATACAGTTTTAATTAATTGCTATACAGTTTTGAGTTTGTAGTTGCTATGCAGTTGCTATATACAGTTACTGTTTATTACAGTTGCTATTTATAATTATTACATTTGCTGCTTAAGTGGTCAGGTATTGCTGTATAAATATTACAGTTGCTATTTATAGTTATTACAGTTGCTATTTATAGTTATTACAGTTGCTATTTATAGTTAATACAGTTGCTATTTATAGTTATTACAGTTGCAGTTATTGTTTATTACAGTTACTATTTATAATTATTACAGTTTCTTTTTAAGTTCGAAATAAACAACATAAGTTTCTATGTAGTTGCTATGCAGTTGCTAATTAATTGCTATGCAGTTATTATTTACTTGAAATATTGAGTTTCTAATTAATTGATATGCAGTTGCTATGCAATTGCTATGCAGTTGCTATTTTGATTTGAGTATCTATGCAGTTGCTATTTTTGAATTGAAAATATTTATTCCCAAAATAATAGCAACTGCAGAATCATTCATTCACCATTTCGTTCCATACAGTTACTGTTTATTATAGTTGTTATTTGTAATTGTTACAGTTGCTGTTTAAGTGGCCAGGTATTGCTGTATAATTATTTTAGTTGCTATTTATAGTTATTACAGTTGCTATTTATAGTTATTACAGTTTCTATTTATAGTTATTACAGTTGCTATTTATAGTTATTATAGTTGCTATTTAAAATTAAAGTAATTATGATGTAGGTTTGTAAAAATAATAGCAACTGCAGAATCATTCACCATTTCGTTCCATACAGTTGCTATTTATAATTATTACAGTTGCTGTTTTAGTGGCCAAGAATGCTATATAATTATTTCAGTTGCTATTTATAGTTATTACAGTTGCTATTTATAGTTATCACAGTTGCTATTTTATAGTTATTACAGTTGCTACTTATAGTTATTACAGTTGCTATTTATAGTTATTACAGTTGCTATTTATAGTTATTATAGTTGCTATTTAAAATTAAAGTAATTATGATGTAGGTTTGTAAAGATCAAAAATATTCTTACTGTGGAATACAATTTGCAGTCATAATGATCATGAAAATAAATAAACCAATCACAACGTGTAAAATGTGCCTATATCGATTGAAAACAACATCATTCATTAGTATACAAAAGAATCATACTGTTTTGCAATTTCAATATCATTCATTAGTATACAAAAGAATCATTCATTAGTATACAAAAGAATCATACATCTGACTACTATAATCTAACGACACTCAGACCGTTGGCGGCTTGTAATTAAGCAGAATGGGCCCCAAATCTATTGGCCCATCCACGCATTGCTGCTGATAGTAGAGGTTTGATGCTGCATCAACTTGATGTTTTAAGGTATTAACGTCAGATTTCAATATGGCAGCACAGTACTTAATCCTCAATACATTAAGCTGTCTCTTATTGTTCTTCTTTAAGCCACTATTCCAATTTTTTTCTCCCCCGCCATGATATGTCTCCATGTGGCGCATCAGAAACACTCCACAATCCTCCTTGTTTTTGTCGTCCCTCCAAGGCATACTCAGCCTCCGTATATTTGCATTCTGCAGTTCCATGGACTCCTTAATTTTTCCTTTTGACTCCAAAAATAGATTAAACAATTGGCTCTGCAAGAATGTTTAAAAACAATATTAACTAAATGTAGGCTGCACTCACAAAGTTATAAATTTAGGTTTGCAATTATCATAATGTTCGTACCAGTGATCCTGGAACATCGCCATATTTCGTCTTCAATTCACCAGTATCCATCGCCGAGGAGTTATCAATAAGATCAATGGACATATTCTTCAAGTCATATACCATCATGTAAAAATGACTTGCATGTATTATTGGAAACACAAACTACATACGCAAAATAGCAATTTCAAATTAACTAAATAGCAACACATTCTTTTTACGTCACAAATTGTAAGATATGCCTAACATTAAAAAAATTAATAACCATCAAACTTACGATGTCAATGCTGCCCAATTTCATCCACTTCGTATCAACGATTTCCTCATCAAGTCGCTCGAAGAACTTCTCGCATCGTCTATTCATACTCCATTCTTTAACAGGGTTCACAGCAGTGTATGCCTAACCGTAAATTATGTTAGGCCGAAAATAGTGGTGAAACAAACAAAAGAATACAAAAAAAAAAATAACAATAATAAATGAAAAATAAAAATAAATAAATAAATACATAAATAATTTTAGTCAGACTCACAGTTAGGTATGTAAATGCGAAGAATCTACATGGTGAACCTTTCGACCGAGACATCTCCTTTTGATTGAGTATTATACTCCAAATATCAATAACTGATGCTTCCACATAAAAAGATGGCAAAAGTGAAATCATTTGTTCTCTACTGAGCTGATACTGTCCGGTGTAAAATAAGATCTCCATCCTACATCAATAAATAATAAGTCAGCTATAAAAATCCTTAGAATTTCATAAAAACTATTTAGAAACTGCTTAGCAATTAATTAGCAACTGCTTAGCAATTAATTAGCAACTGGTTAGCAATTAATTAGCAACTGCATAGACTCTCAAAACAAAACAGCAACTGCATAGCAATTAATTAGCAACTGCATAGCAACTATTTAGAAACTCAATTTTTCAAGTAAATAGCAATTGCATAGCGATTAATAAGCAATTACATATCAACTGCATAGAAACTCAAAACAAAATAGCAACTGCCTAGCAACTAATTAATTAGCAATTGCATAGCAATTAATTAGCAACTGCATATCAACTGCATAGAAACTCAAAACAAAATAGCAACTGCTTAGCAATTAATTAGCAAAACAAAGAAAAACTTACATATCAGCATCAGCATTGTTCATCACCCAGTACCCAATCTTCTTTTCAGCATCAGTCCATCCGTCAGTCAACGCCACTTCCCTACGGACGTACGGGGAAATTAATTTTTCAGTCTTCTTTTTTTCTGTTTGTTTCCGGCGTACCATGTGGTGTGCAGTCTCAATAGGGTTTTTGCCTTTCAAAATATCAGAATTCTTCTTCACCTTATTGATCTCCACACCCTCTTCTGGACCTTTCACAATCAAGTATTCCCCTCCATCAGTCGGAGTATGCGTCTCGGTCTCCTATGAAGTGTTGGTAACAAATATTCTAGTTAACATCATTCAAAAAATTGCACAACAATTGAATTAAATCTTAAAAACAACAATCCAAATACCTTGCCACTTCCTATGTTTATCTGACGCTTTTTATTTCCTAGATCCGCATCTCGATCAACCTTTAAACATAAATACTACTCCCATAAGCAAATGCAGCATGATTATACAGCAACTGTAATGATTATAAATAGCAACTGCAATACCAATACCTGACTAGGAAATCGACGTTTTCTAACAGGATTTCGAGGTTTTCTAACAGCTTTTTTCGCCCATTCAACATTTTGTTGAAGATCATTTGTTTTCTCCTCCATCAATTCCTAAACACAAAAAAAAGGAAAAAACATTATGGTTCTTTTGTATACTAATGAAAAACATTCATTATATGTTTTTGTATTTTCATAATAAAAAAATTAAATTTTATTCCAGAATAAGAATATTTTTAATATTGACAACCATACATTATCATCACTTTAATCTATGACATTTTAATGTAATGAGCAATTGCATAAGAATTAGACTGCAACTGAATATTATCAAATTAGAAACTCAATATTTCATGTAACTAGCAAGTGCATAGCAATTAATTAGCAACTGCATAGACTCTAAAAAAGTGTAATAACTATTTCAAGTAAATAGCAACTGTAATAACAATATTTCAAGTAAATAGCAACTGTAATAACTATAAATAGCAACTGTAATAACTATAAATAGCAACTATAATAACTATAAATAGCAACTGCATAGCAGTTAATTAGCAACTGCATATCAACTGCATAAAAACTCAAAAAAAATAGCAACTGTAGATAGCAACTGTAAATAGCAACTGTAATAACAATAAATAGCAACTGTAATAACTATAAATAGCAACTGTAATAACTATAAATAGCAACTGCATAGCAGTTAATTAGCAACTGCATATCAACTGCATAAAAACTCAAAACAAAATAGCAACTGCATAGCAATTAATTGGCAGTTGCATAACAACTAGATAGAAAATCAAAACAAAATAGCAACTGCATAGTAATTATTTAGAAACTCAATTTTTCAAGTAAATAGCAACTGCATAGTAATTATTAGTTATAAATAGCAACTGCATAGTAAACAAAATCAAAACAAAATAGCAACTGTAATAACTATAAATAGCAACTGTAATAACTATAAATAGCAACTGTAATAAATATAAATAGCAACTGTAATAACTATAAATAGCAACTGCATAGCAGTTAATTAGCAACTGCATATCAACTGCATAAAAACTCAAAACAAAATAGCAACTGCTTAGCAATTAATTAGCAATTGCATAGCAACTGGATAGAAAATCAAAACAAAATAGCAACTGCATAGCAATTAATTAGCAAGTACATACATTAAACGTAGCAAAAAAGATAACATTTGTAAGGTATGACCTGTGCTGTTTTTCCTTCCTCCTTCTCAGTGCTCTTATTGTGTGCCTACAAAATACACAAGTCTTTCAATTAAAATAACTTTTCGTATAGGAAAAGTTGAAAAGGAAAAATATATAATTTATTATTTATCAACCTGCAACATGGGATCTTGAACCTGCTCAGCTCCCGTATCATCGTCACCTTTCAGTTGTGTTAATCCAAGGCTGAAACTTGGCTCATTATGTCCCAATACACTCATGTCTGGCCGATCTATTTTAGCGGCCACTTCTTTATTAAACGCGAAACGTTTAACAGCTGCTTCCTCCAGCACCTTCAACTGATCAAATACATCATCCTGAGCCCAGAAGGAATCATACATGTTCTGTGTGCTACCAGCTTGCTGATTTGCCAAATTTTCATTTTCTACTGGTACATTGGCTGTACAACCCAATAGTACTTGAGCCTTGTCAACCATATTCTTGACATTCGGATCAGACATGATCTCTGCCGGCGCATCTCGAACCATTGACATTAGATCAACCATCGTATCAGCCAATATTTTCGCCTTGGTAAGGAATTTATCCGCAAACAAGCGAACAGCGCCTCCGGCTTCACTACTTTCACCATCGGTTGACATTCCCGTACGCTTCTCAGATCCTTTTTCAAGAACTTCAGCATCTTTATCTTCTTCAAATTCCTCACCCGACCATTCGATTCGGTCGCAAAGATGTCCTGTCCCAAAACCTCCGTGTTTCTTTTCATCCTTCTCCCGCTTCAACATCTCACCAAACGTCCAAACCTTTATTAACGGATAACATCTTGGGACGGTTCTTCTCAAGAACACGACACGATCGAGGTACAGAGCCTACAAAAGATATGAAAAAATAATACAATGAAAAATAATATCAAAAATAAGACTCGATCGAGATAAAGAGCTGAAAAAATCAATTAACCCAATATTTTATTAGTTGCAACTTATAGATATTCATATTGCTAATTATAGTACACAAAATATATATTTATGAAGTACGAAAAAACCCACCACAATGAACAAGGTCGGGCCCATGAAGTTTTTTGTTTTTTTCCCCTCCCATTTCAGCTTCCATTCTACGAGGCATCTCACCATGTATTCACCCCAGTCGTACTCCCTTAGCGTCGACATACATTCCAAGTTGCTCAGTATTTGGGGATTCACATACCCATTACCCGGATTTTCAAATAGGCAAGCTCCTAATAAAACCACGAAATGACGCTTGAACCATACGCCACCATCAGCCTCGGCAAGCATCTTGTCCTTCAGAGTATTGATTAATACTCTATCTTTCCCAATCTGCTGTTTCCACTCCAAAACCTTCGGACATACTGCCCTTCTCCGCTTTCTATCTAATTGGCACTTACCTCTCGGCAGTCCAAAAATTAGTGCAGCGTCATCGGATTCCACATGAAGTGACCGTCCATTATCCATCTTCAATTCGCAGCTCCTAGGATCAAAGTGATCAAGAACCCAATACGCCAAAGAAGCTGGTACCTTCGTGGTTTTCAAATGCAGGATGTTACCAAATCCCATTTCAACAACAGCACGTCGCTGTGCATCCTTCATGTCTTTAATAGCATTCACCAGAATACGGGAGCATGTCCTACTAAGTACAACTGGCTCATCGGCGACGCTCTCAGCTGGCTTCTCATTACCCCTTTTATTTCCAGTATCTACTTCGACAAAGTCGTCGTTTACATTCGTCTGACAACTATCAATATTTGCTTCCTTTCTAACATTAAGTACGCAACTTGAACTTCTTTTCGAAACACTTTCACCTTTGAAAGAAATAACACAAAGACATCAATTACAACAAGTTTTTAAATGTAATGAGCAATTGCATAAGAATTAGATTGCAACTGAATAATATCAAATTAGAAACAAAATCTTTCATGTAAATAGCAACTGCATAGACTCTCAAAACAAAATAGCAACTGCATAGCAATTAATGTTAGAAATAGTAACTGTAATAATTATAAATAACTATAAATAGCAACTGTAATAATTATAAATAGTAACTGTAATAACTATAAATAGCAACTGCATAGCAGTTAATTAGCAACTGCATATCAACTGCATAAAAACTCAAAACAAAATAACAACTGTAAATAGCAACTGTAATAACTATAAATAGCAACTGTAATAACTATAAATAGCATCTGAAATAAATATAAATAGCAACTGTAATAACTATAAATAGCAACTGTGATAACTATAAATAGCAACTGCATATCAACTGCATAGAAACTCAAAACAAAATAGCAAATGCATAGCAATTAATTAGCAATTGCATAGCAACTATTTAGAAAATCAATTTTTCAATTAAATAGCAACTGCATAGTAATTAATAGCAACTGTTGAATGCAAAAACCATCAATAACATATTAGCAACTGTTGAATGCATTTCAATAGCAACTGTTGAATGCAAAAACTATTTTTTTTAGACCCTAAATAGCAACTGACTGTATTGTTATTATTTTTTTAGGCCCTATACAACCCCTTAATTCGAAAGTTTGGCCCTAAATAGCCAAACTTTTAAAGCATTTCAAAAATTATTTTACAGGAAAAATTATCACGAAAAAGATTCAGAAATTTATAATTAAAACAACAAATTGTTCGGGGATTCAATAAAGTAGAACGAATTGCAAGAAAATAAAATAATAAAAGGCGACATCGGAATAATTTTATAAATAAAAAAAAAGCTCACTGGCGCCGGCGCCGTCGCAAATGAGCCTCTTCATGTTCTTTTTCGGTGACATGTCTAACCAAATGGAAATCGCCTAAACTACGATCTCCTAGGTCTTGTCGCGAGTGTTTAGTAATTTTCGACGATGAAGGAACGAAATCGTGCGGGAAAAAAACTCTGGAGTCTTTTTGTTGTGTTATTATTAGGGTTAAGGGAAAAAAAATGGTGATTGATTCTGCATTTGATATTAATGGGATACAAAATCACGTTCCATATTTTTCGGGAACCAAATATTTCACTCTCCAATTTGAAAAATTTACCTAAACCGCCACACACCAAAAAAAGTCTATACATTAGGATCTATTACCATTTTTTGTAGTTGCATAATCTCAGCCATTCAAAATGATTTGATGAGTGGTAGAGAGAGGCCCTTAGGTTCTCACCCCAGGGCTGGTTCTCACCCGAACCGGCCCCTATGTATATATATATATATATATATATATATATATATTATTAAACGGGCCAACCCACGGGTCGACCCGGCCCAACCCGGGTTGAGCCCTAAAGGGTTCACGGGTTGGGCGGGCCACCCAAATAATAAATTGACCCGGCCCGGCCCAGCCCGCATAACACGCCAACCCGGCCCGGCCCGCATAACATGCCAACCCGGCCCGGCCCGCCCACTCGAGCGTGCCAACCCGCACGGGTTGGGCCCGGCCCGGCCCGTTCGACCCGTTCGCCACCCCTAATCTGGTCAATTGAATAAATAAATTAAATTAAGTCGTCAAATACAAAGAAAATCACAATTATATAGTTTAAAAACTGGAAAAATTGATCAAATATATGATTTTTAATGTTTTAACCATGAAATACTTAAAATCTTATTGCCTGCTCTTGTTTAAGCTAATAGCTCAAGTTTCCACTAAGATAAAATACATCGCTCAATCCTGACCAGTATACAGAGTAAATGATTTAACAATCATTGTAGACTAAAAGAATGCAAGTCATTCAAGAGTGCATATCTAAAGAAGATTCGAAGCGCTCTATGGTCATTTGGAATATAAATCATATCCCAAGTGCACATCTTATTGATCATTTTGGAATAATTAAAGGAGTTCTTATATATCGTTTGTGGTTTAATTCATTGGAACTCTTAGAGCATTTACAGTCGTTTGCTATTTATTCATTTTATTTATATTTTAGCAAACAAACTGCTGCAGTCGTTGACTATTTATTCATATTTTGGTATTTTCGACTTTAAAGATTGCTATATATGAGAGAAGATTTGAGAAAATGCATAATATAGAGGACGGATCTCCAATTATATATATATATTTTTTTGGTCGGACGGAAGTCGAAAGTCCGTCTCACGATATTTAATAATTTTCCGCTTAAAATAATGCACAAAAAAGCAAAACTCCCTTGGTGAAGATCCGTCCGTCAGTATCATCATCATTAATTACCTATTAGTGGGTGATTAACTAATAGATAAAGTGGGTTATTATCGGACCGGGTTAACTAATAGGTGTTTATATAGTGGGTCATTATCAATCAGGGAAAATTTTTAAATAAGATGTGATAAGGTTGGGACGGAACAAAAAGCTCTTTCCCTTTCAATTTTCATTTTTTCCCCCTCAGACGGATCTTATGAATTATAAATACTAGTATCATGCACGTGCGATGCACGTGGAGGAAGAAGGAAAAAGATAAAAAAAAAAACTACCAACACGTGCGCTGCACGTGTTTTTTTCGCACGTGTGGAAAATGGGGAGGGGAATGAAAAGGACCCCAAAAAAATCTAGTATTATAAAAATGTGCGTTGCACGTGGAAAAATGGGGAGGGGGAATGAAAAGGATAAAAAAAAAAATGTCAACACGTGCGCTGCACGTGTTGACAAAATGACAGTCGATGACAAATGACACTAACCCCTTCTCCCATTATAATAGTAGAGATTAAAGTATTCATTTTATTATTTTAAAATATTGCTGATAATTCATTTCGCCATGGGAAGGATCTCCAAAGTCTGTCCAATATTTTTTTAATTTTAAAATGCTATAATATAGCATTTTGCGACACTAAAAAAACTATATGTAAAATATGCAAATTGCTATTTTTTAGCAATCACAAGTGCAGATGCTCTTAATGTCCATTTCATGCTATGATTTGTAATTCCGTAGTTTCTCCAAGTTATTTCACAAGTTGCTTCAAAAGTTAACATCCGCCTACATCTTCTCCATACAAATTGAGGCAAAAATAATGAAAATTCTGACTATCACAAAATCAGCAGAAAACAATGGTTTGAAAACATGCCGAAATGCGGAAATAGTGAAATTGGGAAAATCATAAAATATCGATTGAAAATTGTGAACTACAAACCACAAAATCTGGATCAAAACAGTGAAAATTGTCCTATCAACGCGGACTGAGAAGCATCCTATCAACATAGCCAAAACGCCTCAAACGAAGGGATGTTTATCCTGCTGTATTCCAATTGTTCTGTAACATATTATTCCCTTAAAAAAAAAAATCTCATGTTTGCATCTTAGTCACAGAGAAAAAAATTGGAAGTTACATACTAGATAGTCCCTGGCAACATGGGATGCTTGCAGCATCAGCGGCCTTGTGGCTATGACTACGTCACATGGTTGTCCCTGGCAAAGAAAGCACAACCAATGTACGAAACCCCACATTGTCAGGGACTAATATGGAAACGATGCAGTGAGTAATATTCTAGAAATCCTTCCTAATTCAGCAAACAAATCTCCTGTTTGATTCATACTTCATGGTGATCATCAAAACCTGCAGTGTCGAGACCTGCGGTGAGATCGCCCCACCTCATGTTGTACCTGGCAGCTAAATAGTGGGCCCCAACTGGCCCTCGGCTCCCATAAGGGTAGAGCTCCGGAGCAATCTTCTTCTCCTCGAGCTCTTTGAGTACAGGGGTGAAGAGCTTCCACGCAGCGTCCAACTCATCTGAGCGAATGAAGAGGCGACGCTCTCCCTCAATTGCGTCAAGCAATAACCTCTCATAAGCGTCGGGTATCTCCTTGGAGTATCTACCAAGGATCCATTAACAATAGGAAGAATAAGAAGATGAGGACATAGGAGTTATGAGAACAACTTTAATGAATTTGCATTAATACTCGATGCATATATCCAATAAAATTTACATATCTCTAAGCACTAATGACAAAAAAGACAATTCTTAGAACTGTAGAAAAAAACTAAAATTAAACTACCGATAGCAAATCATTTATTAAAAAATTATGGATCTCATATCTTCTTAACTAGTTAAATTAAGTATAAGGAAATATGTATCTCTACCTCTTATTTCTTATTTCTTTTTTCTTTTAATCATAAAAGGTGGGTCAACATATTCCACCCCCCCGTTCCATTAGTAAGACTTTTAATGAAACATACAGTCAAAAGTAACACTATGATGTTCATGAATCCCACAAGTGAATCATGCGGCTCATTCTTAGCAAAAAAGTGAACCCACCCCTGTACAAATGGACTTCTCTGCCGCAAAATAAAACCACACACACACACACACACACACACATATATATAGAGAGAGAGAGTAATGCTATTATGAGATGGTGAGATGGGTGAGATGAAAATATTTTTTGAGATAAAAGCGATTTGAGTCATCTGAATCTCGATCACACCATTCACATCACACTACATGTCATCAAGATGATGTGTGCCAAATTTCAAGCAATTCAGAGACCTGTAGCCTATATATCAAGATGTTCAAATAAATGCACATATATAAATTTCGTACCATCTTCATGATGTGTTGAACATTTTGATGCATAGGCTAGAGATCTCAAAATTGTTTGAAATTTTGTACACACTATCTAGATGATATGTAGAGTGATGTGAATGGTGTGATCGAGAATCCGATGACTCAAATCGCTCATCTCTCAAAAAAATAATTTCATCTCACCCATCTCCCCATCTCATATTAGCATTATTCTATATATATATATATATAGGGAAGTCTTCCGTTGTGCACCACCTATGGTGCACACAGCGTGTGCACTCGGCCTTCCCGCCTACGTATCGACGATCTGAACCGTTCACAGTGATCTACACATCTAAATTAGTCTAAATATGTAAAATCAAATCATTTGAAATTCATTTGCCCATCCACATAAGTGTTACAAAATTGTATGGCTGAAAATCATTGTTTTTTATAGTCAAATGATGGATGGGCAGATAAATTTCAAATGATTTGATTTTACATATTTAGACTATTTAGATGTGTAGATCAATGTGAACGGTTCGGATCGTCGATACAAAGGCGGGAAGGCCGAGTGCACACAAGTGCACATGGAGGGATGGTGCAAAATGGAAGATTTTCCTATATAGATTTTCCTATATATATATAGGAAAATCTTCCATTGTGCACCATCCCTCCGTGTGCACAAAGGCGGGAAGGCCGAGTGCACACAAGTGCACACGGAGGGATGGTGCACAATGGAAGATTTTCCTATATATATATATATATATATATATATATAACCAAAAAATTCGTCGTAAGATAGCTCTGACCCAGTCAAGACTATCTTTTATAGTTAGTTTAATTCTAGTTAACATTATGTATCATTATTTTAGAAAATGTAGTGCATAGAAAGAGCACAAGGCAGTTCTTTCAAGTAGTTCTTACACGGGAAAATTTTAGTAAACTCACCCCACACTTTGCGAGTTTGCAGATAACCTACACCACCTTTTTTTTTGCGGTTTGCTATATAACTGGGCTAAACTAGTTGCGGTTTGCGCACTTCCGCCCAAATTGGTAGTCACGTGTGATCACGTGACCACTTTTGGGGTATTTCTTACTACTACCCTTGTTATTTTTTAATGATTAAAAAGTTTTTTTTAAAAAAAAATGGGCTTCTATTTTTGGGAGGGGATGATGATATAATAATTAAAATTTTAAAAAAGATTTAAACCTCCAATTTTAAAAAAAGGGGTGGGTTTTCTGTTAATTACAGTAGGGATATAACGGTCCAAACACCTTATACTTAACGAATGAAGGGTTGCAAACTGCAACTAGTTTAGCCCAATAGTAATGCAAACCGCAAAAAAACAAGTTGGGCTGGTTATCTGCAAACTCGCGAAACGGGTTTATTGAAATTTTTCCTTCTTACAAGGGTAAGAACAAATCTTTATATTATAATAACTACATAGTTGGAATGTGATTGTATGACCATGAATGTGCGGTCACACATGTGCACATGCTTTCCACATCTAAATATCATAGGATAACAACTAGTGCGCATTTGAGAGAACTAATGACACTTTTAGTGACAAACATTATGAAGGAATACATGATTGCACATGTTGATCATCTAGTTACACATACTAGTATCTTATGATCTTATGATCTTATGGCTATGCACTTATCATGTCTACGGGAACTTGGTTGGTTGCTCAATGTAAGCATGCGTAGCCACAAGAACAGAAAATGTATATTTAATATCAATATAATTGTACATGATGTATATATGGGCAAGTTTGCTTTCTTACCTTGCTGCATAATGAAGATGCAAATTACTCCGATCCAATTTCATTTTCAGACCTGGGATCTTATTGTTGATCTTCAAGTAAATAGCCTCATCCGGCTGTACCCTGATCACCAACTCATTCATTGTTTGATTAAGATCTGACCCAAAATTTCTCCTGTATAAATTACCGGGAACATGCCTGAATTGTACTCTAATCTCCGCCCTGAAACCACCACAGAAAAAAAAAAAAACGTTTACTTATTACCGAAATACCATCAGAAATTGAGGTACATGGAGGTTTTAAGATGGTCATCTTTAACTTTGATCTGTTCGAGACTCTCTTGAGACTTGAGAAACCTCCAATTATTTCACTTACATTGAGGTATGTAAAGTCCAGTTCAACCAAACCACCTCCTTAAGTTTGTATCCAAGCGCATGCATAAAAGATTAACTTAGTTATTTCTAGACAGGAGGTGAAGGTATGCAAACTACAGTTTGCATTTGCATATCTCTGCCCCATTTAGAAAATAACTCCAAATCTTAGCTCTATATCCAAACATAGTAGTAGTACCTCTTCGTATTGACGGCTTTGCCGGCTTTCATGAGAAATGGGACCCCATCCCATCTAGCATTATCTATGAAAAGAGCAGCTGCGGCAAAAGTTGGAGTGCGGCTATCATTTGGTATACTTTTGTCGTCAATGTAACTGGGGTATCTAACCCCATTCTTTATGTGGCTTCTATACTGTCCTATCACCACATTCTCGAGTTCTAAAGGCTTCATACATCGCAGGACTTTCACCTGGAAAACAAGAAGCAATTTTATATGAAAAACAAGTTTTCAAAAATTAATTTCATCTTATCATCCAAACAAATCTCTGGATAGTCATGTGCTAATCATTTAAACAATGCCAAATAAAAAAGTCCTTATAATATATTTTTTTACTTTTAAGGATGAAATTGATGTAGAACTAGAATTGGGGATGAGAAACAATGAGCAATATTTAAGATTATAAACAACTTCAACAACGAAAAATATTTACAATTAGATCAGTATACAGAAAACATCCCACTAATCAACATCCAAAAATAAGCTTTCATCTAAACACTAGGCTGCGTTTTATTTATACTACAGCATCTTCAACTTGATCATAGTTTCTTAGTAGAACTTAGGAAGTCTTCCCACATTCATAGTTTGTATATTTAGTAGATGTGGGAAAGATGGGAAGGTTATTGGGAGGTGGGACACTGAGAATTGGTAAATGTCAGTTTAGTAGGCTACTCACCTGAACCATTGTTATTACTAGCCACTCCTTCACCCAAAAAATGGCTACTGGTGAATTCAACTGATACTTATTTTACAGAAGAAATTTTTTGACTGAGTCGTGATCGACTTTCTTTGGGTTTTCTTTAGCCCATTTTAACCCAAACCCGACCTAATTTTTTGAAAAAGAAATTGCATTGGAACTGGTTAAGGTTTTGAAGAGTAATGTTCTGAACCCAAAAGTTTTCAGAAATGTAGCGCAGGCTTGAGTCAAAGTAAACCAACAAGATTGGCAACCCTTCTGCCGAGGGAGCATCATGTAACTTACCATTTCAGGAAGAGCAGAAATTTCAGTAATAATATCAGATTATTTTCCATGCTTTTATCAACTTGCATCTGAACACATGCTCGATCATTTTGTTTCCCCATGCGAAGAGTTTTAACAGAAGGAACTTGATATATATTCTAAGCTCAACAGTTAGACGATAATCAATAACAAAACAGAACCAACCTTCTCATTCCTGATGTCCTCGGCATCCAAGCTGACGGGAGTTTCCATGGCAAATAGGGCTAATATTTGAAGCAAATGGTTCTGCATGATATCTCTGATTATACCATAATTATCAAAATACCTGCAGCCAAAAAATGGCAATGAGACACAATATTGGAATAAATTAACATTTGATGTCATTGTATGGATACTTCGGAAATCTTACCCTCCTCGCCCTTCGGTGCCAAAATCTTCAGAAAATATGAACTGTACATTCCTGATGTATACCCTTGACCAAAGCGGTTCAAACACCAGATTAGAAAATCGGAGGACAGATAGATTCTCCACTAGTTCCTTTCCCAAGTAATGGTCAATTCTGTAATACAAAATTATTGACTGATTAGAACAGAAGAAGTAGCTTGGTCATATCTGATCGGATTTTGCCTAATGATACTCTTCTTATATAAGTCTGACACATCCTATAAATGACGCAATTTAGAAAATTTACCTGAAAATCTGATCTTCCTTCAAGTATTCTTTAAGACTTTTTGTCAAAGCAGCAGAAGATTCGGAGTCGTGTCCAAAGGGTTTTTCAACTATTACTCGTGTCCAGCCATTTGAAGAAGAAGCCGACTTGCTGGAGGATTTTACTGCATCTATGAATATATTTGGAGGGACTGACAAATAGAATAGACGGTTTGCAACCTTCCCACCCTAGGCACATATTCATGTTACTTTAGGACACAAGAAAACATATATACAAAGTAGTGTGCACTGTTTATGAAGAGAACAAATTGCTTTTGTGATTGTAAAAATTGAAAAAAAAAAAAAAAAAAAAAAGAAGAAGAAAAAATGATCATGTTTGGTATCATGAATTAATTAGTAGACGTATTCATAAGCATCTATCTTTTACCTGGAAAGAAAGGGAATAAAATTTTCGTTATGTAAACCAGTCTTTCCAGATAAAATCCAGCCAAATGAAGGTGAGATGGCGGATGTTCCCTAAACTACATCCATTATAGTGAATGTACATTTTTTCACTTCTTAGTTATATGACATGAAATCTAGATCTATGCTATTCAAATTGCTAAAACTACTGCTAAGCAATAACTAAGAATTGAAATGGAGAATACAAGAGTTTTAGAGTCTGCCTTATGTTACCAACCGCTCTCTGTCTAGAAAGATAGTGTTTCATGAGGTGCAATTAAGCGTAAAAGAGTGACGATCATGTCATAATCAATGGAATATGAAAGAAACTTACCTCATGCTCCTTCAGCTTCTCGTCGAGCTCCTTGAAGTCTTTCTCCGAGTCATATTGACCAGAAAAGTAAAAGCATCTTTTCAGAAACTGATCCATCTTTTCACTACAGGTCTCCCTGGATAACAATTTCGAACACACAATATCAAGTTAAAGACAATTCAGCAACTAGATTGTTGAAATAAATCACATTAGTAAAAGCTTTAGTTGAACATAAAAGTCTATTAAAAAGTACAGTGCAGTGTGATCACCTCTTATCTGTTCTGCAAATCAGTTTGCTGCTGGTCATGATTCTTAATTCAGCATCTGTCATTTTACTTCGTGCATAACCAAAAATTGTAAAATGCTGAAACGAAAGATATTGTTAGAGCCACTCGGTAAGTCATTTCATAAACGAACAATACCGTTCATCAAATGAACTGGAGACATCTTGCCCATGCAACAAGTTTTCCAATTTGTTCTATTACTGAGAAATTGATCACTTGGCAGCCATTTGATGGACATGTAAATAATCTTGAAACCATCTCATTTGCATGTATATACATCTTAGAACAAACAACTATAATGAACAATGTTGATCGTCCATGAAAAGACCACTGAGTGATTATATTCATTCTCTACACAGAAACTTCCTCATAACACAGGGGTCGCTTCTCTGTCTCAGTGTATATGCACACGCAAACAAACACAGCCTAAATCTATTCAAATCAATGTACATTAAATAGTTTCCATTCTTATGGAACCATACCTTTGGGAGGCAGTCCTCACAAAATAGCGCGAATAAAGAAGGAAATATCTTCTTCTTAGCAAGATCACCAGATGCTCCAACAACTATAATGCTAACAGTAGACTCCGACTTAATAGCTCTTAGACCCGATAAAATTCCACCTTCTTTAGATGTTATAAATGGCAATCCCCCATTGCCTACATTCATCAAAGAGATGTCCTTTGTCGAGATCTCTGGATTGTCTGTAGCGGTAACGAAAATATCAAACTTGACAATTTAGGAGTTCAAATAAACATCTTAGAACATAAGACTATGATGAACATAGGACACAGACTAATTATTGCTCTTATATTTAGCAATGCAAGTAACTAATGTATTTAAAGTTTAGTTTTCTACTATACACACACGGACATGTACACATACTAGTCAAACAAGTGCCCAACTCATCCTACACCCTTTATACCACGTACCACTCAAGGTATCGTATTGCCATTCTATATTCAAACATGTAAAGACAAAATGGGTTTTCATGTGTAAAAGTAAATTCCTAAGCAATAGGAGGATCTAAACTTAATATTCCCTAGATTGGAGCGAAACCTAACGGTAACCAAACCAAAATCAAAATGCTTATACATATCAGGAATGAAAAAAACATAACATGTTACATATGATCAGAACAATTAGCAGAAAAAAAAATTAAAAATTTTAAAAAAAAAAACCTTTTTGGATTGAAACATGACCAAAGTTCGGATCTTTAATAGATTGCACGAAAACCCTTTTCGATTTTGAATGAAAAGGGAGAATCTTTACGGAAGAAGGAAGCATTAAAGGCTGGTTTTGAGGAAGAAGATGGGCAATATGGGAAGAGCAGGGGCATTTTGGGAAGAAACAAGCCATTGCTTGCAATGCGAAATGAACGAAGGAGGAGAGACCTATATGGAATCGTCGTTCTCTTTAGATCGCAGGAGAGGGGTATTTTGGGAAGAGTCGGGAAAGTGGGGGTAAACTTATAGGGGAGAGCTGGCAGGGGATCCGATAACCCGATAACCCGAGAGTCAAACCCGAAATTCATTATACATATGGATTCAATTTACATTTTTAAAATCTCTAATCTCTAATCTCTAATATTATAATGGGAGAAGGGCCTTAGTGTCATTTGTAAATGTTTTGTCAATCTACCAATCCGTGTAACACACGTGCATAACTATTATAAAGGAGGTCCTAGGTTCAAATCAACACTACGTCTAAATTTTTATTTTAAAAAACTATATTTATTAAAACGTGCATCGCACGTGTAAACTATTAGTATAAAATAATGTGCATACCACATAGGTAAATATTAATTTAAGAATTTGCAAGCTATGTATCTTAAAATGCAAAAAAAAAATTCTTCTTCTTCTTTTCTAATTTTATGAAAGTACTAGGTTTGCCCGTTGACACGTGCCTACGACACATATTCGAAACGGTGCACCTGGTTTGGTTATATCTAATAGTTTTGGAGGTTCAGCAAATTAATTGAAGTAGCAAACATATTATATGAGAAAGCAGTATATCTACCTTTAAGTTCAACCATCGCCTCCTTGATCATTAGCTTGAACTTACCTGGAGAACATATAGTTTGTTAGAAACACTGCATAGAGTTTTTTTTTTAACTTCAGTATCACTTTTAGATACTTGTAATAGTTATGCAAGGACATTATCATATAGATTTTATAGAGCTTACTCTAATCCCATAACCACTATGACCATGTGTGAATACAATGGTAACACAAGTGCATGTGTGAAGGTATTTACAATACCAATAATCTAAACATTTGTTTGTCTCGGACTCAGTTTGCAATTGAAATACCTCTTATTATTATTTCAACCAAAATGAAATACATGAAATTCTCAAAACTCTAATTCAAGCTAATAATTTCTTTTATTTCCACTTTGTCTCCTCATTGCACCTTGTAAAAAAAAAAAAAAAATCAAAATAGATAAATAACAAATTTACTCTAGCTATCTTTCTTGAGTGGAGAGTTTGCACCCTTCACTAGTAAACTCTAGTCATCCCAATCCTATATATCCAAACATACACTAAAAGTTTTTATATGTTATGTTATCCATGGTTTCTAATAATCAGTGAAGGGAACACTTCACGATAGAATTTTCTCTTGTAGTAAAGAAATTAATGTTGCAAATTTGCCAAGTTATTTTAGATTGCTAGTAAGCTTACTTGTCCTGCTATGGTTTGGAAGTCCAAATTGAAGCCACCAAATAATCCATCTCTCGCTTGCGTACACCTTAAATCAAAACCAATAAAAAACTCATCAAATAATTCACCAAATTAAAATTTTTAAAACTCAAAAAATAAAATAAGCATACTTCTCTGGACCTAAAATCCCATGCACACACAAAATTCGAGTCAGCAAAAAACTGAGGAATCCCCTGCACACAAAAAACTAAAAATTAGAATGAGAATTCGGTTAATGAGATGAAATTAGAGTCGTCGCATTGCATATAGAGGCTCTCGATTTGGTGGAGGGGAGTCGCCGATACGGAGTCGCTTAATATTTGCACTTGATTTGGTGGCGGGGAGTCACCGATACGGAATCAGCAGCGGATTAGATATCGGTGACGACCTCTTGATTGGGGTTTGACATTGGATTTGAATTTAGATTTGCTTTGAGATTTTCAAATTTTCAAAATTTAAAATTTTTCAAATTTTCAAATTTTCAAATTTTCAAATTTTCAAATTTTCAAATTTTCAAATTTTCAAATTTTCAAATTTTCAAATTTTGAAAATTTGTTTATTTTTAAATTTTTAAAAATTTTAAAAATTTTTAATTTTCAAAATATTTAAAATTTCTAAAATTTCAAAAAATTAAAAAAATTAAAAAATTTTAATTTTTTTTTAAATTTTTAAAGTTTTAAATAATTAAAAAAATATTTTAAAAATTTTCTAATTTTTTTTAAATTTTTTATAAGTTTTTGATTTTTTTGATTTTTTTGAATTATTTTTTAAGTTTTAGAGTTTTTAATTTTTAGTTTTTATTTTTTTAAAATTTTAAAAATTTTAAAATTTTTTATTTTCTTAATTTTTTTGAATAGAAGAGTGAGAGGGAGAGGGAGAGAGAGAGAAATAATTAAATAAATAAAGGAGTTGTTTTGAGTGGGGGGATTTCAATTTGAGTTTTGAGGAAAAAATATGTTTTGTGATGTTAGATCTGGGCCTTTAATTTTTGGGAATTGAAGAAGAGCCACTTGATAGTTTTTTTTTTTTTTGAGGGAAAAGGTGGAATAAAGCCACCCTGTTTCATTAATAAAGAGTTAATAAAACAACCCCGGCGTACCGGGAGAAAACAACAGTCCAAAACAAAGGTACAATGCAAGAATAAAAGAAAGAAACATACATACACTCCCAACAAACCCTGGGGGGTGGGTTTAACTACTGAAACATTAAGCAACCAGAAGGAACAGTAGGTTGAAGTAACAACTGGTAAAGGCCCTGCCATGACTGGTGAAGCCAGTCCCTCAATCCAGTGTCGGGCTGATCTCTATCTCCTCATCGTCAAACTCCTCTACCTGGAATACTCTGGCTATCCTTCCTCTTGCCCCTGTGGCCGCAGCTGTAGCCCAAAAAGAGATAAAATGCACGATGTGAGTTAGGTTACCAGAAATAGTATTACATGAAGCACGAAAATAAAAATTATTTTGTCTAGCCATAACACCCATGTTGTTGTCGCTATTGCGATATACCACGCATCCTTCATATCATGTCGAATCGTTGCAAATTTGGGGCCAATCCACAAATCCTCATATACGTAGGGGTAGTCGCCTGTTCCTAAGGCTCGAAGTACCTCAACCCACGTTGCCTTACTTCTTGGGCAGTGAATGAAAAGGTGATTTAGATCTTCCATCTGAGCGTCGCAGAAACCACAGTTGGTCGCTATCTGTGGTTGTCTCTTGGCAAGGTTTTGCCTAGTGAGGATAGCATTATTTAGCACTAGCCATAAGAAAACTCTGACTTTAAGGGGCGTCTTCGCCTTCCACAGCACCTGTGCCCAGCTGGGTCTGCATCCGCGAAAGTGGATCCGATGGTACAGTGATCTCACCGAGAAAGCACCCTTGCTGTCGAGTTCCCATCGCTTCTGATCTGGGCCTTGCGTGCACCTTGTGCCTGCCCGTGTGATGTGTGCTTGCATGTCCAGTAATTGTTGGTGTAGGGCTGGTGTGAGCGTTCCTTGGAACGCCGGTCTCCAGCCTCCCCTTTTCCAACCGTCGGCAACGGACATATTCGGTCGATTCGACCTCTCATACAGCTCTGGAAACGTTTCCTTCAGGGTGTGGGCTCCACACCATCTATCCCACCAGAATCTGGTGGTCCGGCCATTGCCTATCGTCGACGAAACTGCTGAATTGAAGGGGCCACTAGCCTTTGCAATTCCTTTCCAGAGTCGTGAAACTTTAGCCCCTACTCAGAAGCCGAGGTTTCTTGTGCCTTTTCCCCTTAGATAAGGAAGAATGAATTCCTGCCAACCTTCCCCGTTGTTGTGGAATACCTTCCACCACCATTTCCCCAGCAGGGCAAGGTTCATATCTCTGAGGTCAATGATGCCTAGCCCCCCATGCTTCTTCTTCATGCAGGCGATACTCCATTTGATGAGGTGGTAACCTCCTTTATCCGGGTCTGCCCCCTTCCACAGAAATTGTTTTCGAATCTGGCCAATCCTCTGGATCACCCATCTTGGAAGCTCGAAAAATGACATGTAGTAGATAGGCAGGTTAGACAACACTGAGTTGATGAGTACCACTCTGCCCCCGAGAGACAACGATTTACTTTTCCAACCCGACAGTCTGTCTTCCACCCTGTCAATGATAGGTAACCAGTCTGCTTTACCTAATTTTCCTGGTCTGAGTGGAAGCCCTAGGTATTTGATAGGAAAGCCACTCGTCGTACAGTTCAAAATAGTAGCTTGTTCCCCTGCCTCATCATCAGAAAGGGAAATAGGAGTCAGTGCACACTTGTGAAAGTTAATCCTAAGGCCTGACCATGCCTCAAAGCAGAATAAGGTCCCTTTAAAGCAGACCGTTTCTCTTCTAGACCCATTACCAAATAGTAGGGTGTCATCTGCGTATTGCATGATCGTACACCCTTTAGTGGACGTGGAACTGGCCACTGGCGCTATCCAACCTTTTTCCTGGTAATTTTTCAGCATCACTCTCAACACATCCGCTACGATAGTAAACAGGAGTGGAGATAGCGGATCCCCTTGTCTGAGACCCTTCCTGCAAGGGAACGGTTGCTCCGACCTACCATTTACTGATATGGCCGTTTTGCTAGTCTACAAGCACTGCCTGATCCAACAGATCCATTTATTCCCGAAGCCCCTCCCCCTGAGAGCTTCCAACAGGCACTCTCAATCGACCGAATCATAAGCTTTCTTAAAGTCCAGCTTAAGCAGAAAGCTCTTAGAGTTGGTTGTATGACAGCGGTGGATAACTTGTTCCGCCGTTGCCACACAATCTAGTATATTCCTGCCCTTAATGAAGCTCGATTAAGATTTGTTGATAAGGCTATCCATAATACTCCCCAAGCGGATCGCTAGGATTTTAGTAATAATCTTCACCGAGCAATTTATTAGACTGATCGGCCTAAAATTGCCCACTTTTGACGCCTCTTCCCGTTTGGGAATCAGGACAACATCCGCAAAATTAAACATACCCAATCTGAGCTTGTTGTTAAAAAAGTCATCCAGCAATGCCATATAGTCCCCTTTAATTTCTTCCCAGAAAATTTGGAAGAACATCATTGGGAAGCCGTTTGGCCCTGGCGACTTGTCTGCTCCCATGTGACTGATAGCCTTTTTAACTTTCTCCTCCGAGAACGGAGACTCCAGGCAGGAAAGTGAAGGCGCTGACTCGATTTGGTAAGTCTGCCAGAAATCATTCCTGAGAGGAACCCGGAAGTCGTTCTTCTTCCCCAAAAGGTCCTTGTAATATCCTTGGAAGGCTGTGAAAATTACTTGTTCATCTTGTACTGTCCCTGCGCTTATTTCTAAGGATAAAATAAGATTGGATCTACGCCTTGCACTTGCCACTCGATGGAAGAAGGCCGTGTTCGCGTCTCCCTCTTTGAGCCACGAAATTCTAGATCTTTATTGCCATTTAATTTCTTCCATCTTATAAAGGTTGGCAATATTCTCACGGAGCTCCAGAAGACTATTTCTTTCCTCCTGAGACAGGTCCCTCGCTTCCTCCACTCTTTCAAGTTCATCAATTCCTTCCAACAAGGAATCCTTTGCGCGCCAGATGGTAGAGAACCTAGACCGGTTCCATTTACGCAGCCGCTTCCTTAATCTGCATATTTTTCACACCATCGGCTCGCAGCATCTGTGCCATAGACTGGGAGTGCCCAGTTTTCCATCACCAGGTGGTGAAACCCCTGAATCTCCAGCCAGGCCTTCTCAAATCGAAATTTCTTCTGTCTTTTGGCTCCCTGAAGCCCAACGTCAAGAAGGATAGGAGTATGATCTGACGTTGGTCTAGGGATCAACCTAGCAGTTGCTAAGGGGAACTTAGCCTCCCAATCCATCGATACGAGAATCCTGTTCAATTTTGCCATTATCGGAGTCGACTGCATGTTAGACCACGTAAATTGTCTATCATTAATAGGGATATCAATCAACTCAAGATCCGTTATGACCCTATTGAACTCTGCTCTGTGCCTGTCGCTGGAACCTCTACCCTTGTGTTCGAACGCAAATCGGGTAATATTGAAGTCCCCCACGACAATCCAGGCCCCCGACCACCGGTGCCGGATATTGACCAGTTCTTGCCAAAAGGCATCACGTTCTGAAGCCACGTTTGGCCCATAAACAACTGTGATAGTCTGCATATGCTTATCAGACCGTTGTACCAGTCGTGTAGTCAGGGAGAATGTACCGTTATAGACCTCTGAACAAGTGAGCAGGTCCGAGTTGAAACCAATGGCAATTCCCCCGGAGGGTCCCACGGATGGGCGTAAAACCCATTCCTTGATTCTGTTCCCCCCTACTCTCTTGAGTTTGGTCCCATGGATTAGTTTGGTCTCCTTCAGCCCAACCACTTCCGCCTTGGACTTTGTGATAACATCTCTAACCATATCTCTTTTACCTTTATCCCCCAGACCCTGGACATTCCAGAATAGTGTATTCATTGGGGAACTATGTCCGAGATGACAGTATGTGGGGGGGGGGGGGGGTCGGGCAGTTTTCGCCCTCAGCGACCGTGCACCCCTTAGTGTTGGGTTCTAGTACCTTCTGAACACTAGGCTTAGCTCTCTCAGTTTTCCACCCCCTTATTTTGTTAAGAAGAAACGCGCTGCGTTCTTTATCACTAACTTCCAAACTACAGGTGACAGCTAATAGAAAAACTTCAGAGTCCGACATGAAATTTAAAATATTAGCAAGAAAAATTTTTGTACCTCCATTGACGTGTTTAGCCGCTTTGGCGGCCGTAGCTCTCTCCAGAAAGTCATCCAAGGACTCCGCATGAGCCCTCTTAGGTGATCGGTGAACTCTGCACCCAATTTTCCTCTTAGACGACCCTGTGCTTCCTCTGGTAGCTGACACTGGCAGTGAGGATAATACCATATCTGGCGCACTCCCCCTTTGTGTATCTGCAACAAATTCTAAATCCTCTGAGTCATCGTCTGTAAGAGTGATGTCAACGTCCAAGTTCAGACGTCCTTCATGGTCTTCCTCACTATCTGCTAGCTGCTGTAGTGATTGTGGATTGGACTCTGTCATTGTGGACTCCTCCAACAGCCCTACAATCGCTATCGGCCCAACAATATCAGCTTTGTTTCCATTGGTGGACCCCTCACTGGGCCCACACTCTGTATGCTTGGTTAAGACAGTTGATTCACAAGGAGTAGGAGCAAAAACAATCATCTTGGGCCCCTCTATAGGCCCATAGCTTTGTGTGGGGCTCATACCAGCCCAACCCGCATAGGATTCAAAATCCCTGTTAACGTCCACTACTCCGCGGTGCACCACACCGCTCAACAGCATTGTACCGCGGTGCAGCGCACCGCTCCTCACAGCCTCCAATGCGACATCTCCTTTGTCACATACGGTATTCCTACCGTCCCCACCACGTGTCGCACGCTGCTTGGGTGACGCTTCGGCAGCAGCAACTTTCGCATATATCGAAGGCACAAGCACTTCAGACGAAGCGTTGGGCGCGAAAATACCTCCCTCCTTCTTCTTAAGGCCCATAGTCTGTATTTCCTCTTCTTCTTCGTTGGCTTCTTTCCCAAATTTGGGTATGCTCAGATCCAGATCACTACAAACCCCTATCTCCTCCACTCTTTCTGAGCACCCCTCTTTGAAAGCGAGCAGCCCTCCGCTCGTCTCTATCCCCAGCCTTTCCTCAGAGATCTGACACTGTGTTTCGAAAGTGGTCTCTCTTTGTCCCTTCGGTGCTTTCCACACTTTTTCTACCCACTCTCTGGTAGAAGGCGCTTTCTCGAAGCTGTGTTTGTCCCCTACCTGCTCTCGACCCAAAGCTAGCTTGTTGCAGAGTAGTAGGTGACTGCCACGCCCAGTATCCCTTTCCAGCTCCTCCGCCAGTATCTCGTCAGTTCCTCTCAGGGGTTGACCACTTTTTGGGTCTCTGTTGCTACTTTGGGTACTATGATCTTTGCCTTTATCCTGAAAAGCTCTCGATGACGAAATTTTTACCAGATCTGGGATTGGTGCCTCATGGCGCCGACCACCGGCGTCCCTCCCAGTCTCAAGCCTTTATGATCCCACCACTGATGTCCCTTGGAGCGCTTCCACCTCCCTCGCCGCCTTTATCACCTCTCGATGGGCCCTCTCCACCTCGTGGGAACCATTGATGGTAAACTCCCAAGTTGGCGAAGTTACCTGCTTGTAACTTCTACCGTCTCTGAGTGAGGTTGTCGGTGGTGTGGACGTGATGGAGGTGTGAGCAAGTTCCTTGTCGGCGTTTTTATCGAGGACAAAGCGCACGAGATAGGAGTCCTCGTATGAGAAAACCTTAGCAAATCTCGGCATCAAGGTGATATCTCTACTTCTGATCAACACCCTAGCTGATACAATATCCGACCGGCGAACAGTCCTCTCATCCAATTCCTCTATAGTCCCGAAGTCGCAGACCATTTCTTGAATGGCCTCCTTCTTCCAAAAGTGTAAAGGAACATTATGTATCCACACCCAGAATCTTTTCCCTTGTGGTTTTTTGGCTCCGAAGCTTGGAGACCATGCCTGAAAGTCCAACTTGAAGTGTCCGAAGTCGACAGTTTCCTCTCCGGTGACCTCTAACATCTTTTGCGGTGACGGAAAGGAAACTAGAAATCTCAGTGGGCACATCCTCTTGACTACCCAGTCGCGGTGCGCCTTCATCGGCCATCGCGTGTTGAGTGCTTGGAGCACATGGACCTCCGACGGTCTACCCGCCTCCACACTTGCCACTGCACACCATTGCTTAAGCCACTTTTCCTCCGCCTTTATAGTAGAGAGTCTGTTAGCGAGTTTGATGGTCGCTGGGTTGTCCGGTAATCTACCCCTGCACACTCTCCTCACCTCGTCATCGTTGGAGGCGACTACATTGGTGCAATAGTAGGATAGATGCCCCCATTTCAAGCACTTAAGACAGCGAACATCCTTGGTGCACTCCGAGCGGTAGTGGCCGAGCTCGCCGCAATTGAAACACGGGGCGGGTTTGCGTTTACCTTTTCTTTGATGTTTTTTTGTACCCATAGCAGCCGGTGGTGGGGTTTTTTGTTTTCTTTTTCTATTGTAAATCACTTCTTGCCAACCAACCGTCTCTACCCCAACCGGAGGTAGACCTTCAGCCTCCACGACTCCACCGTTGGGACCCCTACTTTGGGCCCTTATAACGGTGGCCTCTGGATGGTCTGTGGTCGGCCTCCTTGGCTGTAGCAGGCTGTTGTTGACGGCGGAGGTGGGGGGGGAGCTTGGGGATGCAAGTTTGATTCCATCCGGGGAGAGGTAGTAGTGTGCTCTGACCGACGATGCAATGGCTCACATGGCACTGATGGGGAGATTGAGCGCCGTTGCATCTTGAGGGTATGAGAGTGCTGTTGTTGGTTGCTGTGATTGTGGGGAAACTGTTGTTGGACATTGTGCTGATGTTTTGAAACTCTGTGGTATCGGGGGTTGTGTGTTGTATCACGGTAACTCCTATCTCCTCTTGCTAGGTTGACCCTGATGTAGTCCCTGTGTTGCTCTTCAGTGTAACGCTGCTGATGTAGCTGATGGTGAGTGTGACGCCGGCCCTTCGGTGGGGTTCTGTTATGCCGATACTGGCCTGTAGAAGGACCCTCTCTTAGGGCCCGTCCTCTCGACCGCCAGTCTTTCACGGGGCAATGATGAACAGAGCCCCCCCCCCCCCCCTCTGGCCTTGGTAGTGCATTTCTATGTGCCCGCTGAGGGGAGGTGGCCACTCTGAGCCCCGAAGGCTCGTCGCAGCCTGGCTGAGGTGAAGCACTGGGAACCATGACAGGGATCAACTCTGTAGTAGAAATAGTTGCAATGTTCTGACAGTGAGAGGGTGGGGAAACATGAGCATCGGTTTTTGGATGGGAGGATGCCTGTGCTGTCGTGGCATGGCGGACCCTCTCGTTGGGCCCGCAGCCACTGAGCTCTAATACAGATAGCATGAAGGAATGGAGTGTTTACGTCCGCAAAAAGAAGGAAAAAACCAGAACACAAAGAAGAGAAGAATGGAGTTGGGGAGCAAAGCAGAAGGTGGAGTATGGAGGGGTGGGTTTGTGAGCTAGGTTATTAGGTGTGAGAGAAGAACTGGCCGGGGAATGTATCAGGAAGGGAGATTAGGGATGAGGGAGGGGGGAGGTTGGGGGTAGGAGCAGGTAGGAGCTTCTCCATTACTAACCATTTGGGGGGGGGGGAAGAGATGAAGCTAAAAGAAAGTTTATAAGGAAATTAGTGTTGTAGCAATTTTGAGCCACTTGATAGTTTTCTTTGTGTTTTATTATATAGATATATATCATGCAGCCTGAGGTCCCTGGAGGTCCCGATCCTCAACACCAATGGAAAACTCAGGTAGGTGTGATCGCACATTAAACACACATTTCTTCTTTTGTTGTACAAAGTCGTCTACAAAACTGTAGTACTATTAGCACTACTTAGCATCATGAAATATAAGATGGCAAAGCAATTTAGGTGCTGATATGAAAAGTGTCGTCTACTCTACATGTTAGACTTCCAATTCACCAACTTGCATGGATATATTGCCTTTTGAACCCTATTTTCTACTCCAAATAGAGCTGATATATAGTTATAACTTTGTTTGATCATTCTGAGTCAAACTTCAGCATATCTTTTGCATTAATGAGTACTATATATTTGTCTCACACTCTAGCTCTAGCTCTAGCTCTAGCTAGTATTTCAATAACTAGTATTTCAATGCAACTCAGCGAAATCCTTACAAAAGCCTGGATCTCTAAGAGCATCCACAAAGATGTTTCTTATTTTTTTTAGAAAATGACAGCTACAATAATTGGAAAATAAGGTATTTGTTTGCAGTGGATGTTTACTAAAATTTTGCTAAAATTTGAGAAAAACGTAACATGTTGTTTCGTCCGGTTTCAAATATTTTTTTAAGAGTTATTTAATTAGTGATTAGATATTAGAATAGTTTAATTAAATAAATTAAATAATAAAATATTACCTAAACCTAATTAATGACTAAGTACTAAACTAGTTTATCCACTACCTTAACCTCCCTGATTTGCTGGACGGGACATGTTGTCCCGTCCAAGCAAATTTTGCTTGAAACGGGATAACATGTCTCGTTTCAGCGTTTTTTTTGTTTTTGTTTTTGTTTTTCGGACGGTACATGTTGTACCGTCTGATCATTAAAAAAAAAGGGACGGAACATGTTGTATCGTCCGACGATCTTAAAAAAAATAAAATAATTGGGACTAAACATGTTGTCTCGTCACTTATAATATGAGAATCGCAATTTCGTTTCTCAAAATTGAGAAGCGACTGTAGCTATTTTGCCAAACTATGGCAAAATAGCAAAAGACTGCAGCACCTTATTTGCTAAAAAATGAGAAATTGGTAAATATAGCAAACGATTGTGGATGCTCTAACATTTTCAATTCAGGCATGCAACTCATCTCCTTAGGTGAAATGATGAGTAGTATCTGTTAGGTTTTGTGAGAAATTAATAATTGGAAATTAGGATTTATCTCTAGATCTAAGTTGCTTGAGATATTCACCCTAGGTATCAATATTGTAATACCTAGACTGCTATCACAAGCCAGTATTTATCTCTTAATACTGGTTTGGGTATCAGGTTATAAACCTACAAACTCGCGTTCCAATATCCATTCAATTGTACGTTCAATACACGTGTTACTCATATGCACATGCAATATTTATATAGAGAGAATATACCAATATATCCAACAATCTCCTCCTACATTCTCAATATATAAAGTACATGATTATCTCATCAGTTCAGTATAAAGCTGACTGGTTGATAGCAGTCCATAAAAGAAAAGCATCATAAAGGTATAGTTTCATAAGAACCAATACATTTATAAATCTGAATAGTTCAATCAAGACTAAACCAATATAATTAAATAGTTCCAAACCATATCCAACTCAAAATAGTTCACAAAGACTAAACCAACTGGAATAATCTGTCATAGTTTCAAAATCAAATAAAGCAAATAAACTTCAAGATCAAAATATGAGTTTTAAGCTCATGAACACAAGAGTCTTAAACTCAACAGAAGTTTAACCAAGCAAGTGACTAATTTATTCTCGAAAGAAATAAACTGAAATTCTATCATTGCACACTGCTTTATGTTTACTCCTCCATTTTGAGCAAATCATTATTTTTGAAATCTATGTTGACAGATTCGACTCCTCCATCTTTGCTAGCTTATTAAAAACAAGAATATCAAGAGACACATCTCTAAGAATTCCAACGAATTTCTCAAAGTATCTAGTTCTACAAAAGAACTTAGTACAATTCATAATTAGCTTAGCAAAAATGTAACGTAAGCATCACAATCAAGTTTTTTTAACTAAATAAAGAACATGAACTTTTATAGTTTCTACACAAGAACCATACTATGTTTCATATTAGAATGAAAAGACTGCCGTTTCAATCATAGTTTAACGTTGAATCATCAAAATTGGAATGAAATATGTATCCATAAAAGACATATCATCAAAATTGGAATAATATTTAGGACAATTTAATCATCGGAAACATATCGACAAATTTTCATATTTCGTATTGGAATAATATGATTATTCTAAGTAAATTCTCTAGATATATAATACCATCAAATTTGAATGACATTCTATATTTGTGAAATTTATGTGGAATCATCAAAATTATCTAAAACATGTCAACTGTCTAAAATTGATACTTAAGTTTGAACTTCTCTATGGCTCCAATTGGATTCTAAATTTCAAAACAATTAGGATGTTAAAGCTTTGACTCAATAGCTTTCAACTCCATTCCTCACAGTTTTGATAATTAGATCACTTTCAAATCTCTTAGCAAGAGCATTAGCCATACTTGTCGCAATTGCACTTTATCTATGACAAAGTTCAATTAGGCTTCTTTTAGCCTTAATATACCCCTCTTACTATTATAGAGTGAGTTATGAGCTACAGTGCATTGTAGCTTGATAGTCGCATAACAGAATTAGAGAGTTACTTAAACTTCTTAATGGATAACTAGCAACAATTTCTTCAATCCACTCAGCCTTTTTCCTTTGCAGAGGATTACACATAGAGGTCTGATTTCATGGATGATAGCACAGTGTCTGTTTGCTTTTTATTTCCATAACATTTCTGTTTCTTCTAGTGTAAACACATATCTACTAGTTATCGACTTTCACTAAATTCTGAGCATCATAATACATCAGATCAGCCATTCATTCGAAGAATGACTAGAGTAGCACAAAGCAAACTCTTGAATACCACTCAGGTAACTCATTAACCTCTTAAGGGCATTCAAATGTGTATGGGATTATTAGTGAATCTGCAGATCATACCTACCTCAAAGGCTATGTCTATTCTAGTGCAGATCATTGTATACATGAGACTGTCAATTCCTTTAGAATGATCTACCTGTCTCATAGTTGCACCATCATTAGGTGTCAACCGTTTATCATAATCATAAGGTGTTTCAAAACACACTTTCAATCACTATATCCCCACTTTTAAAACACATTTTGATTTGATGAGTTTGACTAAGAGTTATCCCTTGCCAACTAAAAACTCACCCTTATACCTATGGTGTCCACAGTACCTAGGTTTTCATGTTAAATTCTTTGGATAGCATAATTTTAACTTCATTTGTAATAGAGAGGTAGGTCACTTCCAAGAACATGCATGTCAACAGAACAAGTAAATAATAGCCACTATATTTGACACACCACAAAGTTGAAGGCACTGATCTGAATTACTTGATTCATATACTAGGCTCTTTCAAAAATTTGTCAAATTATTTATTCGTCGGCTATACATGTTTTAAGAACATACAATGATTTTACTAAATTGTAAATCTTGTTCACTAAACATATTAGTTCAAAACTTTCCAATACAATACTGTTCAGTATAAAATATCGAGCACAAAACTTTTCAATAGATGTAAAGGTAAGAAGAATACTTAATGTAGCAATATGACAAACATGTGAGTAAACATCAAATAAATCTACCTCATTTTTCTCAGTCAATCTGTTGGCTACTAAAAAGCATTAAAATTACTACTGAACAATCAAAATTAAGTTTCTTCTATAAGAACCCCACTTATTTACTATAGTTTTAACTCCTTTCGGCAGATCAACTAAATTAAAGTATTATTGTCTGACACAAAATTATCTCATTGTCTACTAAAGACTCTTCTTTGCTCATTTGTCATTCAGAATTTTAAGTGTCAGTAAGGCTGGTTCTTAATTCCAACTGTGAATCATTGAACGTGTCTGTAGGACTAGATTATTTCAAACATTTATCTTTGATGAACACATCCTCAAAGAACTCTGCAAGTCTAGATTCTTCTAACACAAATTAGATGATCAAACATCTGTCCACAGAATTACATTCTGCACTTTCTAAACATACACAAAAATTTGTTGTAGGTCCTACTTTAGGCCTTCTAAGGTCATGTACTCTAACAAATATATCACAACACAAATTTTCACTTTAACAAAATTATTTGTATTTTCATGTCATGATCTACAAGGTGTATTCAATTTAGAGTGTAGTAACACATTACATATTTGATTAACAACACAACATCACTCATTACACAAGACAAACAACAGTCAATAATATAGAATTCAACATTTCACTAAGTGTTTGATTCTAACTTTTATCAATATCGTTTAACTGTTGTAAGTAGTGTGCAGTAGAGATTATGCCATATGCAAACTTCTCTAAAGTTGTTAAAACATATTCACCACCTCTATCAAATCTGAATCCTTGATTTTTAGCATTTAACAATAATTTTTAATTCATTAAGAATAAAAAGTGCTCCATTTTCCATATATATGACAGACTTATATTAATCATCTACAAAAGCGATTAAATACTTCTGACCAACAATTATCTCACATAGTCACAAAGCTACTGAGATCACAAATATCAAAATATATTGATTCAAAGAGTTATGAACTCCTAGAGACCATACAAAATAATTTTCTAGTGATCAAAATCTGAATTCAAACTGTCACATTTGTCATATTTAATGAAGTGTCATTTAGCAGAGTTATGAGTTTTAATAAGAACAAACAATTTAATATATAGTTCACAGTGATTCTAAATTTCAATACAACTTGGATGTTAAAGCTTTTGACTCAATAGCTTTTAACTCCATTTCCCCCACAGTTTTGATAATTAGATCACATTTCCTCTCAAACAATTAAATATATAGTTCTCAAATCCTAGCCAATTATGCTATGTTCAAGAACACAATTAGAACTATTATTATTAATTGTCTCATTTGTTAAACTCAACTTATACATGCGATTGACAATATATGTACTTTATAAGAGTTAATACAAAATTACTCTATCACTTTTTACAAAATTGTTTGCTTTCTCTAATAATTCTAACAATGTCCACTTATTCAAACACATTGAACGAAGAGTTCTTTCCTTTATTCGTTCTTCATCATCTTCATAATGCTAAATGAGATAATGACTAACATATTATAATTCAACTTCGCACACACAGTACAATGAATGGGAAACAACAAAACGTAACTAATAGTGTCATATCCTATATTAAGAGATGCTCTCTCCTAAGTTACAGACATTTGTTATACATCTTATATAATTTTTATTTTATTTTTAATTATTAGAGAAGCAAATATGTAATCTCACACAAACTGCAAACAATGGATTTGTCAAAATATCTATATACATAGTATGATAAAAAACTTAACAACCCTAAATATGCTAGATTTCCAAAGTGAGAATAACTATGATCTAAAACTCTCAATCATATGATCAAATACACAAAACGTTAACACATTCATCACATGAAAATACTAAGAAGGTTAGAGTAGATCATACCGACACTTCAAGTTAGAAGTGTTTTCCAAATTCGATGGAGAAGCCTGCGTGGTGCAGACTTATTCAACCGTGATGCATATCCATTGTCTCCAACATACATAATTTGTAGGTGACATTAAAGTTCCTACATTTATCAAATTGTTAAAGATTAACCAATTAAACAAATTATTAGCACTATCTAATTCTAGAAACAATTTAATTGGAGATCCGAATTTTATAGTCAACATACAGTTTAACTTATCAAAAATAGATATTTGGTTTTAGCACATAGCCAAAACAACTGTTCAACTTGGATTTAATTAAATGAGTGATTAATACAGTTTTAAACTTAACCACTTAGCATCACAGTAATTCTATAATTCAAAACATAAACTTAAAACGAATGTTTTTGAACTTCCAGCACATAGCAAAATATTTAACAAAGATTTAATATGAGAAAAGTAAAGAACTTATCTTTCACCATCTCTTCTCCTTCATTTGATTAGATTCATGTCTGTTTGGGAACAAATCCAAGCAACAAACCATTCTGTGCCAAAGAGACCCAGCATTGAACACCTTGCGTGCGTCTAAACCATTTACTCATTCTGTGCCAAAGAGATCCAATCAAGAAGAATGAGAGACCTAGAGCTGCACAGATCTGATGATGAGATACAAAACTCCCACTGTCTTCTTCACAGATCCAAAAAAATACCCCCTTCTCACTGTCTTCTTCAAGATTGGGTTTTACACACATAAACCTCAATCAGCCAAGATGAAGAAGAGAGAGATGACGATCGGATACGGTGCCTAAGGGGGAGGCTTCCGTCGACTGCGACCGGGGAAGAAAGGGATAAGAGCTTCGCTGGAGACTTCGGGTCCCATTGGATCTCAAGTCGAGTGCCTCGACTGTAGTCGACAGCACGCAACGCATCGATAGAAGAGGAGGCGACGAGCGGCGAGCGTCTTCGACGGTGGGTCGTCAATGGTCAGCGTCGGCGACTTTTAGGGTTTCGGCAAGATCCGACGGTCTTCGATTAGATCCGACGAGATCCAACAAAACTCCGTTTTCCAATTTAATTAATCTCACAAATTGATTAAAAATATCTCAAGATTATTAGGTTTTGTGAAAAATTAACAATTGGAAATTAGAGTTTATCTCTAGATCTAAGTTGCTTGAGATATTCACCCTAGGTATCAAGATTGGAATACCTAGAATGCTATCACAAGCCAGTATTTATCTCTAAATACTGGTTTGGGTATTGGGTTATAATCCCACAAACTCGCGTTCCAATATCCATTCAGTTATATGTTCAATACACGTGTTACTCATATGTACATGCAATATTTATATAGAGAGAATATACCAATATATCCAACAGTATCATGAGGGTCGTTCCCTTTCTGTTGCTTGTGTTGATCTTATCAGTAGGAAATGTCATTACTGCAGGAAGAGTTCTCCAGTATCCAAGTTATGTTAAGCGCGAGAGCATTGGATATCAAGTATGAGGTTCCCCGCGTGCGCGGGGGAGTTTCGGGGCATCATGAAGAGTTCGAACGTACGTGCACCTTAATTGGGCATCATTTTATTCCACCTAGCTCTAAGTGAGAGCTTAACAGAAACCACGTATAGGTGAGCTTTTGGCGGTCCCAATGCTGGACACCATTTTGTCCCTCCATCGTGTAAGTGAAAGAAAGCTCAGAACAGATCCTACGCAAGGTTTTTCGAGGTCTGGATCCTCAACATCGTCATGTTGCTCGTCTTCCGGGTGAATGCAAACGTGAGGCCCCTGGAGATCCGAACACTGAACATCATTAGTGCAATTATGCAATATCCAATTACTGCCCTCTTTGTATTCCACCTTTTCCTTAAACAAAAAATAAATAAATAAATAAAAACTGCCCTCTTTATTATACACGATCCCTCGAGTAATATGTAAGCTTTCAAGTAAGTGGAAATTGTGAACTCGACTATATATATATAGCAGTGCTCCATTGCAAATCACTGAAGCCGTTGTTCAGAACATATATATATATATATATATATATATATATATATATATATATATATATATATATATATATATATATATATATATATATGAGCAAATGCTATATTGCAAACCACTGAAACCGTTGTTCCGAACAGCGACTTAGATTTATAACCTAAGCTGTTGTTTTGGAATAACGGCTTAGATTTATAACTTAAGCCATTGTTTTCAACAACGGCTTAAGTAGTCTGTATACCCGTTTGCGATGGAGCATTGCTCTCTCTCTCTCTCTCTCTCTCTCTCTCTCTCTCTCTCTCTCTCTCTCTCTCATATATATATATATATATATATATATATATATATACAGGGCCGACCCTAGTTGCCAGGGGTCCGAGGCGAACTCCCAAAATCCCCCCCCCCCCCCCGAAAAAAAATATGTATATAAAAAAATTGCACATTGTTCAATGCAAAATATGCAAAATATATATCCTTGAATAACAAGTTTAAGGGTTTCAGATTTAAAATTGAATGTGGGTTTCGGGTTTGAATTTATATTGATTAAATGTGGATTTGTTTTAAATAACCCAAATTTAAAGTCTCAAATTTAATTCAAGTCTTCATGCCTAAACTCAAATAATTTTTAAAAAAAATTTAAAGGCTCAAATAATTATTTTTGGGCCCCTAATAACTGTAAAAATTTTTACACGCAAAATACGTGCCTATAGTTGCAGGGGAATTAAAATTTTGGGGGGCCATAAAATCGCAAAATCTTCGGGGGCCTGAGGCGGCCGCCTCACTCGCCTCAAGGGTGAGTCCGGCTATATATATATATATATATATATATATATATATATATATATATATATATATATATATATATATATATATGTTACCGCTGAATCTGGTGTGGGGGTAAACAGATAGTATTTGTGAGTTCTTGGAAAACCTGAATAGCAAACACCTAACCTATTCCGCCGGAGTTTGACCACTGACTCCCGCCGTTCACCTGCAAAGAAGTGCGAGACACCGGGGTTGATCCCGGCGACGCACCCTCCGACGCTCAAGTCAGTAACCAGAAATGATTATAAAAGAGCGTTTAACTAGCAAAAGATTGATTACCTCTTAATAGTGGTGGATGGGGGATATTTATAGCCACCGTTGGGATCAGATTAGGAATGTAATCCCTGTGATTAGATAAGGAATGTAATCCCTAATTTCCGGTGAGAGGATAGTCGCGAATCAGGCCCATTGATTTGGTTCAATCAGAGACCCTAATTCTATCCTGTTGGACTGGGTTTGTATCGGGTCGGGACCCGTTCCCAGTTGAGGTGGATCCGTTCGCGGGTTATTGGATCTGTGAGAAGGAGACCCAGTACCCGTTTCGGACCCATTTGCATGTGAAATTACCGTTTTACCCCTGAGCTTTAAGATTCGTGTCCGATGTGAACGGTCCCGATTTAATCCTATTTTTAGCCATATCACGAGCCCCCCACTCCTGAAGACTGAGTTTGATCAGCCTTTGAGGAGTAGTTTTACTGTTCTAATGGCGTACGGGATTTTATCGGTGTTCTTAAGGGAGTTTGGATCTTGCTCGGGGTGTAACGGTGTTATTCTGGGCTTGTAAAATGCCCAAAAATATTCTCAGAATTTTCTGGATTTTTGGTGATTTTCCAGATTTTTCTGAATTTTTTCTCATTTTTTTGAATTTTTTATTCATTTTCCGAATTAAATAATTAATTATCAAAATATTAATTAATTATTCTAATTAAATAATTATTTTTTTCAGAATTTAAAAATAATTTTTCTGAATTAATAATTATTTTTAGAATTTTTAATTAATTTTTTCGATTTTTAATTATTTTTTCGGATTTTTTAAATAATTAAAACAAATAAATAAATAAATTAATTAATTAAATATTACCTGGACACGTGGCGCGTTTCTGGACGTCGATCGTGATCAGATGGCGCGCATCGCAAAACAGATCATGCTGTGGACACGTGGCGTGTTTCTGAGCGTCGATCATGATCAGATGATCAGAGCGTCGATCATGAGGCAGATCACGTTCTGGACACGTGGCGCGTTTCTGAGCGTCGATCGTGTCGCGACGCGAATTTTGAGACGATCGGACAGATCGTGTGGGTCGGCAGGTATTTTCTCCATATACGAGGGTCGGTTCTTCGGCTCCTCGGATCGGCACCTCGGCTAGGCAACTTGGATCTGCCGATCCTTGAGATGATGCCACGTGGCGCCACGTGGCTTTTTTTTTCTTTTTTCTTTTCTCTTCTCTTCTCTGTTCTTTATTTCTTCTTCACTGTTCTTTCTCTGTTTTCTTCTTTCGTTCGACCAAGCCTTCAGCTTCGACTCTTCCTCTTCGCGTCTACGTGCTGGAGCTCGGAGCTCGGCGGAGGGGAGAGAGGAGCTTGGAGGCGTTCGACGATGGAGCCAGAGCTCGCGGCGTGGAGGTCGACGGTGAGTTCGCGAAGGAGACGATGGGTTCGGCACCGTTGGAGCTCGGAGGTGAGCTTGGCAGCGAAGCTCGACATGAATGGAGCTCGGCAAGATAAGGAGCTTCGGCAAAGTGCGTCGGAGTTTTGGAGAGCTCGATGCTTCGGTTGTTGTGAGGGTGAGCTCGCCGACTTGACGACGGAGACGGAGCGATCGAGCTCGCCGAGGGGAGCTCGCGATGGTTTGGCGAGCTCGACAGTGGGGTAGCTCCGGCGAGTTGATGAAGGAGATGGGCGAGGAGCTAGCGACGTGGAGGCGAGCTCGATCGGCGACTGAGTGAGGGAGCCGATTATGGGAGCTCGGCATCGGGGTGAGCTCGCGAGGCCGAAGCTTGACGAGGTGAGCTCGCGATTGTTTGGCAAGCTCGACAGTGGGGTATGTCACCTCGTCGAGGGGCTCGAGCTCGGCCATGGAGCTTGATGAAGCTCGTCGGAGGTGGTGATGGCGAGGTCGAGCTCGTGCGAAGTGGAGGTGGAGTTTTGAGTTCCGTCGATGGCTTTGCGAGGGAGGAGAGCTCCGTCGATGGACTGTGGGGAGCTTGAAGCTGGGTTTGTCGAGGGAAGCTCGCTGTCGTGGAGCTCGGCCATGGCAGAGCGTGGTCGCGAGCACGAGCTTGGACCTCGGGAATTTCGTCTGCGGAGCTCAATGGAGGGGACTCGTAGCTCAGCATCGGAGCTTGGAGTGGAGCTTGACGCAGCGGTGAGCTTCGTGAAGGGGGGAGCTCGTCGACGAAGGTGCTGGAGCTCGGCGAACGGGCGAGTGGGTTTGTTTTGCATGGGTGCTCAGCGAAGACGAAGCATTGAGCTGTTTTTTTTTGCTGTGTTGTTTTGGCGGGAGAGTGGAAGGGAAGAAGAAGGGAAGGGTTCGGGTCTGGGACCCTAACGGGTCCGACCCGACCCTTCTCTCCAAAAAAAATTTTTTTGTTTTTTTTTCCTCTCTTCTTCTTCTCTTCTCGTCCTCCTTCCTTGCTGTTCGGCAGCTGCTTCTTGTTCGGCAGATCCGAGCACGGATTTTAAGGTGCATTTTTGCCATTTTGCAGTTCGGTAGTTCGGTAGCTCGGATTTGAGATCCGAGCTACGTGGCTCAATTTGGACGGTTGATCACGATCGTGGCGCGAATCACGAGACAAGAGGCTCAAATTTCGAGAAAACATTTTCTTGTCGTTTTGTGAAGACGTGGCGAGATCTGAGCCGTTCATCATGTTCTAGCACGAATTTTGAGATGATCCAACGGTGAGATGGGATCGGCAGAATTTTTCTCCATATGTGGAGGTCGGTACCTCGTCCACTCGGCTCGGTAGTTCCCCCTCTGCCCATAGTAGCTCGGCGTAGAGGAGGGGTCGGAGATCTACCTCTGCTCTTCGGCTCGAGAGGATGGGTCGGCATATGGGAGAGGTGAAGAGCTCCGGAGCTCTGCCTTTGTTCTGTTTGGTTTGGGAGATTTTTGAAGAGGAGCTCCACTCCTAGGGGGGAGAAGAGGTGCTAGGAAGATCTTCGTAAGAGCCATGAGAAGACCCATTCTTTGAAGTGAGTGCAAGGAGCAACTCTATGGGAGAGTTTTGAGCTCCGAACTCGCTTAGAAGAGGCCCGCTTTGGAGGCGAGCGGAGTGAAGAGCTCAGACCTAGGAGAGAGCGATCTGGAAGACGAGTTTGAGGAGCAACTCTAGGAGAGAGTTTTAGCTCCGAACTCGTTTGAGAAGAGGTCTGCCTTGGAGGTAAGCGGAGTGAAGAGCTCGGCTTTTAGGAGAGCCATCTGGAAGACGAGTTTGAGGAGCAACTCTGGGAGAGAGTTGTGAGCTCCGAATTCTTTGAGAAGAGCTCCGCTTTGGAGGCGAGCGGAGTGAAGAGCTCGGCTCTGGGAGAGAGCCATTTGGAAGACGAGTGTAAGGAGGAACTCTAGGAGAGTTGTGCTCCGAACTCGATGAGAAGAGTTCCGCTTTGGAGACGAGCAGAAGTGAAGAGCTCGGTTCTAGGAGAGAGCGATCTGGAGGACGAGTTTGAGGAGCAACTCTAGGAGAGAGTTTTAGCTCCGAACTCGTTTGAGAAGAGGTCCGCCTTGGAGGTAAGCGGAGTGAAGAGCTCGGCTCTAGGAGAGAGCCATTTGGAAGACGAGTGTAAGGAGGAACTCTAGGAGAGATTTGTGCTCCGAACTCGTCGAGAAGAGCTCCGCTTTGGAGGCGAGCGGAGTGAAGAGCTCGGCTCTAGGAGAGCCATCTGGAAGACGAGTTTGAGGAGCAACTCTAGAAGAGAGTTTTAGCTCTGAACTCGTTGAGAAGATGTCCGCCTTGGAGGTAAGCGAAGTGAAGAGCTCGGCCCTCAGAAGAAAGAGGAAGGGGAGGAGAGGCATTCGGGTTCTCTCCTCTGCCTTGTTCTTTCGCACAGTGAAGAAGAGGAGAAGTGTTGGGCACTTTTGGCGGGAAGACTGAAGAAGAAGGAGAAGAATGGAGAAGCCAAGAAGGGTATGGGTCGGATCGTGGGTATCAGATCCGACCCCGACCCGTTAGCCTCTTTTTCTTCTTGCTCTTCATCTGCTTTGCTGCTCGGCAGATGCATCTTGTTCGGCAGATCCGAGCACGGATTTTGAGGAGCATTTTTCACCACTTTCCCGCTCGGTAGATCGGTAGCTTGTATTTCAGATCCGAGCTACGTGGCTCCATCTGGATGGTTGATCACGATCGTGGCGCGAATCACGAGACAAGAGGCACGAGTTTCGAGAAAACGTTATCTTGTCATTTTGTGGTGACGTGGCGCGATCTGATCCATCCATCACGCTTGAGTGCGAATTTCGAGATGATCTAACGGTGAGATCGGGTCGGCGGTATTTTTCTGCATATGTGGAGGTCGGTACCTCGTCCGCTCGGCTCGGTGACTCAGTAGTTCACCCTCTGCCCGTAGTAGCTCTGTGTAGTGGAGCTCGGAGTTCGGACAGCTCGAGTGTGAGGAGAAGCTCGGCGAGTTGATGAAGGGGATGGGTCGGCATATGGAAGAGGTGATGCTCTGTTGGTTTTGGAGATTTTTGAAGAGGAGCTCCACTCCTAGGGGTGGAGAAGACCCATTCTTTGGAGCGTGTGTAAGGAGCAACTCTATGGAAGAGTTTTGGGATCCGAACTCGCTTAGAAGAGGCCCGCTTTGGAAGCGAGCGGAGTGAAGAGCTCGACTCTAGGAGAGAGCCATCTGGAAGACGAGTTTTGAGGAGCAACTCTAGGGGAGAGTTGTGCTCCGAACTCGTTGAGAAGAGGTCCACTTTGGAGGTGAGCGGAGGGAAGAGCTCGGCTCTGGGAGAGAGCTATTTGGAAGACGAGTTTGAGGAGCAACTCTAGGAGAGAGTTTTAGCTCCGAACTCGCTATTTTAGTGAGAGAACGGTTGTAGGAGCAGTTCTGAATGGCGAACCACTTCTAACCCGCTGAAGAGCAGGTTATTTGAAGAGGAATCGAGCCAAGTGTTGGACTCCGAACCATCGGTAGAGTTGTTCAACGGTTATGGGAGCAATTCCGAATGGCGAACCACTTCTAACCCGCTGAAAAGCAAGTTATTTGAAGAGGAATCGAGCCAAGTGTTGGACTCCGAACCATCGGTAGAGTTGTTCAACGGTTGTGGGAGCAATTCCGAATGGCGAACCACTTCTAACCCGCTGAAGAGCAGGTTATTTGAAGAGGAATCGAGCCAAGTGTTGGACTCCGAACCATCGGTAGAGTTGTTCAACGGTTGTGGGAGCAATTCCGAATGGCGAACCACTTCTAACCCGCTGAAGAGCAGGTTATTTGAAGAGGAATCGAGCCAAGTGTTGGACTCCGAACCATCGTTGTTAAAGGTTAGTAAGTTACGGGAGCAGCCATGTAGAAGAAGCTGGACTCCGAACCCACCATTTAAGAGAGTCGTGACTCGGAGAGATAGAGAAGCAGGAGCAATAATTTTTAATGAAAAGATGTAAAGCTTGAAATAAACTAAGTGGCCGCTTCAATAGGGCGAGCCATTATTACATGCTATTGGCCGAGTTACAAGCATCGGCCCTACTGAAAATCAGGATCCTACTTCTACAATAAGGTGAAGACCTCTTGGGAGGAGCTAGGAGATTCTGAGTGTTGAAGCTTGGGGGGCCCTTCTGTTCGTTTGTAGGCTTCCTCAGGGGGGAAGCTCGTGTAACGCCCCGAATCCCAAATACACTGAATTCGAGATGTTCTACAGGATCTTTTCGCTTCTTTTAGTACAATTTTACAAGGAAATTTAAACTTTTCACTTTACATCAGAGTTTACATCAATATTACACTTTACATTTGCACAGCGGAAGTAAAATTTACAACAATTAAATAAATGTACAACAACATGGTATAATCTTTAAGCATCCATTCCTCTTTAACCTTTAACATGTCATTTACCTGCATATAAGACTGTGGGTACGTCAGTTTATTCAACCGACGAACATTATACACGGCCATCCTCTCTATGCCGGAAATAGTATAACTCAATTTTCCATATTTAGCAAACACAAACTTGTCACATTTCAATTAAAGGGACTACCCTATTGATGTCGTGTTGTGATTGTGCACTTAGTCCTTAATGCATTTATTTATATTACATGACACTAATGCGCACTTGTTCGGATTCTATGCATCCCATACTACATAGGTCCGAGGGCAAGCCCTTATTCGTTCTTCATCTTTGTAGGGTTCAATCCCTCGTTATGACTTAATCTACTACTGTAACTATGGTAGTGTCTTAGATGTCCTATGATCTATGAGCCCATGTCCAGGCAGCCTGGAGGGAAATTCCATGCACTGACACGATGCATCGAGCAGGCAACCTATGAACAATTCAGCCTCCGCCATGGAACGATGGCATCACCCATAGCCACTCGAACATCCCACGAGCGTCGCCACCGGGACGATAATTCTGGAGTAGCGCCCACGCCATGTCTTGACGCATCAAGCAGGCAGCCTGTGGATCGCTCTCACACCGCTAATCCGATGGCCCCCATACTCGTGTTTTTCTTCTACTTTCATCACGTCTCCACTATGTACTAATCCTTAGTTTTATCAAAAATCATGAACAAAATTAAATCTCTAGAGTTAGCCTCTCCACTAAACCGGACTTATTCATTCATTTCGACATGACCAACCTTGGTCTAATTTCAATATTTCATTTCGTTTTCTTTCCAACTGCCGGGGGAGACTTAGCTACTCTTCCAATTCAATTCCAATTCACAATTTCCACAATGAGTACTTAAGACTCATAAAATTCATATTCATAACCAACGGATTTCTTTTTCATTCATATGATCTCTAATTCATTCATTATTCCATAATCATACATGAACTCATGCACTTTATCAATTAATAATTCCACATTTGAAATTCACATCACTAATGAATATTCATACTTCATATTTTTCCACATTATTCTCAAGTGAGAATAAATTGCATTCTATCACACAACAAGGTTCTTTTTTTGCCAAATCATCTTCTAATACTCCATTATTATTTTATTCTTATAAGCCACAATTTTTCACAAGTGTATACTCTAGAACCATAGTTCTAATTATGTCTTTTATTCACAAACCATAGTTGATCTCTTTCAAATAATGCCCAAATCATTTTTATAAAATCCCTTACATTTTTATGAGAATAACCATATTTTTTTCATAATTTTTGGACACCTAAAAACCCCAAAAAAATATTTTTTTCAAAGATGCCGAGGGTAGGATTCGAACCCAGGCACACGGAGAACACAGCCAAGAGCACCCGCCACTAGGCCGAACTGTGCCAGCGGTATGGTTACGGCTGAGAGCATTAAATGCTCTCGGCCTACAGTTTAATTGCTTTTAAAAAAAACAAACTAAAATAATGTTGCATACGGGATTCGAACCAGTCACCCCCGAGAACACAACCGCACACAGTGACCGCCTGAGCTACATGCTCAGGTTGTCACAGTACAAATTAAAAACCTTTTTGAATCATTTGCCACTGTTGTTAAAACGTCTCGATGTTCAATTAATCTTTGTTTCATATTGCTTTTATAGAAGTTACTGAAAAATTCCAGATTGTCTTCCCTTCACATGATTTTCATACCAGTATGCATAAAATAATTTTTGTACCAATAAAAATATATTTTTCACACAATTCAATGAATTATACATTACAACTACTATACTTCTCATTTTTGACATTGCTTAACAATTGGCCTTCTAATCTTTTTATCCACAATTTTCTTACATTAATTTTCTGTTATTAATCTTTTATTCAACACACAAATCTATTTTTTGAGTTTATCCATTCCCACAATAACTCAAAAAAGATTCTCTACAACGCATAAATTAGCATTAACAAAGTACTAACTTTTACATATAATTTGTGATGGTGATAAATGTATTTTCTTCCATCAATCTATAATCATAATCAATTACACATGCAACTTATAATTTTTAACGATAGAATTACATGCTATTTCCATGTCAACAATTCATCCAATTAGGAATTATTTTCCAAACTCAATGTGCATTCTTGTTAATCATTTTCATGCTTCATGGTTCAATATAATACTAGTATATTCCTAACTAGAAATAAGGAGCATTAACCCACAACTCAAATTAATAATAAAACCACATACAAGTTAATCATAACATTCCAATCAATTCATAGACTAACTTTCCAATCAAGGTGTATTCTTATTAATATTTTTCATGCATCATTGTGATAATTAAGTCTAGCATGGATCCCTATATTAGAAATAGGAAAAGTTACCCACCTTGTAGGGAGAGAACAAACAAAATTAGCAACAAAAAGTCCTTTGCGACAAGATGCACCTCCTCCTAGATAATGCGCGCACAAGCTCCAAGCCACCAAAACCGAGCTCCTCTCCTTGGAATGATGCCGGCCTTCTTCTCCTTGTTTGAATGCAACACAATCCCACACAATTCTCTCAATCTTTTTAACTCACAACTTACTACTAAATAATGCTATTAGACTATAGGTTTGAAAAGATATAATTTGCATAAGAATACTAGCCATGGGAGGGGGTATTTATACTAGAAATCAAGTAGAATGGAGGGCTAGGATTAACTAGTTGGTTGTAGGATGGAGGGCCAAGATTAGAGTAGGAGTTGCAATAACTACCCACATCTAAATAACCACCACCATGATCACCACTCAAAATTTTGAGTTTTCCCTCCAAGAATGCAACCGGCCAAGCACTTTTGTGCATGTTGCACGTGTACGTGCAATACACGTGCATGCCAATTGATCCAAAAAGTTGTACATTAAATTTTGTACAAAAATAAAATAGTATTTAAATAGTCTTCTACATGACAAGTTAAATAAAAATAGATTAATCCATGGGCTTTAGTTTTGGGCCCAAATAGTTATTTAAAATAAAATAAATAAATTACATTTTGGGCTTTTAAGAAAAAGGCCTTTAAAATAAGGCTTTCTATTTATTTAAAAAAAAAGGCTTTTGTGTAAAATAATTTGAAACCACATATTTAAATATTTATACACACCACAATAAAATAATTATGAGATTTAATTCAACCAAAATATTGCACGTGCACACTACGTGCAAAATAAAATAATTTTTCTTTAATTGAAAAATCAGGGCATTACAGCTCGGCCCCCTCTTTTTGGACGAACTTGATCAGGTGTCCCCGCTGTATGAGTTCTTCAATCTCCTCCTTGAGAGCCCGACAATCATCCGTGTCGTGGTCGTGGTCCCTGTGAAAGCGGCACCACTTATCCTTGTTCCTCTTCTTGCCAGGTGTATTCATTCTCGGGGGAGCGCGGAGGAGCCCTTCCTTGTCCACCTCCATAAGAACTTCTGATGTATTGGCAATGAGGGGGGTGAACTTTTCAAACCGAGGAGTCGAGCGATGCTGTCCATTGTCGATCTTCTGGGATTTTTGGGACCCCTCTTCGCTTGTGCTCTTCCGTTTGTTCTCGAAAGATGTCTCCTCAAAGCCCGGGAGATTCTCGGCTTCTTCAGCCCGAATGTACTTCTCGCTCCTAAGAAGGAGGTCGGCAAAATTATGTGGGGGCTTCTTGGCAAGGGAGGAGCGAAGGCTAGAGTTGAGGACGTTCGATTGGAAGGCGGCCGCTGCAACAGGCTGGTCAAGGGAAGCGATGGATCTCACTTCTGCAGTGAACCTCCTCACATAGTCTCTCAACTTCTCTCCCTTCTCCTGGCAGAGCTGGAGTAACGAGATGTTGGTCTTCTCCGTGCGTCTGCTAGTCACTAAATGAGTGATGAAGAGGGTCTCGAATTGCTCGAAGGAGAATATGGAAGACGGGGCGACGCGGGAGTACCACTCCCGAGCTGAACCCTTAAGAGTGGCGGGGAAGGTTTTGCACAGCAAGGCATCGGAGGCTTGGTGGATTAGCATGAGGGTCTTAAAGCTTTCGATGTGGTCCACGGGGTCCGACTCCCCCGAGTAAGTTTCGAACTGTGGGGGTTCGAAACCTCTTAGGATAGGAGATTCCATGATGGTCCAGGAGAAGGGAGGTCTACTCAGGCGGATGGTCTTTCCTCTTAACTCCTCATCCTTGTCTATTCGGCCGATGTGCCTCTCCATCTCGTGGAGACGGCGGTAGAGAGCATCGTCCCTTCGATGATAGTCAAACGAGCCTCTGGACTCGTCTTCATAGGAAGGGGAGCGACGACGGTAGCTCTGGGAGCGGCGAGGGCTAGACATGCGCTGTTGGTTGCTAGGAGCCGGAGGAGGAGTTATGGACCGATGGCAAGGACTTTGGATCCGTGGAGGGGTAGGAGCCCTCTGAGCATTGTTATTGTTGGGTCGGAGGTTGAGGGCTTGCAACACCGTTGCTTGTAACTGCTGAAATTCAGCACGGGTGATGGCTGCCTCATCGTTCCTCGGATGTTGTCGACCGGCAGGGGAATAAGGTCTTCTCCTATGGTGTTCGGGGGACCTTCTGTAGTTTCGGCAGTGAGGAGATCGCTCATCCGGACGCTGTTGGCGGGAGGCTCCCTCTCGGGCCCGCTTTTCGTCCAGACGGCGGCGAAGATCCTCATCCTTCTGCCGATTGAGGATGGTATTACGGAGGTCAGAAACTCGAGGATTGTGGGAGGCCATGGAATCTGAAGAGGCATTGTGTACCGAAATGCGGTCCTGATGGAAGGGTTGCTTCTGCGGGTTGGGACGCGAAGCCCCCGCATCGGCATTTTGAGGACCGGCGGGACCCTTAGGGGGTTGCTGATTCTGAAAAGGAGGCTGATCTTGTTGAAGAGGGTCTTCCGCTTGGAGAGGAAGTTGTCCCTGCTGCTGAGCGGGTTGGATGGGGACTACCTCTTGCTGATCAACGGGATTGGGTCCACGGTTGGACCCTCTAGATCTTACTTTCCAAGGAGGCATGGCTGGAGGAGATCTGACCAAAGGAAAGAGGAGAGACTGTTATTCGTATGGTTCCCACAGACGGCGCCAATCTATTACCGCTGAATCTGGTGTGGGGGTAAACAGATAGTATTTGTGAGTTCTTGGAAAACCTGAATAGCAAACACCTAACCTATTCCGCCGGAGTTTGCCCGCTGACTCCCACCGTTCACCTGCAAAGAAGTGCGAGACACCGGGGTTGATCCCGGCGATGCACCCTCCGACGCTCAAGTCAGTAACCAGAAATGATTATGAAAGAGCGTTTAACTAGCAAAAGATTGATTACCTCTTAATAGTGGTGGATGGAGGGTATTTATAGCCGCCGTTGGGATCAGATTAGGAATGTAATCCCTGTGATTAGATAAGGAATGTAATCCCTGATTCCCGGTGAGAGGATAGTCGCGAATCAGGCCCGTTGATTTGGTTCAATCAGAGACCCTAATTCTATCCTGTCGGACTGGGTTTGTATCGGGTCGGGACCCGTACCCAGTTGAGGTGGATCCGTTCGCGGGTTATTGGATCTGTGAGAAGGAGATCCAGTACCCGTTTCGGACCCATTTGCATGTGAAATTACCGTTTTACCCCTGAGCTTTAAGATTCGTGTCCGATGTGAACGGTCCCGATTTAATCCTATTTTTAGCCATATCAATATATATATATATATATATATATATATATATATATATATATATATACTAGATTTGCCCGTGGGCACGTGCATACGACACGTCTTCAGAACGATACAGCATATCAAAAGCCTTGTAAACAGTAAATCAACAATCATGTAGCTCAAGTTTGAATAGTATGACAATAATTAGTTGTAAATAAAAGTCCATGTTTCCATAAGTATATATATAGGGAAATGCTCCATTGAAGACGCAAATGTTGTGAAAACACATGAAAATCACCGGAAACAACGGCCTAGGTTATAACCTAGGCCGTTGTTTCCACGTTTTCATCGCTCCAGTAACGTTCTCAATGGAGCATTACTCATATATATATATATATATATATATATATATATATATATATATATATATATATATATATATATATATATATAGAGAGAGAGAGAGAGAGAGAGAGAGAGAGAGAGAGAGAGAGAGAGAGAGAGAGAGAGAGAATTAAATAAATGAAGGAGTTATTTTGGGGATTTGAATTTGAGTTTTGTGGGGAACTTTGGGGGGGGAGGGGGGGAATGTGTTTTGTGAGGTTAGATGTGAGCCTTTGATTTTAGGGGGATTGAAGAAGAGCCACTTGATAGCTTTCTTTATGTTTTATTATATAGATATATAATGGTGGTCTTGACTAAATGTTGTCCTCTTTAATTTCTTTATTTTTCACTACATCTTGTTAGGATTGCGGCTTCAAACACACGTAGGCACGGAGTACTTGAAGTTGGAGAAGAAGAGGGGGAGACAAAGACAACAAGAGAAGACAACATCAAGTAGAAGAAGAGCAGCTGAAGAGTTGCGGTCGACCGACCCGAGCTGCTGAGAGTTCTTCGAGTGTACAGGGTTTAACAGAGAAGGAAACGGTCGATCGATCAAGTTTCGGGTGTGGGCTTTACACGTTGCGGTTGACCGACAGCGGTACTGTGTGTTATTTGGGTTGGCGAGTTCAAGGCCCAATAAGTTGGATTTGTGTGTATCTTTTATAATTTACTTGAGGCTATATATATGGCTGTAGACTCTATGATTTGTGTTGATCTAATCCATCAATCACTGATGAGATCAAGAGGTGAGCTGTTATCATTGTTCAACTTCAAGAGGGAATTGTGTCGAGTGTTTCAAAGGTGAGGAAGAGAAATTGAGAGTTGTAATCTCTTTATAATCTTTATATTTCTTGGGGAATAAGAAGTATTGGTTATCTCTGCATATTGATTGTGTTCTTGTGAGATCTTGCATATATCATTGTGGCTTGTTTTTGGTTCATCTAAGTCTTGATAGTTTCTATTGCTTATGGTGTAATTCCGTTATTAGCACTACGAGTTGTGGTAGATTCTTCAATAAGTGGTATCAGAGCACTAGGTTCGAGATGGCCGATAGCAAGTCGAAGATCGAGAGGTTCGATGGGAGTGACTTTGCGATGTGGAAGATTAAGATGATAACGCATCTTCGTCAGAAAGATATTGATAGTCCGTTGTTTGATGAGAAGTCTGAAGGTACATACAAGGATGCGAAGGTCTTGGCAGAGTGGAATTATTTGGATCAGAAGGTGCTAGGGCAGATTCAGTTGGGGCTGAGTAAGAAGGCGTTATCTCATATATCGAAGGCAAAAACCACAAAGGAGGCTATGGAGATTCTCATAGATATGTATGAGAAACTGTCGGAATCTAATCAAATTCTTCATATGAAGAAATTGGTTAATATAAAGTTGAAGGAAAAGGGTTCAGTAGCAGAGCATGTGAACAATTACTGTATGGTTTATAACTAGATGGAAGCTGCAGGTTTGAAGTTTTTAGAGAGGGGGCAGTTATTGTTACTTCGATCTACTTTTCCTGATAGTTATGGTACGGTGAAACAGACTATTACATGCACTATGATAGATTTGACGGCTCTACAGAATGGGTGAGTAGCATTCAAAACGAGGAGGTAAGAATGGTGAGAAACGGGAATATCTATCATCATCTTTTAGAGATTCCGCAATGTCTGTTTAGAGGAGACGTGGGAGTTCTAAGAGCAATCGAAGAAGAAAGGATCAGAGTAGTTCATTTGAGACTGAGTCTGATTATAGCGATGAGGGACATGGGCCTGAGTGTTGGTATTGTCACAAGAGAGGTCACATGATGCGCAGTTGCAAGGCTTATATGAAGAGGAAGCAAGAGAAACCGAAGAGACATATCCCAAAGGAAGCTCAAGTGGGGCTTGTTGAAGAGTTATGCTTATCAGTTCGGAAGGAGTTGGGCACTCAAGATTGGTGTATTGATTCGGCAGCTTCTTTTCATTGCACTCCGAAGAGAGAGCTGTTTGATGACTACGAGGATGGTTCTTTTGGAGATGTGATCGTGGGGAATGGTCACCGGTTTCCTGTACGTGGGGTTGCTATTGTTCGCGTGAAATCCAATGATGATTAGTGTGTTGTCGTGCGGGAGACAAGGCATGTTCCAGACTTGAAGAAAATCTTATCTCGATTGAAAGGCTAGACAAAGAGGGTATGTCTACAACAATTGGTAGTGGGGAGTGGCGTATAGCTGCAGGTTCAAGGGTGATTGCAAAAGAGAAGCATGAGAAAATGTCGTATTTGCTTAGAGACGTGAGGGGCGTTTCGCCTATAGTTGACTCTCAGCCGGATTCGAGTAGTAGGTTGTGTGAGGTACAACCGAATTCTTCCAGTTGTGGAGGGGAGGTTATTAATTTAGTGAGAGCTGCTGGACATGAAAGTGATCCTAGAGGGCAAGACATTGCTGCGATGAGGGTACTTTGCGAAATGGCAGATGAAGCTTCACGTCGCTCTTATGAGGTAAAGAGTACTGGTATCGATATGCGGGGTGATGTCATGAGGGTAACCGAAATGGGACTCTAGGGGTTGAACAGTCTGCAGATTTTGTAGAGGTGTCGTCCATGGAGACTTATAGTGCAGAGGGTGCATTGAGAGGTTTTGAACCATGTCCGGTGTTGATGAAGATTATGTGAGTTTGAAAGTCTTGTAACACGGAATCCGATGCCGGAGGTTGTTTCGCCGGTATTCGTGCTCTATGCAATTGGTAGAGCACGTCCTTCATAAGGCGATGAGGGGTGGTTGGTGCACTCCACGTGGTGGACTGGCAGAGGTTCTCTTCATGAGAGTGGGGAGTACTTGGGTCTTCCATGAAAGTAGGAGATTGACAGAGATAATGCAAGGTAAAGATTACAATAACTTTGAAGCGTTGTATATTTGGTCCAAGTGGAAGATTATTAGGATTGTGGCCTCAAATACACATAGGTACGGAGTACTTGAAGTAGGAGAAGAAGAGGAGACAAAGAGAGCAAGAGAAGACAACATCAAGTAGAAGAAGTGCGGCTTAAGAGTTGCAGTCGACCGACCGGGTGTGCGATCAACCGACCCAAGCTGCTGAGATTTCTTCGAGTGTAGAGGGTTCAACAGAGAAAGGGACGGTCGACCGTGCAGTCGAACGGTTATGTTTCGGGTGTGGGCTTTACACGTTGCGGTCGACCGACTTGGGGGTGCGGTCGACCGACATCGGCGTTGTGCGTTATTTGGGCTGACGAGTTTAAGGCCCAATAAGCTGAATTTGTGTTTATCTTTTAGGGTTTACTTGGGGGCTATATATATGGCTGTGGACTCTAGAGTTTGGGTGGATCTAATCCATCAATCACTGATTAGATCAAGAGGTTAGTTGTTATCATTTTTCAATGATACTAAGATCTATTCATAGAGGAAGCAGAGATTCACTTCTATTATCATACTCAGGATTTTAATTCTTTTACCAACAATACTAGAGCAAAAATTCAAATCTGAGGGGAATTTTCTAGGGTTACAGAGAAGAAGAAGAAGAAGAAGAAGAAGAAGAAGAAGAAGAATTTGATGGAGGTTTAGAAGAAGACAAAGTTTGTTACAAAAAGTATTTGCCAGCTCGCGCCCCTCTCCTCTCCTCTTATTTACATTCTGTTACATTTCTCACATGGCTGATAATACCCGCCAAAACCCACTTCAAACATAACGCCTCTACACATGCACATTATGTGCACACATGATCCCTCAATTGCCCAGGTATTGCCTTCGTTCTCATTCCCCTCTTCACCCCATCCGCAGCTTCATTTTGGTCTGCAGCTCCCTCAACACCTGCAGCTCCATGAATGATCGTATCAATACCCCCGTCTTCAACCAGAACCTTGTCCTCAAGGTTTCGAATGTAATTGTGGAAACACTTTTTATATAAATGTTGCATCTTCCCAACTATTCTCTTCATTTGGAAGGCCCTCCCGCTCTACCAACACTTGGTTGTGCAAGCTGTTCCCAATCTTCACCACTCGTTTCGCTATAATTGCAGCTGGTTGAAAATAAACGGCATCACCAGTTAAATGTGATGGAAGCACTGAGGGCACCCGTGTTGTAGGATCAACCCTACATTTCTTTAACAGCGAAACATGAAAAACTGGGTGTATTTTTGTAACGCCCCGCCCCAATACTCAGACAATTTTTATTATTTTTAGAAAACAAATTAGATACTATGTAGTACAACTGCCCAGCACAGGCTGCCTCTCAAAAGGTGGTTAACCAATTAGGTGACTCTTGATCATAGGCAATTTTATTTATACTCAATTAATTGTTGTGTACTTCCGATATGGGATAACTATTAAACACTTCCCCCTTTTGTCTCAAATCCCGTGCACATTCACTAAGAAGCCCAGTGGGCCCCGTAATATATGCCACGTCACCATTCACATCTCACTGATTTTTCCCTTTCGAAATCAATGGGTGGGCCCCTCCCGCCCAGGGGTGACGTCATCACCCCTTTTCTCAACCAACAGCACACACAGTGTGCTGTGCTTTGTTATTCCAAACCAGTCCGTGGGGCCCTCTTCGCAACCTCTCTCCTCCTATAAATATTACCAATCAGCCACACACACACACACACACACACACACACACACATATATATATATTATATTATATTGCTTCGAAATTATGGGGTATTACATACACCCAACCTTTCGAAATCAGCATCCTCGTTAAGTACGGGGCATGCACAATCTAGTGCAGGATCTACTTTCTAGCCGATGTGGAGTGGAGTACCCTAATTCTGCTAGCTGCACAGTACCCCGATTATGCGGGTTGTCCATCATAGGCCCCAACCTCGCTCCCTCTCAGGCGTACTTACCCGTACATCTACTAGCTCCATCTCAGGCATACATCTCACCCACTCTTACCCACACTCGGTGTCGAAAGTCGGCTCTGATACCATTTGTAACGCCCCGCCCCAATACTTAGATAATTTTTATTATTTTTAGAAGAAAAATTAGATACTATGTAGTACAACTGCTCACCACCGGCTGCCTCTCAAAAGGTGGTTAACCAATTAGGTGACTCTTGATCATAGGCAATTTTATTTATACTCAATTAATTGTTGTGTACTTCCGATATGGGATAACTATTAAACACTTCCCCCTTTTGTCTCAAATCCCGTGCATATAAACTAAGAAGCCCAGTAGGCCCCGTAATATATGCCACATCACCATTCACATCTCACTGATTTTTCCCTTCCGAAATCAATGGGTGGGTCCCTCCCACCCAGGGGTGACGTCATCACCCCTTTTCTCAACCAACAACACACACAACGTGCTGTTCTTTGTTATTCCAAACCACTCCATGGGGCCCCCCTTCACAACCTCTCTTCTTCTATAAATATTACCAATCAGCCACATATATATATATATATATTATATTATATTGCATCGAAGTTACGGGGTATTACAATTTTGGACTTTGCTGGCAATCATAGTTGATTGGCCGCTGCCGCAATCCTCTTCTCCACTGTATATGGGCCATAATACCTCTTTGCTAACTTTTGACATTGCCTTTGATGAAGGGATTGTTGTCTATAGGCTTGAAGCTTTACATACAGCCAATCTCCTATATCAAATTGCTTTTCCACTTTGTGCATATTAGCTTTTTGTTTCATTCGCAGCTAAGCCTGCAGTAGATTTTGCTTCAACTTGTGCAAGACCTCTGCTCTGCTTTGGATTTCTTCATCTACAACACTGTTACTTGCCATTCCTGGGATATAATCTAGCATAGAGGGAGGTTTTCTGCCATACACAATCTCAAATGGAGTAAAACCAGTGGATGAGTGCAAGGAGGTGTTATACCAGTACTCTTCTAGATCGACAAACTTGGCCCATTTCTTTAGATGTTCATTACAGTATGCTCTCAGATATTGCTCAATACATCTGTTGATCACTTCAGTTTGGCCGTTCGTTTGTGGGTGGTATGCTGTGCTTAACTTCAAAGTGGTGCCCTGTGTCTTGAACAACTCCTTCCAAAAAATTACTTAGGAATATAGGATCTCTGTCAGAAACGATCGATTTGGGGACACCATGTAACTTGACAATATTAGTAGCAAATACCGATGCTATCTTTGCTGCTGTGAAATATGGCATTAAAGCTATGAAGTGGGCAAATTTGGATAAACGGTCAACTACTAGTAGCATGGCAGAATTGCCTTGAGACAACAACAGTCTAGTGATAAAGTCCAATGAGATATCAGCCCAAATCTGCTTTGGAATTGGCAGAGGTTGAAGTAATCCCCAGGTTTCGAAGTACTATACTTAGTCTGCTGACATACGGCGCGATCCTGTACAAATTGATGAACATCCCTGTACATTCCCTCCCATACAAAGGACTCTTTGATCCTGGCCAAAGTCTTCTCTATGCCTGCATGACCCCCAACAGCCGATGAATGCCATTCCTGCATAATCAATCTTTTGAGCTTCTAATGAACTAACACTCTGCCTTTACTAAACAACAAGCCATCTCTCAGATGTAATAAAGGTTGGGCTGCAGGATTTAATGTGAGTTCTTGAATAAGCTTAGCTAATGCAGGATCCTTTGTAGCTTCCTCTTTAATTTGTTCACAAATCTCATGTTGCGGAATTGAGATTATTGTCATCAAAGCACCACTTTCTTCACTAGGAGGTCTAGATAGACTATCGGCAGCTGAATTCACCTTCCCTGGCATATATACAATTTTGAAATTGTATCCTGCCAATTTATAAACCCATCTTTGTTGTTCGGGAGTTTGAATTGCTTGATTGACCATATGGTGCAAGCTTTGATGATCTGTGCATATAGTGAACTCTCTCCCCAATAAGTATTGCCTCCACTTCTTAATTGCATCCGCAATCGCAAACATTTCCCTTATATAGGTGGAAGCTGACTGCATTCTCAGGGATATCACTCTACTGAAGAATGCTATTGGATGGTCATCTTGTTGTAACACAGCACCAATTCCCTTCCCCGAAGCATCAGTTTCTATAGTAAATCTCTTCGAAAAATCTGGTAATGCTAGAATAGGTGTGCTTTGCAATGCTTCCTTGAGTTGAGAAAAAGCTTGTTCAGTTGCTGAGCTCCATTTAAAGGAGTCTTTCTTCATTAAATCAGTGAGTGCTGCAGCTTTGGATGCATTGTAACACCCCTGCCCCGGGCTCGGACAATTTATACAATTTATAAGACAAATTAGATACTATGTAGTACAACTGCCCACCACAGGCTGCCTCTCAAAAGGTGGTTAACCGAATTGGTGACTCTTGATCCTTGGCACATATTATTTATATAGTATTTTATTATTTGAAATAATCGATGTGGGATTAAATCCCTTAACAAATCCCCTTTTTCCATACCCGTGCACACCCCGGGGAAGTATTCCCCTAGGAGTGCCACGTGGCCTTCAAGAAGCATAGCACACCTAGTGTGCTGTTCTTCTCCAAAATCCGGGTGGGACCCCCCCACTACACACACAAACCGGATTCAATTTTGAATCCTTCTTTCAAATCAATTAAATCCTTTATAAATCCCTCCTATAGAATACTCTATAGGACCAAGTCTCAAATTCCTTTTTTTTATTATATATATTTCAAACCATATATATATTTCAGAAATACGGGGTATTACATACACCCCCCCTTCAGAAATCAGCGTCCTCGCTGATGAGCACGGGGCATGCACAATCTAGTGCAGGATCTACTTTCTAGCCGATGTAGTCGTCCTCGATCCCGATAATTCCGGAGATCAATCCCACACCACAAGTAGTTACTGTGATAATTCCGGAGATTGTCCCACACCACAGACTGTGATAATTCCGGAGACATATCCCACACCACTAATAATCTACCGTGATAATTCCGGGGACTATCTCACACCGTAGATCATACTGAGGCCCTCTTCTACACCCGGTGTCGAAAGTCGGCTCTGATACCATTTGTAACACCCCTGCCCCGGGCTCGGACAATTTATACAATTTATAAGACAAATTAGATACTATGTAGTACAACTGCCCACCACAGGCTGCCTCTCAAAAGGTGGTTAACCGAATTGGTGACTCTTGATCCTTGGCACATATTATTTATATAGTATTTTATTATTTGAAATAATCGATGTGGGATTAAATCCCTTAGCAAATCCCCTTTTTCCATACCCGTGCACACCCCGGGGAAGTATTCCCCTAGGAGTGCCACGTGGCCTTCAAGAAGCACAGCACACCTAGTGTGCTGTTCTTCTCCAAAATCCGGGTGGGACCCCCCCACTACACACACAAACCGGATTCAATTTTGAATCCTTCTTTCAAATCAATTAAATCCTTTATAAATCCCTCCTATAGAATACTCTATAGGACCAAGTCTCAAATTCCTTTTTTTTATTATATATATTTCAAACCATATATATATTTCAGAAATACGGGGTATTACATGCATACCCTTTGACAAATCTTCTGTAGTACCCTGCTAATCCCAAGAATCCCCTCAATTGCCTTATTATTTTAGGAGTGGTCCATTCTTTAATAGTTTCTACTTTTGAGGGACAGGCTTGAACACCCTCTGCAGAAATCAGGTGCCCCAAATACTCCAAAGACTGTTTACCAAATTCACACTTGCTTTTCTTAACAAAAAAATTGGTTCTGCTCCAGAACTTTCATTACCATAGATAGGTGTTGCAAATGAGATGGCCAATCTGCACTGTATACCAATATGTCGTCAAAAAAACTAGAACAAACTTTCTCAAATACGGCTTGAAAATGAAGTTCATTGTAGCTTGGAAGGTTGACGGTGCATTTGTGAGGCCAAAAGGCATTACCAGGAATTCATAATGACCTTCGTGTGTACGAAAAGCAGTCTTCTATACATTCTCAGCTCGAACCCTGATCTGATGGTAACCAGCTCTAAGGTCCAACTTACTAAAAAAATTTGCACCCTGCAGTTCATTAAAAAGCTCTTCTGCAGTGGGTATGAGAAATTGGTCTCATATTGTGATTGAGTTTAGAGCTCTATAGTCGACCCAAAATCTCCAGGTCCCGTCCTTCTTCTTGACTAAGAGTACCGGGAAGGAAAATGGACTTCTACTATGTCTAATAATCCCTTCTTGTAGCATTTTTTGGACCTGCCTTTCTATTTCATTTTTTTGCAAATGTGGATGCTTATAGGGTCTGACATTTGTAGGGACCATACCAGGGATCAAGTGCAAAGAGTGATCAAACTCTCTAGTTGGGGGCAACCCACCTACTTCATGAAACAAAGGAGCATGCTCTTGTATCAAGGTTACAATGCCAAGATGTTTCTGTTGCTCATGGTGTTCATCCCGCAGGACCAAGTGAAAAAATTCACCCACTGCATTTGTAGTAACCTCTCTTCGCAATGACTTGAGCTCTATTTGAGAGGGCCCTGGAACATCTCCTTCTTGGATTAAGACTTTCTTGCCACTAGATATAAACTCCATGGTCATCGCATCATAGTAATTAGCAATTTTCCCAAGTAACCTCAACCATTGAATACCCAAAACCACATTTGAGCCATGTATAGGTAGGACATAAAAATCAATCAAGAAGGAGTGATCTTGAATTAGTATTGGCACACCCAAACACTTCCCTTCGCATTGCAATGTTTGTCCATTCCCTACTATCACTTTGAAATGAGGAGTTGGCTGTATTGGCAGGTTCAAAAATTTAGCCAATCTTTTCTGCATAAAATTATTAGTGCTGCTGGAATCAATCAATATTTGTATTGTTTGATTAGCAATAGTGCTTTGAACTCTTAAAGTTCTTAGTGACTTATTGCCGGAAAAAGCATGAAAAGAGATCTCTAGTGGAATTGTCTCTTCAATACAAGCGTCATATGGAGTACCATCACCTACTGTGTATTGTACATCAACAGGTGTAGTGCTCTGTTCTTCCCCTTCTTCCACTAGCAGCATCAAAATTTTGCGCTGACACTTATGGTCAGGTACATACTTTTCGTCACAGTTGAAACATAACCCTTTCTCCTTCCAAGCTGCCCACTCTTTTTGTGGTATCTTTTTTACTACAAATTTGGACTGGAAATTTTGGTTCTGTGTGTGTGTTTAGCAGGTTCTGGTGTTGGTAGTAGAGGGGGTAGAATACTGGGTGGTGGAAGTTGCCATGGTGGTCTTGGATAGCTCCCACGACCACCTTGGTATCTAGTTTCCGAAACTTTATCCTTTTGAAGTCTGGCTAGGCCAATTGCATCAGCTAATGTCTGGGGTTTTGTCGCGCCCCGCTTCCCAAAAATAAGGAACACAAGCACGTAACATTGACCCAGCGAATGACTAACGTCACCCATAAAATGTTTATCCGATCAACTCAACAATATAATTAATACAGAACAATTGCGCACGCAATAATAATGGTCTCATGCGCAATAATACTTGGAATGAAGCAATATAAAATATCCAAATACAATAATCCAACGTCTGGAAACAAATAATAAAATCTGGGTCATAAGCCCAATACAATAATAAATCCAATCACAATAATACTAAGTCTCAATACAATAAGCTCATGAAATAATAAGCAACTAAAAAACATTAAATCTTTAGAAAGCTTGTTCTCCAATCCCAGCAGGCAATTCTCCATGATCATCTTTGAACACTTCATCTAAAAAGAGAAGAAAAATTGTCCTTAGAGCAAGTCATGGACAGCGAGTAGAGAAAGCAAGGAACAATAGAATAACGATATAACAATGAATTCAATGGATCAATAGGGAATCAATAACATGGGACAATAGCTATAATCAATATCATTAATAATCGATGCAATGGTATAAACAATGATTCAATGTTCGATAACAATATTCAAAAGTCGATATCAATAATACTTAAACAATATTCAATAGCAATAGGAACAATGATGAACAATATACAATGTCGATGTTGTATCAATCCTTAAGTCTATTATTCATTTTAGTCCTAACTAATGCACGTACTACTGCATCCCATTCTACAGGTTCGATGCATACAATAAATTTTGTTTAGACTTAAGTGAAAGATTCTATAGATCATGTACACAGCACGATAATATTATTTGCAGCATTGGTGCACACTGGTTGGCTCAATAACAATAAAACAATACACGATTAATTGGGATATTGTAGTCAGTAATGCAACAATAAACCGATAACAATAACACTAGCCTACACACAATATTTTGGGAAACATGGCCCACACTTCCACGTACAGTCACTATATCATCAACTACTCCAGTCAATCCCTTAAACATCGACTTGTTAATTATTTTATCAATGCAACAATACAATATGCAATTTGGAGATATTAGATGAACAATAGAATCAATAGGAGAACAATAGGATGGTAACATGGAATAGGACAATTAGAATGATGAAAATAACTCATTAGGATCATGCAATGCAACATATACACTTCAATTCATGCAATACAATAATATAGGAATAATTAATTTAAGAAAACTAGAAAGTAAAATTCCAGACAGCAAGAGTTGTCTGTACTAAAATTGAATTTTCCGTTGCTAAAGAAATCGAAAACTAAAACCGTCAAAAATTATGAAAACTAGACTTCCACACGGTTCCAACGCATATTTAAAATCCAAAATCCGACAACAATAGGTAGGTCAAACACATCATTCTTTACAGATTATATGTTCAGACAGAAAATCAACATCATGTTATTTTATTTTTAGATACAGCAAAAATCAATAATAAATTCATTAAAAATATTTTTTAGACTCCTAAACATATTAACTATCATTCTACAAATTACCAGAGCAATATTTTAATGTTAAATCAACATTTTAATAGGTTAAACATGAAACATACACGAATCTGGAATTCTGGAAATAAAAACACAGCAGTAGTAAAACGATCATAACTTTTGCTATACAACTCAGAATTCAGCGATTCAAGATGTTCTGGAAACTAGAGAAATAGGACTACAATTCTTATTCAGAAAGTTATTTATTTTGAGATGAAATACTGGGTCAAAAACGACAGGCAAAATCTAGACAGCAAGCAACATACAGGTTTTTTGATATTTTTGATGAAATAAAGTGATTAAATGTGATGAGTATCAATTCTATAGTTAATAAATCATGTAATCAGCATGAGGGGTGTAATAGCATGATAAATACAACTAAAAACACACATATACACTATTTTAACAACCAAACATCAATCGACCATTCAAACATACAAGCTAGCAATAAAAACTACGGTAGATTATTTGTGCGGTGATTATATGCATAACCCTATTAACGATTCTATATGAGTGCATGAAAGATTCAATCTTTAGAGTCAAAAGTGGCACAAAGTCAATGATATTTTGGTGAGCTCGTGTAAACCCTCAATATACTCAACAAAAAAAAGAAGAACATACGATACGATGAACATTTGGATCTACTTGCAAGAGTTTCAATAAAAACTTGAAATTGATACAAGATTCAATTCAAGAGGAAAGTGACTTGCCTTATGAATTAGAAAATTGAATACCAAGAATAACGGAATGAGAATCTCGGAGCAACGAACACACGAACTAACACGTGCGAACTACGTGCAAAAAAATCCAAAGCAACAACAGCAAATAGAACAACGAAAGCAAGAGGGCAAGGAGGCTGGTGGTGGCTGATGTCGATGAGAGGCGACGGAGAATGGCGGCGCTGCTGGCATCACTCGGTGGCGGTCTGTTTGGGCGGGAAACAGAAAGGCAGCGCAATCGGGAGGGGGTCTGGAGATTGGAGTCGATGGGAAGGGTTGTCAGGTGGTTGCGGTGCTCCGGGATCGCCGGAGATACCCGGAGGAGAAGGAGTTCGGGGTTAGGGCGGGAAGTCTGTGGTCGGAGAGAGTGAAAATAGGGAGGAGAGAGAGAGAAAGCGGCTAGATTAGGGTTTCAAATTGTGATTTTAGAGTTTGCAATAGGATTATATTTATATGGTGCAATTAGGATGTTGGGTTAATGGTTTAGGATTCAATAATAGCGGGTTTGGGTTAAGAATTAATTGTAGTTGGGTTTTGGGATCAATAAGAGATGGAATTAACTACAATAGGGTTCACATAAAATACCTACAATTAAATAAAAATAGGATCATCAAGAAAATGGCTTAACAAGAAGAATGAGAGAATTTTATGAACTAAATTTTAATTAAAAATAATCAAGAAATAAAGTATTTTATTCAATTGCAAATAAAATATTACAATAAAAGGGAAAAATGAAAAGAACGAAAGCGGTAGTTACAGGTTTATGCGCTAGAACTTCTCTACGGATTTCTGGTTTGAGTCCAGAGATGTAATTGCTCAATATATATGATTAGCGGATAGGCCCTTGGTCTTGTTGATCAACATGTCGAATTTATCCTGATAGTCTTCTAGTGAAGTGGTTTGGGTCAGCTTAAACAGTTGCCCTGCATGATCTACAAAAGGAGAAACCCCAAATCTGATATCGACCTCCTTCACAAACACCTCCCAATTAAGAAAGTCACCATTTTCATATTTGTATTGGAACCAAGCTAGCGCTCTCCCATCGAGATGGAATGACACTATATGAAGTTTTTGTTCAGGTAGGGTCTTATGAAAGGTTAAGTACTGATTAGCTTTGAATAACCATTCCATAGGATTATTGCCATCAAACTTATGAAAATCTAGTTGAGGGTTTTTGAAGTAATTATCATGATGCGAAGATGAGGAAAATGATCTCACAGTGACTGGATTCTCCAGTGATACTGCACCCTTAAGAACCTGATCCAACTTCTCTTCCATGGCTGCAAATCGATTTAACTTTTCCTCCATTGCTGTAAATCGATCCATCTTGCTTTCCATGGCTACGAATCGCAGAAACATCTCGGAGAATAATTTCTTTTGCGCGTCAACATCATTTGTTATTGCCAGCAACTGCTCTCCATGAATACGACCTGTTTCCCGCACTTCTTCTAACGATCCTCTACCATCCGCTATTATCGGAGCTCAAGTCGGTGAAAGCACCAAATTGATTCTCAGATCTATTTACAGAAGAAGCAGAGATCACTTCTATTATCACACTCAGGATTTTAATTCCTTTACCAACAATACTAGAGCAAAAATTCAAATCTCACGGGAATTTTCTAGGGTTACAGGGGATTTGGAGAAGAAGAAGAAGAAGAAAAAGAAGAAGAAGAATTTGATGTAGGTTTAGAAGAAGACAAAGTTTGTTACAAAAAGTGTAGGTTTAGAAGAAGACAAAGCTTGTTACAAAAAGTATTCGCCAGCTCACGCCCCTCTCCTCTCCTCTTATTTATATTCTATTACATTTCTCACGTGGTTGATAATTCCTGCCAAAACCCACTTCAAACATAACGCCTCTACACGTGCACATTATGTGCACACATAATCACTCAATCCCCCAGGTATCGCCTTCGTTCTCATGCTCCTCTTCACCCCATCCGCAGCTCCATTCTGATCTGCAACTCCCTTAACACCTGCAACTCCATGAATGCCAGTATCATTCATCTTCAAAAGAGGATTGTGCCGAGTATTTCAAAGGTGAGGAAGAGAGATTGAGAGTTGTAATCTTTTTGTAATCTTTGTATTTCTTGGGGAATAAGAAGTATTGATTATCTCTGCATATTGATTGTGTTCTTTAGATCTTGCATATATCGTGGTGGCTTGTTCTTGGTTCATCTAAGTCTTGGTAGTTTTTATTGCTTGTGGTATACTTTGTCTATTAGCACTACGAGCTGTGGTAGATTCTTCAACACATCTCATATTTTAAAATATTATTTCAATATCATACATATAGATACCCTTTGAAACGACGCACAAAAAAAGGAAGTGAAAACACATACATATTTCTTGTGTGAAATCATTTTTAACCAATCCCATATTTTGGTTAGTCCATTTCAGTGGACAGCTATAGATATAGCGTGGAATCAACAACAAATGAACTCTGTTTACCTGCAAGCATTTAATTTAGACAAAATTTGGTTTAATTCTTGGAAACGAAGATGGTGGGAAAGGATTCTCGGGAAAAAGTGGCTCTTTCAAGAAAGTTGTTTAATTTCCACCAAACAACCATTTCCATACTTCCAACAGTAGAAATTTCTACTATTATAACAAGAGAATTAAAAAAAATGAGAGACAAATTGCCCGACATTGCAATTACTCTTCTTATCCCAATTAAAATTGTTATGCATTAAGAAGATGATGGTACATGCGGGATTTTGATGGGCTAGTATTGTTGAAGATCAGTAAGTACTTTAAGAGGAACGATATTGAGACTTTTAAGGATTGACAGTATTATATAAGCAACAATGACAGTATTAGTTAACTAGATTGAGAAAATAAATAAGGCTTTTAAATTGCTGCTTTATGAATGTACAAACAAAAACTTTCCACAATATTGCAATAAAGGTTTTTGACCTATTGGCACCTAAAGTTAGTATTAATACCCTAAACACATCTGTAGTTGCACTAATACTCCAATAGTACCAAACTTGTTATAATTGGACCTATAGGCACCTGCCGTCTATTTCTGTTAATTTTCTAACAGATAGCTAATGAAATTACCTTTTTACCCTCCACCTTCTTCATTTTTTATGTCTTAAAAGCTCTCTTCTCACTTCGTTAAATCCCCTCTTCCGACCACTTATTTTCACTTCCGGTTGAAGGTGAAATCAAGAGCGCGGGGAATGGTAGAGGAAAGTGAGGAAGAAGATGGTGGGCGGTGGAACATCAGGGGTGAATCGCAATAGCAAACGGTGTGAGCTTCCCCATTATAAGAATGCAGTAATCTGAATTAGGCTTATTTTGTTGTTATTGACTTTTGATTCTTGATGGGTTGAGTATTTGAGTGAGGGTTACATTAATCTGAAAGAAGTGTTGATTGTTGATTGTTATGGTTTGTTTTAATTTTATTGAATGCTGATTGTTGATTGTTAAGTATTTGGTCAACAATGTAGGGTTTATTTCTGAATTGAGGTTAGTGAGGGTTGCAGAATTGGGACTTGATCTAAATTAGGGTTGACTTTGGTGTTGTACTGTGTTGTCATGAATATACGGCTCACTTTGGTGTTGTATTCTATTGTTCGTTATGTTGTGTTATGTTGTGGTTGTGTTACATTAATTATTGGAGTTATATAAAAGCACTAATGTAATTATTTTGGTGATTATTGTGTGACAGGGTGATAGATAGAGTGACGGTGTTGGTGTTCTACCATGGGCTTTAGAGAGTAATACCGAGGAGAAATAGAAAGAAATATGCATGATATCGTGCGAAAAGTATTTTGATTGACTCAGGTGAGATAACCTAGACTACTTGAGTGAGAGACTCCATGCTTTACTACCATATAATGAGGGGTATATGATGAAAGTAGTATACGCAAAGCTTGGGTCATCACCTAAAGAATATGGAGTTATTAGACATGATGTAGAATTTGCAGCTATATGGAAATTGCATTTAGAGAAGAAGAAAACACTAGGGCTATATTTGTCATTTAGACCACCCAAGAATTGCAGTAGGTTTGGTGTTCATGCATGTGAAATTATTGGTAAAAGGAAGGCTAGATATCATCTAGGCTGTGGGCCCATTCCCTCTAAGCAGTTGGTTGTATCGAGTGATGATGAAGATTCTTATGTGAGGCAAATTGGATTCCATCATGACACATCAGGTTTTGTGACAAAATCTAAAGCAGCAGATGAACAAGCAGAAGGAAATGCAGATGAGGCAAATGATCAAGCAGAAGGCAATGCAGATCAACCAAATGAACAAGTAGAAGGCAATGCAGATGAGGCAAGTGAACACGTTCGGATTCCAAGGGAAAAGACAGCACTACAAAAGTTTTATGAGGCTGATTATGAGGATAATGATAGTGAAGACCCAGATTATGTTGACAATGAAGGCAGTGATGAAGATGCAGATGGTGAGGAAGAAGAAATACATACAGAAAACTTGGAAGTTGCAAATGATGAAGCAGATGATTGCTACTCTGAAGATTCATACCATTCTTTTGATCGTGAGTTTGAAGAAGAAGCATCACCTGAAGAAGATGACAGTGAGGGTGAGGAGGATGTGAGCAAAGAAGCAGAGGCAGAGATGAGTTCAGGATCTGTACAAGAGCGCGTGGGTCTAGTGTGGGGTGCAGATGTAGATATCTAATGTCCTCACTTTGAAATTGGCAGCAAATTTCCAAATAGCTACACCTTTAGAATGACATTGAAATAATTCAGTATACAAAAAAATTTCGGATATTGGTTGAAGAAGAATGACAACACTGCAATTGTTGCAATATGTGGGATGCAGGAATTTCCATGGACAATCAGAGTAGCTAGGATGCAGGACAAGAAAACATTTGAAGTGAGGAAGTACAATGATGCACATACCTGCACGAGAATCAATAAATGTGGGAATAGAGTTGCAATAAAATTCTGGATTGCAGAGATAATTAAGGGTGATGTGAAAGCCAATCCTAATATGAGGCTTACAGACAATGCTAAATTTACTGACAACAAATATGGTTTGAAGGTTGGATACAAACAAGCTTGGAGGGGAAGGGAAGAAGCCAGACAACAACTTTTTGGGAACATTGAGAAGAGCTACAACCTTGTGTATTCTTTGAGAGCTAAACTGAAGGCAAGAAACCCAGGCAGTCACATTGAAATTAAATTAGAGAATGATAAATCTTTTCATAGGATGTTTGTGTCTTTCAAACAATGTGCAGATGGATTTAAGTTAGGATATAGACCATACATTGCCCTTGATGGGTGTCATCTGAGAGGGAAGTATTTAGGGGCTTTGCTTGCTGTCAATGCACTTGATGGTAATAATGGGTTGTACCCAGTAGCTTTTGTAGTAGTAGAATCAGAAAATCTACTCTTGGCATTGGTTTATTCAAAATTTGAAAGAAGCTCTTGGAAATGATATGGGACATATTTCCATAATGAGTGATCAAAAGAAGGGGTTACAAGAAGCAGTCTCAATGTTGTTACCTGATGCAGAACATAGATGTTGTGTTCGACATCTATGGATTAATTTTAAAAAGAATTTCTCTGGTGAAATATATGAAATGTTGGTTTGGAGAGCTGCTAAAGCCTACACAGTGATGCAATATGATGAGGCTATGAGAGAATTAAAAGCAGTTTCAGTTGAAGCTGCAGCTGCATTAGACAAACAGACCCACCTTTGGAGTAGAAGCCAATTCACTCCAAGATCAAGGCAACACTATATTACAAACAACCTGGCAGATAGTTTTAATGCATGGATATTGGAATCAAGATATCGTCCAGTTGTTGATCTTATAGATAGTGTGAGGATCAAAATAATGGAGAGGTTGATGTTGAGAAGGCGGATTGCTAGAAGATGGAAGGGGATGCTCGTACCAATGACTGACAGATACATCAGAGATATTAAGTAAGCAGGTTGGTGGGTGGATAGTTAGAAAATCAGATGAAAGGTATGCAGAGGTTGAGAGTGCAGACAGAAGATAGGTGCTTGACATGGTAGATAGAATTTGTACATGCAGACAATGGCAGCTAACTGGTATGCCTTGCATACACGGAATTGAGGTCATATGCACGAAGGCCAGAGTAGATTGGACCATATTTGTGGATCCATATTACTATATTGACAGGTATATACTACTGCTTGTATCACCTTTTTTTATAGCACCACTTCCTGGGAGTTGATGGCAAGTTATAGCACCACTCCATGGTACTCTATTTTGACTATTTTGTATAACAATGTCAGGTACAAAGTAGCATATCAGTACTCTATAGCACCTCTTCCATGTAAGGCTCAATGGCAGCATCAAGAGATTGGGTATACTGTTGGCCCACCACATGCTAGAAGACCAAGAGGAAGACCAAAAACTAAGAGAATTAAACCAAGAGATGAAGATGAGGTTGGAGCCCAGAAATTGTCAAAGAGGAAAATTACATGTAGTAGATGTCACGGAAGCAATCAAAACAAGTCCACTTGTAAAGCACCAATTAACCAAGTTGTTGGAGGAGTGCAGAGAAGTTCATCTAATGTTGGCTTGCCTAGTCAATCATCCACAGATACATTGCATAGGTAAATTAAACAGTTCTGATACAATATAAATTGTCCTTACTTATACTTAGTCTTATTCTACATTTATGTTGTTAGGGGAGGTTCCAAGCTAGGCTTGCGAAGCAGAAGAAGGGCTGCTGTAGGGAGAGGGAGAGGCAGACACAGTGTAGGAGGTATTTACTAGTATCTTAACACTACACATTAGCCTCATATAATTATGCACTGACATCATCTAACTAGTGATACTTGTACCAATTGCAGATGATGATAATTTAATCCAATCTGAAGGAAGTGTTGCAGAAGTACAATCACAAGAATTTGAAATTCAGTGGCCAGTAATTAAAATATGACCACGTTTACGACCACCTCAACCAACAAGTTCAAGGAGAGGGAGGGGGAGGACTGTACCTCTCAGAGGCAGTGGTGAGAGGGTCAGGGGTGGAAGAGGCAGTGGTGGGATGTAATAGCAAAAACTCAGTCTTGTAATAATTGCCTTTATCACCAACAATTTATGCTGCAGTACACTTTCATACTTATCTATCTATTTATGTATCATAATGAAGGTCAAATGTGAAATGTAGACCATATGAATGCTTATGAGCTTCATGTTTGGGGTTAGGACTATTTTGTATCATCCTGAACTATGATCAGGCTTTTGGCTAAGCTATTATCAGGCTTATGTATGCTGTTTGTTTGCATCAGGCTTTATGCTTTGAAAATGAATGCAGGTTATCTCTCAGTTTTTTGCATTCTCAGGTTTACAGTATATCTCTCAGTTCAATTTTTTTTGCTCATGCTCTATTTCCAGGATGTATTGACTATTTTGTTCATCAAGGTTGTCTAATGGTTGTGCTGCACCCTCCTATACTACTGCTGCATATTGATAACAAGGGGTAATTGCATTATCAGAGATTATCAAAACTGTATATACACAAACATATCTGAATGCATTCTCAATGCATTATCAGTATCTGAATGCCTTCTCAATGCTTTGCTGCAACAAAATTTGAATGCATTATCAATATATTCACATCTGCTACTTCAACTGCTACTTTCAATGCAATGCATTATCAACTGCTACTTTCAATGCAATGCATTTCAATATGTTCACAAAATCTGAATGCATTTTCAACTGCTGCATATTTTCAATGCATTTTCAACTGCTACTTCTCATTGAAAAAAAAAAGATACATTCAGTCATTCAAACTGTGGTCCATTTACGATACATTCATTCATGTTAATCCCAGGCAGCTCGCGGTGACACATCAATCCATTCTGCATTTGTGATTCACAAAAAGAACTGGTGGCAGACATGGATGTGTAGAGAAGAGAGCTTAAATGCGGTGAATTTGGGAATTGATTGGAGATGGAGATTGAGAAAATTGGTTAGGGTTTAAAAGGAGAAGAAGAAATAGGGAGATATCTGTTTAAGAGGGAGGTATTTTCGTAATTTCACATACTCCTTAATGGGTTTAAACCCGTTAAGAATATTCCACTAACTTAACTGAGAGATAAATGGCAATGGCCTTTAGGTCCAAATTATAAAAATTTTGGTGCTATTGAGGTATTATTTCCACTTTAGGTGTTAGTAATTCTATTAACTTTAGGTGCCAATAGGTCCTCTTCCTTGCAATAAATATAGTCTGAAATGTGAAGCTTAAAAGTTAAAACTACATGTTAGAACTGGATTACATATGAAGTAATACAAATTAAGTGTTAAACTGTTTGACAGTACGTCAAGTAACTGAGAATAACAAAATCAAACAGACGTTTGAATCATTAAATTTCTAATTTTAGATTCCGACTAGCTGATACAGCTTATACAGATACGATAATTACTTCCCCACAAATTCTAAACTGGAAGGGAGTGCTGATTCAAGAAACATGACTAAAGATAGGACCAGAAGGAATTTATTCTGAAGTAGAATACGACTGAACTCACAATAAGAAAGCCTTTTCCCCAACTAATAGGGGTTGGCAACTAGGCATATATATGTTACAAATAAATAATTAAATGAATTGCATTGAAGGAAATAAGTATATATGGCTACCAACAAATTCAGGCAAAAACATTTTACTACTTTCACTTGTAAGAAACTTCATTCTTAAATTCTGGTCCAAATTGCTCAACAACTAGAAAAATACAAAACAATAAAAAGACAACAACAAGGAAAGTTCTTCAAACTCTGTTACAAAGAGCTTAAACCACAAGACTAATGCCTCTCCGTGAGCGAACAAAGAGCTCCAAATCAGATAAACTAAATAACTCGAGTTGCACCAATTGAACAAATCTAAGGGGAATAAAACACCATTGAAGAAGCATTACTACACTACAGGTGCGTCTCAGAAGAAGCAGGTAAATATCCATATATACCTGCAGGTTAGTGTCAGTAAAGATCTGAATAGGATCTTAGTTAAAAGAATTAGAACTTGATAGAAGTCCTCTTTCAATCCCTAGAATTAATGGTTAACACGGAAAAATGGCTAAATCGACATCAATGCCACAAAAATTGTGTAACCCGGAAGGTCCTCATAGAACTATAGCAACCCTATCCTGCGAAACAAGCGGAAGGGGAGTGGCTATCAGTGGCTCATAATGATCAGCTCCAGCACCACACCAGCCTGCAATTGCAAATTATCATATATAAGACTAGAAAAAGGGAGTACAAAAACAATTATGACTTTAGTGAACAAAGGGGATAGAGTGAAGTCAATATGGTGAAATCCTTACTGAGAATGTGGCCGAATAACAGCACTAAACAAAAACTTTTATGTTAGGATCATGTTTAGTACAAACGAAAATCAAAACCAGTTAAATTATGTGATTTTGAATTCAATTTGACAATTCCTTTGTAACTCTTTTTGATGAGATTTATTTATATAAAATTTGTCTTAATAAGCCTCTCAGGTAGGCAGGCAAACTACTAGAATTTGTAAAACATTGGTGTAATAGGGGGTTGGTTATGTGCCAAAAGTTGACGATAGGAGGTTTCTAATTAAAAATGCAAAATGTTTAGGGAGGTTTGTTTATTTTCCCCCTATATTCAAAATTGAAAGGAATTATTCTAATTGCTTGGTTTCTCTTCCTAGTACAAACTACAACAGTGTCTCTTAAGTTCAAAATCAAGCTTTATGTCATTTGTTTTGGCTTCTTAAAAATCTAATCTATCTATTGATATGTGAATCCTGATTATATCTAATTAACGAGCAAATACTCCTTCCTCATATTAAATCATCAGGAACGCAGCTACCCAGATTCCAGCGCTTCATTACATTATTAGATCTTTTTCAGATTAAAGTAGACAAAAGATAGGAAGCATTAAAAATATGAAGCAGAAAGCTGCAAAAGCCAACTTTCTGCAAAACACAGAGATTGAACTTTTAGTAATTACTCATAAAAGCATGTAGAACAATGAATACATTACATAATAAACCCAAGGGAAGTAAACACAGATTAGTAAAGTGAACTCGGCAACTACCTGTCCCTTTCATAAAAAGGAATATCGGAGGTCCACAAACTTGACCGCTTGGACGATGTGGAAGGAAGAAGACACAATTTTCTTCTTCAACCATTGCATCTGACCCGTGGGCTTGGACCTAAAATTATAAACCGAGAGAAAGTTTAGGGGGGAAATCCTTGAGAACAGAACACAATGAAATGGTAAGCCTAAATAAATAGCATGCATAATGAATTTATGCTCCATCAGTGTACACAAACTACCATTACCACATTGGTGAAAGATGGAAATCAACTATTAACTAATTAAACAAACCAGATTTTGTTTCTAACTCAGACCTAGCACTGTCACATTTACCCGATACCTGAACCCGACCCGGACCTAGCATTGGGCCGGAACCGACCCGATCTATAAAGGTCCAGGTCTGGGTCCTAAAATAAGACCCGATGCACTTTCGGGTTCGGGTTCGGGTTCGGGTCCGGGTCCGGATCCGGGTTTGCTCAAAATAAACCGACCCAGACCCGTTAAAAAATACCCCAAAACATATAGAATTTGAATAATAGGGTTATACATATAAAAGTAATTGTTGAAGATAGATGTGTAAATATAATAATTGTTGAAGATAGATGTGTAAATATAATATTAAATTATGTACTTATGTGCAAAAATTGTTAGAATCGTAGGGTATCGGGTGCAAAAATACTCAAGTGCAAATATTTATTCTCTACTACCGAACCCGACGGGTAATTTTTTTCAACTAGGACCCGAATCCGAAGACCCGATTCTTGCAAGTCCGGGTCCGGATCCGGGTAGTGAAGGACCCGACCCGATAGGACCCGATACCAACTATACTCAGACCAAGTAGTCTCATAAGGATAGGTAGTTTCTTAGCATAAATGCGTCAAGTAGATACACAATCATCTTATCTTATCAGCAATTTTATTGTCAACGCAAAACCTATAATAGTAAGAGTCTATAACACAGTCCATCTCAAACAAAATAATTTTACTAGACAGAGTTGATGAGGACATCAACTTTATTTAGTGTAGGATTTTATTTCAGTACCATGTTTGTTTTTGGGAATTATAGCCATATGTAATCTTTTTTTATGCATTAGAAATTTTTTGAGATTTTGAGAATATTTTGAGAATTGTATCTTGATTTGTTTTGAGCTTATATATAGGCCCTGAGATTAATGAGAAAGATATGCCACTGTTGATTAAAAATTTATTGTGTTGAGTTTTACTCTTCTCTTTTTGTGTGATACAATTGAGATCCAATTATTAGGGTTTGTGATAAATCCTAATACTATTTTAGTGTTAGTGATTAACTCTAAAATCTACCCCAAATTAAAAATCCCCCAAATAAAACCAACCAAAATCCTAATCCCCTTCCTCCTCTTCTTCCTCCCCCAAATCCCGACCAAAATCCAACCCACCTCTCCGGTCTCGACCTCCTCCGCCCTCAACTCCGTCGCCCTCGCCCTACACCAGTGCCGCCACCTTCATCCCCTCTCCCGACCTCTCATCTCCCGGCTTTCATCCCCTCATCCCGATCAATCCCCTGTGCAACCTCTCCCCCACAGCGACATCCCGACGCTCCACCACAGCGAGCCCTGTGCCCCTCCTTCTGAGCGACACCAGCACCCGACGTCCCCTTGCGTGCTCCTCCCGAGCGCTGACACCAACCCAGATCCATCAGCCCTTGCGTTGCTGTCGTTGCTCTTGAAGTTGTTGCTGCCATTGCTGTGTTCAACCCAAGACCTACGCTGAGTTCTTCGAACCCTCGGTATACTCTTTCCACTTTTAAATATTTGTGTTCTACTGCTCTATTATCTATTATATTATCTGATTTGCCTGTCGTCCACAAAAATAATTAAGATTGAGTGTTCCACATGCTTGATTAGAGTACAAATCAATATTGAATCTTTTACTTGCTAAGAACACTTAGGAATTTAATTATTGAATGTTAAAATTGAATTATTAATTGGGATTGTTAAACGTGATTCAGTTCTTGAAAATCCATCAAACCGATTAACTGTTTAAAATTTCTAACTTTGATCCGCACTACGTGTTGGTAAAATTAATCCATTAAGAATCTTAGAAATTCTCTATTTAGGGTTAGTTTTACATCAAGAGTGCTATTTATTAAACAAGCTTCACAAGTTGTACACAAACACCATAGAAGTCGGTATTTTATCAACTTGATTGATGCACCCGAAGAAACCTAATTTATAGAAATCTAATAAATATAAAGCGACCATATATTGACGCATTCAGTTTGCATACTTCAAGAATCTATGCATGCAATAAGGCATTCCCACTAACATCAAATCGGAGAGATCTATTTAATCGAATTTCATGGCTTGTTCTAACACAAGTCAGATAGTGAAAAAGTCTATCAACCAAAGTCGTTGACATATACATTCTGAAAAAGTCAAGCATAAGTAATATGTATAAATCTTCCTTACAATTTTCTATCAACCAAGGACCAAAGGAAACCTACAAATCAGTGAACTGATTATAAGGATGGAGTGGGGCTTATTTGGGATGCCACTTGCATCATCTTCTCCAATTCCCCCCCCCCCCCCCCCCCCCCCCCCCCACCACACACACACACACACACAAATCACATTGATATCAAAATCAACGGGTTTTCATACTTTCTATAAACAACGGTTGGTAGGACTTCTCTTTTCCGTTCTGACATACTTCAATGCAATCAAAGTAAAAGTAAGAAAATGTTGATGAACATTCCTCACATACAAACACACACATTGATGACCATCCTCAAATAGACAAATGTATATTAATGAACCCTAAATAGTAAACAATGAATTGATGCATACCACGTAGACCTCTCGCTTGAACTCAGTCGCTAGGCTCTCGATCGCAATATCATCCCCAAAAGCAGCAGCATGACCAGCTCGGTTCTCATCCACAGTCAACAAACCCTCCTCTGTATATTGCAACATAATGATGTCATACTCGTCTTCAGGTGACCCCGAAATGGACATATATTTCGCCCAACTCTGCCCATCATTCACTGGAATACACCTCTCCGTATAAATAGTTTCGGCCGCTTGTTCCCTTCATCCACGCAGACTGAATCTCATGAATAACAATATCCACATATTCGGAAACTACTCACAACTTCATTACATCATATCATTAATCATTAAAAATCTTATAATCAATGACTAATAAAGACACTAAATAAAATATGGGTTAAATCATTAAAATTAAAATTAAATTGTTTTAATTACAAGATACTAGAACAAAAAATTCAAGAAATTCTTCAGATCTAGATCTACACAAGCTTATGCATCTCGAATAACATAACAACATTAAAAAGTAGCAGCTCAAGAAATCTAAGTTAGAAACCCTAGATCTACACGAACTTCAAAGCACAAATTTACGCAAAAGAAACCAATAAATTTCAAGAAAATCAGGAAACTAGGCCTAGATCTACATGCTACGCATCTCAAATCACAACTTAATTAAAAATAAATCCAAAAAAAAGAAAATCAGGAAATTATACTGTAATTACAGATCCTACACATCTCAAATAAAAAACTGATACAGAAAAAATTCAAGAACTTATACCTCTGTAAGCCTAGATCTACGAGCTCCTGGATAGCGGCATCCAACCCCTCCCGATCCTCCTTCTTAGCAAGAAGCTTCACCTCCTGAACCACATGAATCCCCCACCCCGCTTTAAGATCCGGACAGTACAGATGTCTGATCGCCTCATCCACGCCGTCCCTTCCCGGTCCATCATCCCCGCCGTAATCCTCCACGAATCGCCTCACCGTCCTCGCCCTCAGCTCCATCGCTCCTCCAACCTTCGCCGCCCCCATCGCCTTCATCGCCGACGTGAAAAGACAGTTCCCGTCGGAGTCCACGTCACCTCCGTGCGAAAGACGGAAAACGAGCGAAGACGATGAATCTTCTGGATTCTTCCAGAAGACTCCGTGGTCGTGGATCTGTTCCAAGCGGCGGCGCTGCTGGAGCTCGAGTCCGATCACCGCGTTGAAGCCCGTCGGAGCGGGAACCGGATCCGGGGATGGAACCCACTGTATGGTGGCAAAGGAAGAAGGTTTTAGGGTTTCAGCGACCGCCGACGAAGCGTCGCATAGAAGCTTCCCCATTTTTTAAATTTCTTTTTTTTATTTTTTGTTTTTTTTGGGGGTGTTTTTTCTCTCTCTAGGGATTTTGAGGAGAGAGAGACAGGAAGAGAGGGAAAGAGAAAATGTGAACGTTATAGGTTTGGCGGACACGTGGCGGGTTCTTATATGTTGGATTTGGGGAGAGCGTTACGTTGACCAATTGGAATAGAATAAGCACGTGTGGTTGGAGACAGCTGGACTTCTTTGACCGTTTACCGAACACGAAACAGGTAATAATAACCTTTTAAATTATTTTTTCTGGAAATCTAGACACGTGGCTTTCATATATTGGAGTATCTGCTGTTTGCTAGTTGTTCGACTTAGATATTTGGCATGGGTGCTGTTCGAAAAATTCAAGGCAGGTTGCTTGGAGATTCGTGTGATGTTTGATGGACGGTGAGATTTGAAGTAGACGGCACAGAATGGGACTGGACTAGGGGTGAGGTTGTTATCGTCGTTTGAAATGTTAATTATTGGGGAAGAGGATAAGAGAATCGTTGCGATGCCTCGCGTTTGTTGAGCTTGACGTGGTCTTCGTCTCAGGTAGTTCTGTAAGAGAATGACACGTGGGCATTGTGACGTCGATGGTGACAATGAAGAATGGAGCTGATGGTACAGGTTAAGAAGATAGAGTAGAAGCATGGGCTGGGCTGGGCCTGAATGAAATGGGAATGTCTATACGTACATCAACTTTTTTTTTTATGATACAGATAGAGTCAAAAGACTCCAGCCATGCATTAATTAAACAATAATAATAATAAAGGGTCTTACAAGACGTAAAACAAATTACCCAAAGTCACTACTCTAATCACAAAAAACAGAGTCTATCTGGACTGTACAAAGGAGAAAAAGACTACATCCCAAGAGCAAAAAAATACAGAACGATCGCAGACTGAGCCAGAAATAGTGCTGATAATGAGCAGCGCTGATCGCAATGACCTGGGACGACGAAGGCCCCTCCGCACCCGACTACCAGCCTTCGAAACCTTAGAGTAGTAAAAACGTGCCTACGATCGAGAGGACTCAGAGGGAAACTGAAGCATAGCATCAGCGCCACTAGCAGAAACAAACCAATCGGGCTAATCTGAATGTGGGGCGCACAGTGATCATCCTCCACAAAACAGACACCTCCAGTTGAAACCAATAAATGCAGAAACGCTTGATAACAAATCAGAAACAAAGTAACTCCGCCAAAGAGGGGGTAACTACCGAATTATACAACTAGAGTAAGGATACATAGAAGCCCACTAAGGATCTGTAGATAAGAACTCACTAAAGTATAAAAACAGCAAGACTGAGTAAACTTCAATAAATAGAGAACTAGCAATATGACAACATCAGTTCTCTATAACTAGCTCACAGCGATCCCCCAAACAAGTGAAACATCCAACTGATACCAAAACAGCCTGCCACTCGCAAGACTAAAACGGTTAACCAGTTAACCCAAAGTCGATAGAATATTCACCATGAGCTACAAACTGAGAAATAAAACATAGAAGCTAACACAAAGATCTCTACACATGAGATCAGTAAAAGCTACCAACAGACAGAGCTGATGTATACTGAAAAGAAATAAACCGAAAGAACTGATGTACCATCAGGAAGGAGGGAAGGAAGATACCAGTCCCATTGAAGACCGAGACTTCCTACTCTACAGATCCTAAAGCAAACATGCCAAAAAGCAGTCTAAACTGCTGCCAAAAGCACCATAAGGGTAGGCAATCCTACCCGTTAATCCTGCATACAAAACACCAAGGGAAATAGCGTTAATCCAAACCGATAAAACCACAACAGAAGCAATACAAAAAACGAGAGTGCTTCAGCAAAGAAACTCAGAGAACTACTGATACATAAGCTGAGCTCAAAAAGGTCCAAAACAGAGGTGCTGTGAACGTTAAATAGCGTTGAGGTTAATAAGACAATGGAAAGCCTTTTCTAATCTCTCATATTTAAGGGCTTCTCTAGCTTCCATATTTAATGATGAAGACCAAAATTTGAATAAAAACAAAAATTCGTCTGATATCGAACGAGGGGAAGAGTTAAGCTGACGGAAGATTCTGTTATTCCTTTCCCTCCAAATTATCCATACTATAATCTGGAAGGAAAGGAACCACGATTTGTGGAGAGCATGATTAGGAGGACGCTTCGTCCAGCAATCGACCAGACTGACCGGAATGTCAGATGCTTCCCAAGCCAGTACAGTAAATTTCCAGAGAGAACGTGAATAAGCGCATTCTACGATCAAGCGGTTCACATTCTCAGAAACTGAAGCGCACAAGGGACATAATTGCCCCCCATGCTTGATTTCTCTTATTAAGAATTTCAACGGTAAGAAGTTTATTGTTGAGTGCTAACCACGCAAGGATTTTCACCTTCAACGGTGCACAAGACTTCCAAACCAGGTCGTAGAATGGCGATAATATACCTCTAAAATTAAGAAAGTGATAGAAAGAACGAACTGAGAAATTCCTTGAAGAATTTCAACGCCAAAAGAAATCCTCTTTGTCTTGCCAAACCACATTGTTGAGAGCGTCAAGAAGGTTATCAAAGATAGGGGCTAAATGAGAGGGAAGATTGGAAGAGAGGGGAATCGACCATTGCCTTTGAACTTCGTTATTGCTATAGTAATCTGACACCAAGGCCAGAGGGTTGGCAGCAAGACGGAAGATAGTTGGAAAAGCGGAGGCTAAAGACGAATTACCGATCCAAATATCAGTCCGGAATCTGGTCATGGATCCATCGGCACAACCGTGGCTTAATCCGCAGTGGAAAGACGCCGCTGCTTTCCATATCCCCTTCCAGAATGGGGAGGCCTGCCTATGAGGATGTTCCGGGAAACTCCACCATTCATTGACCACAAAGTATCTGGCTTTGATACATTTGATCCAGGGGAGGTCCTCCATTTTGAGGAATCTCCAGAGCCATTTGCCCAGCAAAGCAAGGTTTTGGTGTCTAAGGTCCAATACTCCCAATCCTCCAGCAATTTTGGAAGAGCAAATGAGTTTCCAGTTACAAAGATGCGACCCGAGATTGTAAAGCGATGATCCTGACCAGAGGAAACTACTTCTGATCTGGTCGATCATTTTGATCACCCAAGAAGGGATGAAGTAGAAAGACATCATGTACAGAGGGATCGAGGATAGAACTGAATTGAGCAGAATTAATCTTCCGCCACGGGACAGTTGTCTCCCAGACCACACAGATAGTCTGGATTCTACCTTATCAATCATAGGAGACCAATCCGATTTATGTAATTTGCCCCACCTCAGAGGAATGCCTAAATACGTTATAGGAAACGATGCGACTGGGCAGTTAAAAAATTCGGATATTTCATCCTGCCTGTTAGGCGAACCTCCCAGCCAAACGACAGAAGATTTATGAAAATTGATAGAGAGACCAGAGGCTAGTTCAAAACAATAGAGAAGGAGTTTCAGATTTCTGAGGGTATGGGAATTAGGTTTGGCCAAGATGATGGTGTCATCGGTGTACTGAAGGTTCAGTATGCCATTGAAGTAACGAGAATCACCCAGGCCCTCGATGACCTGGGCTTCCCAAGCATTGCGAAGTAGCTTACTGAACACATCGGCTACCAACGAGAAGAGAAGGGAAGAAAGAGGGTCACCTTGCCTGAGACCGCATTTGATTTTAAATTTGTGACCCTCCGTACCATTAATGAGAATGGAAGAGGTACCCGCAAAAAGACTAGATTTAATCCAAGCAATCCATTTGGGACCAAAGCCCCTATGAATTAAGATATCGAAGAGGAACTCCCAACAAACGTTATCGTATGCTTTTTGAAAATCAAGTTTGAGCAGGATACCCTCAGTTTTGGAATTATGACAATAGGAAATGATTTCTTGGGCAGAAGCCACGCTATCAAGAATAAAACGATCCTTGATGAAACCCGATTGTGCCGGATCGATAAGAGGCGATACAACCTCTCTAAGTCTAGCCGAGAGGACCTTCATGATAATTTTGAAAGTGGAATTGATAAGACTAATCGGCCTAAAATTCGCCACGGAGTTCGCTCCTAATATTTTAGGGATAAGAACTATATGCGCGTAGTTGATGCGATCAAAGGAAAACGATCCAAGATGAAGGTCAGCGAACATCCGGAAAAGGTCATCTTTCAACCAATTCCAAAACTTTTGGAAAAAGAAGGCGGGGAAACCGTCCGGACCCGGCGCAGCATCGCTTTTTAAAGCGAATACCGCCGCTTTGATTTCGTCCATAGAAAACGGCGCCTCAAGAGAAGAAAGATCGTTAGGGTCCGCACCGTACAGTTGCATCCAATCCAGGCTCAAGGCCCTCGGTTTGGAGGAACCAAGGAGATTTTTATAGAATAGGAGAAAAGATTGGTGAATGTCCTCGTTAGATGATCGTTCAATCCCATCGTGAACGATCGATGAAATATGATTACATCTTTGTCTGTGGGAAGCAAAGTTATGGAAAAACGCTGTATTGCAATCTCCCTCTTTGAGCCATCGAAATTTGGCTCTTTGAGCCCATTTCAAATGGTCTTGGTGAAGAATATCCGAATATTCCTGTTTGCAAGAACGCCGCTCGTCGAAAAGCTCTACAGAAATCGGGCCCCGCTCCTCCATTTTATCTATAGATTCAATGGTGGAGAGGAGAAACTTTTTAAGAAAATTAGTGTTAAATTGCCTTTCATTGCGCCAAATTTTGCAACCGAATTTAATTGCATGAAGTTTGAGAAGAATGGATCCCAATCCGGAAGATCCTGATATCGCAGAGAGGCATTCAATAATGAGGTTAACAAACACCTGGTCTTGCAACCAAAATTTTTCAAATCTGAATTGATGATGGCGAGGGAAGTGAAAGTTGGAGTGAAGCGCAATTGGAACATGATCAGATGAAGGATTAGGTAAAGCTAGAGCAAAAGAGTTGTGAAATCGATCTATCCAGTCATTGGACACCAAGAAGCGATCGAGCTTCGCCATCGAAGGTTGATGGCGGAGGTTTGACCAAGTGAAGGATCTACCCGACAACGGGATGTCAGTCAGTTGTAAGGATCGGATGCAATCGTTGAACGAACGATTGCCTAGAGACGATGGGCTAGATCTTTCAGCGGCAAATCTAGTAACATTAAAGTCGCCACAAAAAATACACAGCCCATTAGAAAAGGGGAGAAGAGATTGGAATTCATTCCAAAACAACGGCCGACCTTCGGAGGAGGATGGGCCGTATATGGAAATAACCGTGAGATTGGTGTTAAGAGGCACCCAATAGAGTTGAACAATGAGGAAGAAATTGAGTCGTCTAATCGATACAATAGAGAAAATAGCCTCTTTAAATCCAAAGAGGATACCTCCCCTCGATCCTATGGCGTCTAGAGAAATCCATTTAGAGATGATGGTTCCTCCGATAGACCATAGAATCGTGGGAGAAGGCGACTCAAGTTTAGATTCTTGGATGGAAATGAGATCGCAGTGCGAAGAAGATATCAGTTGAAAGATCGATCTTTGCTTATCGGGACAATTAAGTCCCCTAATGTTCCAGGATAATGTAATCATTAAAAACCTTTGAACTCCATTACTCTTGAACGTTCTTTCTCTCTGATGGCGAAAGCCACAGACGATGGAGATGAGAGTGTCAAAAAACCTAATTCCGAAGATTTATTAATGAGTTCGATATCCGAGCAATGATCGAATCAACTTTTGTTGATTTATATTTAAATTATTTTTTGTCTCATACATCAACTTTTGTCTCATACATCTATCAACCACTAAAAATAAGATTTGGATAATATTTAAATTATTTTTTAATTTATCGTTTAGTGGTTAGGATTTATTTTTTAGTGGTTGATGTATATTTAGAATAAAACTTGATATATCAAGCATTTGCCGAATTAAATATTAATAAAACTGACCTATTTATACTACTACCTAAACATAACATGTTCAAAGTAGCAGCTGATACGGTGTTCATAATTATTTGTAGAATGTTGCCTGTTGGTTACCGATGTTAAGCTCCTAACTCTTACTAAGAAACTAGTAGTTTACATGTGCGACCACACAATAGTTATTCACTTGCATTGTACGGATTGGTAGATGGACAAATTACACTAAGGCCTTCTCCCATTAGAGCATCAACAGTCGTTGAAGGCGAAAATATGCATAAATGGATAAATGAATATAGCAAAGTTACGTTTTTTGCTGCAGTCGTTGTTTTACTATTTTTATAAAAAGTGCGACGGCACTTCAAGTGCCATCCAAGGAAAAAAATTCGTCCTCAAAGTGCAAATAAAAAATTACAAAAAAATTATAAAAAATTACAAAAACATTTCAGAAATTACTAACAAATTACAAAAAATTACTAAAATATTTCAGAATTTACGACAAAATTACAAAAAATTACAAACATATTTCAGAAATTACAAAAACAAATAAAAAATTGCAAAAATTCCCGGACGGCACATGAAGTGCCGTCCGACAAAATGGGGGCAAGGGACGGCACTCGAAGTGCCGTCCGAGGGTTTTCATGATTTTTGGGTTGTTTTTAATTGAAAAAAAAAAAAATTCGAGGGACGGCACTTGACCACAGCAAAAAAATTAAACTTTTTTGTTGGGACGGTACTTGAAGTGCCGTCTCTCATATATGGATATTTCTCAAATCTTCTCTCATTTTTGACAATCTACTGTAGCCAAATATGCATACCAACGACTGCAGCCGTTTTCAGCCAAATATGCATATTATGCATATTTAGCAAACGACTACAGATGCTCTTATAGTAGTAGAGAAATGTTAGAGGGGTTCAACAATCTCATTTTATTAATATTTTATAGTTTAATTTGACCAAACAAGGCATGTTGATCCAGTGGCGGAGCCAGGATTTTCATCCAGCGGGAGCGAAATCATAAAAACCACAAATTTATAAGTCTTTAAACATCCACATCACAATCTCTAATATTATAATGGGAGAGTTGGGGTTGTCAATTGTCAACATACAAACTCGTGCATTGCACGTGCAAAACAATTTTATAATATGTTTTTAGCACTAAACATACACATATGTTACACGTACAGCTTAAATTTTACTTATAAAAACGTGCATTGCACGTACAAATTGTAGTTTTTTCTTCAAAATATTTTTTCCAATTACGTGCAATGCACGTTCAACTCTAAAATTATTTCATAACACGTACATCGCACGTGAAAATCCTCCAACTCTTATCAAAACGTGCATCGTACGTGAAAAATACTAGTATACATAGGATGCACGCAACCTAAAGCCTACTCCGGTAGAATGAATCTAACGCCCGATAGTACCTAACAATACACAACATTAGAAGAAATCCAGCACATAAGCCCAATTCTTAATTAATACACTACATCTCAATTGAAAAATCAACAAACTAATTACTACATTTCCATCAAATCCCAAAACAAAAAAGAAGGTTCAATCAATCAAATCCATCCATATCTAATTCCGAAAATCAAAGCAGAAACCAACCCAAGAACAAGGTCCTCCCCACCTCGCACACCACCACCAACTCCACCATCTGATTTGACGCCGGAGTGACTCAAAATGGAGGACTCCGACTCCGAAGACGACGAAGTAGAGGGAAGTTTGTGGACAGTAACGGAGACCTTCATCCCGCTCTGGAAGTAGCCATTACCACAAATGGAGTAGTAGGTTTTGCCCCGAGCTCCAGTTTCCGGAGAGGCCGTCCATGGTGCAATTCTTAAGTGAAGGAGAGGAGCGTGGGTTTGGGGCCTTGGGCCAGGGAGGGGAGCGATTTGGGCTGAGTGAGGGGAGCAGAATTTTTTAAGTACTGAGCTTTTTAAAGAGCTGACGAAATTCAGGGGAAGCGGTTGCTCCCCTTGGCCCTTCACTCCCTCCGCCGTTGTGTTGATCCCTTGTTGAAAGAAGTGCAATGCTCTTGGCATGGATTGTAAATAAGCAATGCCGTTATTCGAGTCCTTTCTAGAAGTTGGGGACGATATGAATTCATATAAAAAAAACTTCGTAATCTTTAGTTACTACATAAAAATGTGGAATTGTGATGGGTGTGGTTGATTAGGACTAGTGGTATAACAGTAGATGATGGGCCTCATTTTTAAGAAAGTGTTTGTATTATCTATTCTGCCGAATAAGAAAATGGCCGCAAGTGTATGGGATGAAAAAGCCTCAAAGGCTCAAATTTATACAAGGAATTGATGATGGACCTCTTTTTGTAATTGAGACGGCCACAATCGTTTAAATGGGCTTTTATTTCAAGACATAAAGGACATTTTTTTCTTCGAATAAGGCCGTAGTCGTTCTCACAAATATATTTTCGTCATAAATTGAAATAATGGAAGCAAGGATTCAACCTCTTGTGATTTTTCTCATTAACTAGGGAACAAACTGACCACTAGACATTCTGGAAGCTTGTCTTGTGCGTTCTGGTGTCAGCGACCTTGTCTATAGGGCCCAATGTAGACTCATTATGGCCAAATGGAATCTGAGACTTCAAAATTTCTAACTATTTTCCTGTTGTGAAATGTTTACTGATTATTTTTTTTTTCAATTTAAAAGATGGCATTGTCATCGTTCCATTAATAGTTATTAACGAAACAAAGTATTACAAAATTCAGTCTAGGGTTCAGAAATCATACAAAAAAGACCGAACGTCTCTACTAAAACCTCTGAAATGCAGTAAAAGTTACAGATACAGATAGAATACGCCCCAACATAGCTAAGACGTCGTACAGCCGCTTAGGCAGACCTATTCCTCCTCCTCCATCCGTAGCCTTTTCTTTGCCCCTGCGTACCCTGCCCAATCATAAATTAATGCGAATATCTTATGCATCAAGACAGAGAAAGTACGATTTATGTTACGAAAACACAAGTCGTTACGATCTAACTATAGACCCCACATAGTTGCGCTCGCCGTAATATCCCAAGCTACCCTATCCTCTCTCCTGTTCAGATGTGCCCTCCAACGCCCCCATACCCCCTGACTCGAACTCGGAACCGCTAAACATCTGAATCCTTGGCTAACTACCTCCCACGCCAACCTAGCCTTAATACAGCTAAATAGGATGTGATTTGTATCTGTTAGAATATAAATATTAAAACCCTCACTCTTACCACAACTTCGAAGTTTTGGTCCATTGGTAGGGTCATTAATATGGTATCAGAGCATCCCAGATTCGAATCTCGCTTGCTGCGCAATTTAAATGCGGATTAAAAAAAATTAATACCGCTGCGTATAGTCCAGGTCTTGGCCTAAAAAGATGGCCCTCAACCTGCGGGGGCGTGTTAGAATATAAATATTAAAACCCTCACTCTTACCACAACTTCGAAGTTTTGGTAAGAGTGAGAGTTTTAATATTTATATTCTAACAGTATCCTCCTCATAAATTTTGCAATACCCACAAATGACATCAATATGAAGGTTCCTCTTCCTAAAATTAGACTTAGAGAGGATCGCATTGTTCATTGCAAGCCAAATGAAAACTTTCACCTTCAAAGGCGCCTTGATCCCCCATATGATGTTGGCCGCTTCACTTCTAACGCCTCCATCATTTAACCAGTTGTACATCAAGGAAACTGGAAACGACGTAGAAGTGTCGAGATTCCAAACTCTCTCATCCTCATTTTCAATGGTATATTAACCTTCCGCTTCTTTAAAGTTGATGCATTGCATGTCAATGATTTGTGTGGCAAATGACAATAATTTGTTAGAACTTGAATATAAAATAATAAGAAATTCCAACAAAGTTGTGAAGAAATCAAATACAGGAAGAAAAACAGTAAGCAATGAACTTGTACAGAGTCGAGATTTTAGAATCTCTGTCCTTAAAGCAGAATTCGCCCTGTAGTGTGACGGTTATCGGCGAATTGCTTCCCAGGATACAACTGTACCTTCTCTGAAGAATGCAGCACTCTTGCTTCAGAGCCAACGAACTTCTGTCTGTGGTGTACTCTCAGTAACAGTGACTGACACAGAGGAGAAGAAGAGGAAGACCCAAATGCAAAAATCTCTGTGTCTGTATAGGAGTTGATGTCTAGATTTATAGAGAAGAGTTGCACTGGAGACTGTTCAGCAGCCATTACTCTGTAACAGCAGAGTAATGGGGACTCTTCAGATTCATAACTGGTGAGCCATTACTCTGCTGTTACAGAGTAATGGGCACCAGTTACTGAATCTGAAAAGCCTTTTCAGTTCAGTAGGGGAAGATTTAAGCCAGACCAGACCAAACCAAGCCAAACCAAGCCAAGCCAAACCGAACCGAACCGAACCGAACCGAACCGAACCGAACCGAACCGAGCCGAGCCGAACCGAGCCGAGCCGAGCCGAGCCGAAGCCGGGGCCGGGGCCGGGGCCGGAGCCGGAGCCGGAGCCGGGCCGGGCCGGGCGCGCGCGCGCGCGCGTGTGTGTGTTTGTCATTTTGGCTAAGTCCTCTCTCCACTACACGTTAGTGGTAACCCCCAGGCCACGCCCTTTAGTCCAGTTTTCTAGTATATATACTAGACAAAATCATTTCCAATTTCCGATATGGGACTATCTATTTGCCAAGTTGGTACATTTCAAGTACCCAACTTTGGATCAACATTTCTCATTCATACGGAATTCGTTTTTGGCAAGTGAGTATACTACGGAATAGTACTCGTCGAGAGGATCGCAATCCACTCACTTTCCGGTGCCGCCGGTGGCCGGAGCTCGTCGGAATCCGGCCCGGAAAACTGCAAAAATTAATTCCAACAATCCCCCACATGAATGGAAATTACCAGACCATGTAATCCAGACACGACAGAAAAATAAAAAACATGACAGAAAGACTCTGAGAGTACAATCGGAAAATCACTGCATCAGGAATGGTAGTAATTTTTCAACTTTGAACCACCCTTAGTAATTAGTTATCGGATTCACTTGACCAGGTAGTGATCATGATGTCTTGAACTACCCGGGCGTTCATGTGAACCTAGACAATAACTATCACACAGTTTCATCTCCTCACAGAACTAAGTTCTCTTGTTGTGTTCATTTTGGCCTTGAACATTCCTGGTTAATCGTGAGTGAACTTGGAGAATGTAGCCTCTCTTCATTCTCCTAGAAATGGTCCTATTTCACACTCACAAGGTGATTGCCCATAAAGAGTATCCTGCTATACCCCACTTTTATTTCAAAGCTATGGGAATCATTAAAAGCCAAGCATATCCTAACTGTTCGCAGGCAGCACTGTTTTATCATCCTAAGAGTGGGTATGAGATTTGTTAATCTCTCAGTGCTCTCGTTGATTCAACAAGATTTAGTTGTCCCTTTGAACCTAGATCTTGGGATCTCCAATTCCTAGGTAGGGTTTCCATCAAGTATCCTCTTTCGTCATAGGCTTTAAACTCATTCCTCTTGATGATCTGACAACCTGCTCTCGCGACAGACCTTTAGTAAATGGATCCGCTAGGTTGTCGGCCGATCTTATATATTGTATAGAGATTACTCCATTTGAGAGCAGTTGTTTAATGGTTTTGTGTCGCCTTCTGATATGACGAGACTTACCATTATACATGCAACTCAGTGCCCGTGCTATAGCCGATTGGCTGTCACAGTGTACACATAAGGCGGGCACTAGTTTTTTCCACATAGGAATATCCTCTAAAAAGTTGCGAAGCCATTCTGCTTCTTCTGCCGCTTTGTCTAAAGCAATGAACTCAGATTCCATAGTGGATCTGGCCAATAGCGTTTGTTTAGAGGATTTCCATGACACAGCTGCACCACCAAGTGTAAAGACATATCCACTTGTAGATTTTGAGTTCTTAGAGTCTGATATCCATTTGGCATCACTGTAGCCTTCCAGTACTGCTGGATATCTGGTGTAATACAGTGCATAACTCTGAGTATGTCGCAAGTAGTTCAATACTCTAGTTATTCCTTTCCAGTGACTTCGTCCTGGATTACTCGTGTATCGGCTCAGTACGTTTACCGAATGTGCTAGGTCCGGTCTTGTACAATTTGTTAGGTACATCAGACTACCAATTACACGTGCATATTCCAGTTGTGATATGCTTTCGCCTGTATTTTTGAACAGGTGAAGACTTGGATCGACGGGATTTTTTGCTGTCCCATTGGAATAATTCTTGAATCTTTCAAGTACTTTCTCCGCATAATGAGCTTGAGACAAAGTAATCCCCTCAGATGTCCTGGAAACTTTGATTCCTAGTATGACATCTGTAACTCCCAAGTCTTTCATGTCAAACTTGCCACTAAGCATGCTCTTAGTTTGTTTGATAATGTCGTTATTGCTTCCAATAATGAGCATGTCGTCTACGTATAGACAGACCAGAATGTATCCGTTTGGAGTATCTTTTATGTAGATACATTTATCACATTCATTTATTTTGAAACTATTTGACATCATAACATTGTCAAATTTTGCATGCCACTGCTTTGGTGCTTGTTTCATGCCGTACAGTGATTTTACAAGCCTGCACACCTTATTTTCCTGTCCAGGAACTACATAACCCTCAGGTTGTTTCATGTATATTTCTTCTTCTAAGTCCCCATTTAGAAATGCAGTTTTAATATCCATTTGATGTATTTCCAGGTTACGTAGAGCTGCAATAGCTATCAACATTCTTATGGATGTTATTCTTGTAACTGGGAAATATGTATCGAAGAAATCTAGGCCTTCTTTTTGCCTAAATCCTTGTACCACAAGTCTAGACTTATGCTTCTCTATTGAACCATCTGGTTTCAATTTTTGTTTGAAAATCCATTTGCATCCTAGAGCTTTACATCCAGAAGGTAAATCGACTAACTCCCATGTATGATTTTGCATAATGGAGTCTATTTCACTTTTGATTGATTCCTTCCACATAGGAGCATCAGGCATAGACATGGCTTCCTTGAATGTTCTGGGCTCATTCTCTAACAGAAAGGTCGTCACAAAGTCAGGACCAAATGATTTTGATGTTCTAGCCCGTTTACTTCGTCTAGGCTCATCGGTATCCTGTTCTGGTTCATCAACTGAAGTGCTTGCATTCCCTTGTTCACGTGTACATTTAGGGTACTTAGTATTCTTGCACGGAAACACGTGTTCAAAGAATGAAGCATTTTTTGATTCCATTATTGTATTTATATGGATATCCGGTATATCTGATTTGTATACCAAGAACCGATATGCACTACTGTTGTGTGCATAGCCTATGAATATGCAATCAATCGTCTTAGGTCCGATGGTGACCTGTTTCAGGTTAGGTACTGCCACTTTTGCTAGACACCCCCACACTTTGAGGTATTTATAGGAAGGTAAGTTACCTTTCCACAATTCATATGGTGTCTTGCCGGTTTTCTTGTGAGGTATTTTGTTGAGAATGTAGTTGGCAGTCAGCAACGCTTCCCCCCACATGTTTTGGGGTAAGCCAGAATTCAACAACAAGGCATTCATCATCTCCTTTAGAGTTCGATTTTTGCGCTCGGCAGTACCGTTTGATTCGGGTGAGTAGGGAGCAGTTGTCTGATGAACTATTTCATGTTCCGAGCAGAACATGTTAAATGGTGCATCATATTCTTCTCCTCTATCACTTCTAACGATTTTAATCGTTTTGCCAAGTTGATTCTCAATCTCAAGTTTATATTCTTTGAATTTATCCAAAGCCTCATTTTTGCTATGTAACAAATATACATAACAGAATTTTGTGCAATCGTCTATGAAAGTCACAAAGTACTTTTTGCCACCTCTGGTCTGCACATATTTTAAGTCACACAGATCTGTGTGAATAAGACCTAGAGTTTCTGTGTTTCTTTCTACAGAACGTGATGGAGTTTTAGTGAGTTTGGCCTCTGTGCAAACTTCACATTTTTCTGAGTTATCTACCTTAAATTTTGGTAGCAAATTCATGTTAACTAATCTACGCATAGAATTTACATTAACATGGCCTAGTCTTTCATGCCAAACAGAGGAAGACTCAACAACATAGGCAATAGGAGTTATTTCATTAATTTTGGGAACAGCAGGAACAATAGTTTTAGGGATGACTGTCATTACATTAAACTTGAACAGTCCATCCTTTACATATCCTTTCCCCAAGTATACCCCATTCTTGGACAGTACAAAATTATCAGAAACAAGTACAACTTTAAACCCATTCTTGCTCAGCAAAGAACCTGATATCAGGTTCTTTCTAATGTCTGGGACATGCAGCACATTTGTGAGTGTTAGCTCTTTGCCTGAAGTCATTTTCAGCACTATCTTCCCCGTTCCTACAATTTTGGAGGTGGAAGAGTTTCCCATGAACAGTTGTTCATCTTTGTTGCACTTCTGGTAGGAAGTGAACATTTTCTTGTCCGAGCAGATATGCTTGGTGGCCCCAGTATCGTACCACCATTCACGAGGATTGCTCCCTACAAGATTGACCTCTGATACTACAGCACAGAGGTCCAGGTCAGAGAGACCAGTGGACAAGTTCTCAGCTATATGTGCGTGGGGTTTTTCATTCCCTTTTACATGTCCTGTTTTTGAATGATTACTGTCCTTACTGCGGCACTCTGAAATTTTGTGCCCCAGTTTACCATACTTGTGGCATTTCCCAGCAAACCTCTTTGCAAGTGGTTTTTTGCTTGAGGTCTGTGGCAGAAACTTCCTCTTTTTGCCCTTCTGTTCATGCTCCACCACATTGGCCTTTTCTATGGACTGATTTCCATAGGACCTCTCAGACTTGCGATTCTCTTCTTCGATCCGCAACCTGATAATTAGGTCTTCAAGAGACATCTCCTTTCGTTTGTGTTTGAGATAGTTCTTGAAATCTTTCCACCCAGGTGGAAGTTTTTCAATGAACGCTGCAACCTGGAATGGTTCGCACAGCGTCATATTCTCTGCAGCAATGTCGTGCATTATAACCTGCAGTTCTTGGACCTGACTCACCACAGTTTTGGAGTCAATCATCTTGTAGTCCAGAAATTTACCGACAACAAATTTCTTGGACCCGGCGTCTTCTGTTTTGTACTTCTTTTCCAGGGACCCCCACAGGAGTTTGGACGTCTTAAAGACACAGTAGACGTTGTACAGAGAGTCTACCAAGCCATTCAGGATGTAGTTCCTGCAGAGGTAGTCGCCCTGAGTCCACGCATCAACTGCAACAACGGAGTGTGCTTCCATTGGCGCCAGCATCAGGGCAGATTCATTGAGGAATCTGTCCAGCTTCAATGTGGTCAGGTAGAACTGCATCTTCTCCTGCCACTTTTTGAACCCAGTTCCATTGAACTTTTTCGGTTTTTCTCCCACGGTTATGTGCGTGGGCAAAACGACCGAATGTGCCGCAACCGATTGTGCAGTCACATTTTGGGTCACCGGAGTTTGGGTACTGAGAAGCCCAGTAGCAACTTCAGTTTGTGTGTTCTCCATGTTTTGATTTTGTTCTCTTCTCTGAAATTGGTTGAAACAGAGATTGTTAGTTCCTATTTTTTTCCCGAACAGAAGCTGTAAACAAACTTCACAAAAATTGTTAGAATCTGTGAGGAAAAATTCTGCTTTAAGATTGTTAGAACTTGAATATAAAATAATAAGAAATTCCAACAAAGTTGTGAAGAAATCAAATACAGGAAGAAAAACAGTAAGCAATGAACTTGTACAGAGTCGAGATTTTAGAATCTTTGTCCTTAAAGCAGAATTCGCCCCGTAGTGTGACGGTTACCGGCGAATTGCTTCCCAGGATACAACTGTACCTTCTCTGAAGAATGCAGCACTCTTGCTCTTCAGATTCATAACTGGTGAGCCATTACTCTGCTGTTACAGAGTAATGGGCACCGGTTACTGAATCTGAAAAGCCTTTTCAGTTCAGTAGGGGAAGAGTTTGTCTGGGCAAAAAGAAATAAAATAAAAATTTAAGCCAGACCAAGCCGAGCCGAACCGACCGGGGCCGGGGCCGGGCCGGGCGCGCGCGTGTGTTTGTCATTTTGGCTAAGTCCTCTCTCCACTACACGTTAGTGGTAACCCCCGGGCCACGCCCTTTAGTCCAGTTTTCTAGTATATATACTAGACAAAATCATTTCCAATTTCCGATATGGGACTATCTATTTGCCAAGTTGGTACATTTCAAGTACCCAACTTTGGATCAACATTTCTCATTCATACGGAATTCGTTTTTGGCAAGTGAGTATACTACGGAATAGTACTCGTCGAGAGGATCGCAATCCACTCACTTTCCGGTGCCGCCGGTGGCCGGAGCTCGCCGGAATCCGGCCCGGAAAACTGCAAAAATTAATTCCAACATAATTTGCCCAGTCTGGTACAATGTGTTGCTACTGATTGATAAACGCCCTACACAGAAATGATTCACCAAGAGCATTTGTAGTCGTTAAGACTCAAAATTTTTATATTTGGGTTTTAGAAATAGGAATTTTGAGTATGAATTGTAGTCGTTGAAACTCAAAATTTGGTCGAACGGTGGATGATCTTTTTTTCTTCAATATCAGTCATTGATTAAAAATTTTAAATTTTTTTAGATCCAAAACATTTGTAAAATTAAACAAAATTGTATACATAGGAACACATAACAGTTCCTATAGAACGGTTCCATTTCAGCCCTCGATCAAAAAAAACCAAACTGATCTCAAATTTGATTTATATGCATAAAGAATTCTATAGGCCCTATTCCATAGGGAGGGAAAATTCAGAAATTTGGGGGGAAATGAGGTCTTGCGTCCGTTCTGGGATTTTTTTCTTCTTCTTCTTCCAACGCAAAATCATATTGCGTCCGTTTCTGATCGATTCTTTTTCTTAAAATTTTGTCAGACGCAGGATGATCTTGCGTCCGACGTCTTCAAAAAAATCAAAAAAAAAAAAAAAAAAAAAAAACCAAAAGATCGAACGCAAGATCATTTTGCGTCTGATACCCCTTTTTATATTTTTTATTTGATCAAACGCAATATCATCTTGCGTCCGAGAAATTTTTTTTGAATGGACGCAAGATGATCTTTTGATTCCTATATTTAAAAATTTTCTATATATTCCCTCAAATATAGAAAGCTATTGTTCATTTTTTTTTTCTAAAATTTGGAAATATAGAAAACGACTACAGCGTATCGTTTCTTACATTTTTTAAATCTTGGAAATATAGAGAACGACTACACAAGCTCTAAGGGCCCATATATACAGCTCATGTACTTTTTGGTCCCCAATTTTTTTTATTTTTATATTTTATCTGTGACTATTAAGAAACCAGAGGAGATGAGCAAAAGAAAGTTCAGTCTTAGAGCTCTTTCTTGGATACAAAACGTCCCGTTTTCAGTCAAATATAGCTACAACCAAACAGTTATGTCTCTTGCTACATACAATTGAATTTGCATTAGTTATAAGAAACCAAAATCTCGGTAATGAGCATGTTCAAGATATTGACTTGATTCTCCAATGAAAAGCATGTCATGTTCACATAAATTAATGCCTACTCATAAGATAAGAGATGTCCTTTACGTATAAAATTTAATTAAGCTCAGGGGCGGATTTGGCATGGGTCTAAGTAGTCCCAGGACCACCTAGAATTACAAAAAGTCTCCTAGTACTTATGGTAAATGTATTGGGTTATCTTCTAGCTGGTCCATGGTTCGAATCCTGGCCACAGAGCCGATTTTTTTTGCCAACAAATCTGGCCCATTTTTTTTTTAATTTTGTTTAACCGCACTTCCCTGTTAACCCTAATTTTTTAATTACCCTTCATATCCCCAGAATCCCAGCCGCCAAACAACCCCTACTTCTACTATTCATCTTCCTCTTCCTCTTCCCATCTCTCTCTCACCCGTCGGAAGTCGGAACCCATTCCTGATTGGCTGATTCCTCTCCCGCTTCTCTCCACCACTCGCGACACCCTCCCCCCTTTGTCTCTCTCCCTCCTCGACGTCCCCGTACATCCCGACGCCAGCCCCGCCGCCCGGTGATCTCTCAGCCACTCGCCGCCGCGTCGCAGCCTGCCCTCCTCTGCCGGTGCCGGGACCGAATTCGAAACAGCACGCCACAAATCTTCAAGTAATTCTAGCACAAATCTATTGCTTTTTTTTAATTATGTTTTGGCCCCAAAATTCTAGCAATTTGCCTCAATTAATTTATGTTAATTATATATTTGATATATTTGATTATGAAATAGGATGCTAAGTATTGCTATTATTTTTTAATTATATTGTTGGCCCCGAATTGTTAGCAATTTGTCTCATTAAATTTTTTCTAATTATATATTTGATATTTGGTTTATGAAATAGGATGTTAAAGTATTATAAATTGGTATCAAAATCCAAGGAATCTACAAGTGCACCACCAATTCAACAAGAAAGTGAACCATTGGATGATGAAGTAGATATGAATCCAAATCCACAAGTTCCCAAGCTACCACCAATTCAACAAGAAAGTGAACCATTGGATGATGAAGTAGATATAAATCCAAATCCACAAGTTCCCAAGCTACCAAATGATGTTAGTGAAAAATGGGCATATTTGGAGTTGGATCCCGGAAAAAGAAAACCTATTCTTGGTTATCATCCAAATGAGCGTGATGAGGTAAGAAGAGCTTATCTTTTACATGGCCCTACTCAACCCCGTTTGGAGAGTTATCATGTTGAAACAATTTATGGGAAGAATCGTAGTTTTAAGGCTAATTGGTTTGATAAATATAGTTGGTTGGAATATAGTATTAAAGAAAAGGCTGCATATTGTTTGAATTGCTATTTGTTTTATACGGGGTTAGGAAATAGTAGAACTGCATTTGTGATTGATGGTTTTAAGATTTGGAATAAAAAAAGCAAGTTAACTGACCACCAAGAAACAAGTCATCACAAGAATTGTGTGCAATTATGTGAAGCTCTCATGAACCAAAAACAGAGTATCGAGTCTTCTTATACAAAACATTCTGCAAAAGAGAAATCTGATTATCTGGTTCGTTTAAAAGCATCCCTTGAAGCAGTCAAATTTCTTGTGAGAGGTGGATTAGCCTTTAGGGCACACAATGAAGGGAAAGACTCTATATATAAGGGTCATTTTCTTGAATTAGTAGATCTTTTGGCAAGAAATTGTGATCACATAGCTGCAGCGATAAAAAGTGGTGGAGAAAATAATAAGATGACATCTCCACTTATTCAAAAAGATCTTGCAAATGCATGTGTTGTTGAAACAATTAAAAAAATCGTTGAAGAAATTGGAGATGACATCTTTTGTGTCCTTGTCGACGAATCTGGGGATTGTTCAGGCAAAGAACAAATGGCAGTGGTTGTGCGTTTTGTTGATGAAAGAGGTTTTATTGTTGAAAGATTTGTTGGCATTGTTCACGTCGCAGATACAAGTGCAAAAGCACTTAAGGAGGCTCTTGAAACTTTGTTGTCCGGGTTAGGATTGTGCATATCTAAAATTCGAGGTCAAGGATATGATGGAGCAAGTAATATGCGAGGTCATCTTGGAGGTTTGAAAACTTTGATTCAGAATGAAAATCCGCAAGCCTATTATGTCCATTGTTTTGCACATCAGCTCCAATTGGTTCTTATTTCAATTCTTAGGCATCATGATGATGTTGATTGGTTTTTTTGTGAAGTTAGTCATGTGGTGACTTTCCTTCGTGCATCTAGCAAACGTCAAGCTCTTCTTTGTAAAAAGCAAGTTGCTTATTTTGCAGAATTAATTGATAATGACTTGATTGAAACTGGTACGGGGTTGAATCAAGAAATGTCTATTGCAAGAGCGGGTGACACACGTTGGGGATCTCACTTTCGGACTTTGAATCAGTTACATGACTTGTTTACTCCCATTCTTGAAGTGTTGGAAGATCTTCAAAGTGATAGAACGTGTAAAGGTGAACCACAAAGTTTATTGGTAGTGATGCAAACTTTTGGATTCATTTTCATGCTCCATTTAATGATTGATGTTTTATCTGTTACAAATGATTTGTCTCAAGCATTACAAAAGGGTGAGCAAGATATTGTGAATGTTATGGAACTTGTCCGAATCAACAAGCAAAGGTTTATAGAAATGCGAGAAGGTGGATGGGAATTGTTTTATGAAAAAGTTGTAGGATCTTGTGGTAACCTTGAGATTGATGTGCCCGACATGGATGCAAGGTATGTGAAAATTAATAAGTCTAAGCGCAAGGCTCCTATTGTGACAAATTTGCATTATTTCAGAAATGATTGTTTCTTGCGTATCATAGATTTGGTGTTGAATGAATTGGAAGACCGTTTTACTCCTGAGAATATTGAGTTGCTGCATTGCGTTTCATGTTTAAGTCCTTGCGAGTCATTTAAGGCTTTTGACATTAAATCGCTTGTGAGATTAGCGAGATTGTATCCTAACGACTTTCTTGATGTTGATGATGTGAAGTTATCTAGCCAACTTGAGAACTATATTAGAAGTGTTAAAGCTGATGATAGATTTTTCAATTTGAAGGGGCTCTCAGATCTTTCTAAGACTCTTGTGCAAACAAAGAAGAACAAGACATATAACTATGTGTATAGGCTTATGAAATTGGCTTTGTCTCTTCCGGTGGCAACCGCAACTGTTGAGAGAGTTTTTTCAGGAATGAAATATGTGAAGGATGAGTTGAGAAACAGGATGTCTAATCCTTGGCTTAATGATTGTCTAATCACTTTTGTGGAGAAGGAAGTGTTTAGCACAGTCGATAATTTAGATATAATTAAGCGTTTTCAGGCTATGAAGAAGAGGAGAGTTCAACTAAACTTGTAATAGAATTATATATTTGATTCAAGTTGCAGCGTACTTCATTATGCCATTTTAACTATATGAGATATTATTACTTTATTTTTAATTTTTTTTTCTGTCGAGTTATATAATTATTTAATAGATAAAGGCACCCCCAGTTTTTAAATCCTAGAACCGCCCCTGATTAAGCTGATATGGTTTAGTTAATTAGGCAACATGTAAGGTTCTTGCAACTGTCACTATGTTTATACTTAGACTTGACATGTATGTACATTTAGTGACAATTAAGCTTACCTATGCACTAAGATAAGTTGTTGCATTCAGTCACGCAACTCTTGTTTCGTCTCGCATATAATGGATACCCGTGTTATGTTTTTTGGCACAATGCACAAAGCTGAAGTTTCGAAACTAATGACGAAGCAATCAAGCAAATGCAAAGTGGAAGACTAACCCTTAGGTAGGGATGGCAAGTGGGCCGTGTCAACCGCCGACCCGCCCGTATAACCCGGCCCGCGAAACGGTGGTTCGGGTTCGGGTCGAACCCGTGAACAGTAACGGATCGACCCGGGTCACCAGAGAGCAGCAACGGCTCTTAGAGCCGTTTTGCTTTTTTTTTATTTTTTTTGGTTTTTTTTTTGGTTTTTTAGCTTATAAATACCCCCCAAAATCCCATCAAAAAAATCACACCTTACTCTCTCTACTATTATTACTCATTTCTAAGCAATTTGTGAACAATTGAAGTATTGAATAAACAAGTGTTCAAGGCTTATACACGATCAAATTCCGATCGTATCGAAATCAAAATTCAACAACGTATTCAACTCTTCAACTCTCGCCCAACTCCAAGTGATCAGGTCTTCAACTCTCCTACAAGCCCTCCCCAACTCTTCAATTCCGGATTTGAGGAATTCTACTTCTACTTCTATTCTTATTTTCACGGATTTTTTTATATACGCGTATCCACGGTGAACGGTATCAAAATTTCATATCTCTCTTCTTCTTATTTTATTTTTGTTGTAGTTATAATTTTTCATATCTTAACCATTTATTGGTTTTTTGATCTTCTCTATCTCAACCCTCTTGTTTTCTAGATTTTTTTTATAACTCATCGATTTTATATTGTGTAATTTTTTTTTTTCCATATATTACTACATTATGTCTAGATCATGCGGTAGCGGTCGTAGCCAAAGTGGGCAAGATTCCACCGGCACTTTCCGTAGGCCACCAATTGTCCCAATTAGTGAGCCTGCCGAAGAGGACCATGATCCTTCTACCCAACAATGGGGTACACACGATGAGATTGTAGGAGACATACAATTAGAAGAAGAACAACAACAACAACCAACCGAAACCACACAACCCCGTAGTGGTAGGAAAAGTAGAGGAGAAAGTAATGATTGGCATAAATTTTACGATTTTATTCCGGACGAAGAAAATTCGGGTATAGGATTGAAAATTTGTAAAACATGTTCTTGTTGATTCTTGATTTTGATGATCACAACACACTGCAACATGTGTCTATGCTATACAGCTAAAACTGCAGGTTGTACACACAAAAGACTATTCAGCTGAACAACTGAACAAGCACAAAGGTTCAAGATTCAAGACAAGACTTAAGACTCAAATCAAGACTCAAGACTCAAATCAAGATTCAAGACTCAAGACTCAAGCTCAAATGTGTTTATATTTTGTCATGCCTTGTAAACAATGTAATTTTTACTTTTGTTGAGTCTTAGCTTGATTGTAAAGCCTTGTCACACACACATACTCTCACTATTTTATAATGTGTGGTTTTCAAAAACAACAAAAAAAGAGTCAAAACAGTTTGAAGTAATTTAACTGTTGAGTACCAGTCGACTGATGCCTCTAGCAGTCGATTGGCAGTACAAAACTGTTTAAATTTATTCAAACTCTGACCAGTCGACTCATTATGGCAACCCAGTCGACTGTTCGAGTGCTTTTGACCGTTTTCTGTTTTCCAAATCGAATTTTCAAAATCAAAAGCTCTAAGATCCGTTGGTTGACAGTTGGAATAACTGTCTCCCAACGTCCAGGAGATCTAACTCTATAAATAGAGTTCAGATCTCACTGAAAAGATCTAACAACATACTTTTATATCCGAGCATTCTTTGAGAAATTCTAAGTGAAAAAGTGAGAAAAAGCTTTCAAGTTTAAATTCTCTGGTTCTCTACACTCAGTCCAGTATAACAACGATTTCGTTCTGGACTGGGTATAGAAGTCAACCTTGTTTTAGCCACGTGCAACAACACAATACACCAACAAGGCTATAGGTTGACTGTAAGATTTTTATTGTTTTTTTTTGCTCTCGGTTGGAGAGTTAGACTCTAGGGTGTAGAGTCGGTCGTTCACTCTCGGTAGTAGAGTGGGTCTGCTTTCTCTGGTTGAGAGAAAGGTCTACGGGTTAGACAAGGTTGTTGTCTTAACGCCGTAGGGTATTCTTGTAAACTTGTTTTTCAAGAATAGTGGAAATCTCAAGTGGGTTGCTTGGGGACTGGATGTAGGTCGGAAGGACCGAACCAGGATATATATTGTGTACTCTGTGATTGGTTGTCTTGATCTTGCATTTACTTTTTGTTTACTTAAGATCTGTAAAACTTGTCTGGACAGTCGACTCCGTGCACTATCAGTCGACTGGTCAGTCTCGTAGAAGTTGTAAATTCACTGTGCCTTCAGTCGCCTGTATCATCTTTAAGTCGACTGCACAGAGTTGTTATATTTTCTTTTATTTGATCATATCAGTCGACTGGTTCACAACTAAGTCGACTGCACCAAAGAAAATTTTATTTATTCCACAGTTTTTTAATTAACACTATTCATTCTGATTTAAGCTGACTGGAACCCATACAAATTTGTTCTGTCCAGTCGACTTGACAGTGCCCTTCAGTCGACTTATAGTGTGAGTCAGTCGACTTGATGGTACACTAGGTCGACTTATATGAGATTTTGATCTTGTTGAATAAGATTCAATTCCTCTGGACAGATGACTGATAGATGGACTCAGTCGACTTAACCGAATGTCAGATTTGCTTTTATCACTAGAATTTACTACTTTAGGCTTTTCAAAAAATTCATATAATTTGTGTGTAACACTAGAAATAGATGCATGTTTGATTTATGACTCTACTATGTAAAATGTTATTTTTCAAGATTTTCGTAAAAATAATATTTATGAATTGTGTTTGAATGCAATTGAATTTTCAAATGACTTTTGTTTAATAGCCTCTAACAATGAATCTTGACCATGGCATAGAAGATTTGGACATGTGAACATGAAGAATCTCTCAAAATTATCTAAATATAACCTAGTTAAAGGACTGCCAAAACTATCCTTTAAAAAGGATAAGTTATGTGATGCATGTCAACTAGGAAAACAAATCAAATTCACTTTTAAAACAAAAGAAGTAATTTCTTCTAGTAGGCCGCTCGAATTAATTCATATGGATTTATTTGGCCCTGCTAGAGTTGCTTCTTTAAATAAAAGTAGATATGTATTTGTTTTAGTAGATGATTTTTCAAGATTCACTTGGACATTCTTTTTAAAACATAAAAATGATGCTTTTGATGAATTTGCAAATTTTTGTAAACGTATTCAAAATCAAAGATCTCTAACCATAGTCACTATTAGAAGTGATCATGGTGGAGAATTTGAGAATGAGACATTTACAGAATATTGCAACAAGAATGGAATAACACATTCATTTGCATTTCCTAGAGCTTCAACGCAAAATGGAGTGGTTGAAAGGAAGAATAGGACTTTGCAAGAATGCGCACGTACCATGCTTGTTGAAAGCAATTTACCAAAGCACTTTTGGGCTGAAGCTGTTGCTACAGCTTGTTATGTTTTAAATAGGATTCTTATAAGACCTAAGCTAAAGAAGACTTGTTATGAGTTGTTTTTTAACAAAATTCCTAAAGTCTCTTACTTTAAGACATTTGGTTGTAAGTGTTTTATTCTGAACACAAAAGATAATTTAGACAAATTTGATCCTAGATCTAATAAGGGTATTTTTTTAGGATACTCAAATAGGAGTAAAGCATATAGAATTTTCAATAAGTCTACAATGACTATTGAAGAGTCAATGCATGTTACATTCGATGAATCTCTACCTTCATCAAATTTAAATAAAGATGATGAACCTGATTCATCACCTTTAAATAATGTGATTAAATCTTTAGAACAAACTAGTCTGGCTGATAAGTCGACTGATAAGGACTTCCAGTCGACTGATGTAAAGCAGTCGACTGAAAAACCTGTCAAGTCGACTGATCCTATTGTGATATCTTCAACTTTACCAAAATCATTTGTTGAAGTTAAAGATCATCCTCATGACTTAATAATTGGTGACATCTCCCATGGTATTCAGACACGTTCACATGTTAATATGATTTCTCATACAGCATTCTTGTCGGATTTTGAACCGAAAAATATACAAGAAGCTTGTGAGAATGAATATTGGATGAATGCCATGCAAGATGAACTAAACCAATTTATAAGGAATGATGTATGGGATTTAGTTCCACGACCTCCTGATCAGACTATTATTGGTACCAAATGGATATTTAAAAATAAGTTAGATGAATCAGGACAAGTTGTAAGGAACAAGGCTAGATTAGTTGCTCAAGGGTATAATCAAGAAGAAGGTATAGATTTTGATGAAACATATGCTCCTATTGCTAGACTAGAATCTATTCATATTTTATTATCTTTTGCTTGTTTCATGAATTTTATACTTTATCAAATGGATGTTAAAAGTGCTTTCCTTAATGGGTTTATCAAAGAAAATGTTTATGTTAAACAACCATCAGGTTTTGAACATGAACAATTTCCAGATCATGTTTATAAATTGAAAAAAGCTTTATACGGTCTTAAACAAGCACCTCGTGCTTGGTATGATCGTCTGAAAACTTTTCTTTTAGAAACAGGATTTGAAATAGGTAAAGTAGACACTACATTGTTTATTAAGAGAGTTAAGAATGATATCTTAATCATACAAATATATGTTGATGATATAATTGTTGGTTCTACTAATAATAATCTATGTCAAGAGTTTGCTAATACCATGAAAAACGAGTTTGAGATGAGTCACATGGGTGAACTCAATTATTTCCTTGGACTTCAAATTAAGTAGTCCTCAAATGGCATATTTATCAATCAAGGAAAATATGCAAAGGAATTACTCAAACGTTTTAACATGGATAGTACTAGTAGTAAATCCACACCTATGGCTACTACTACTACCCTTGACAAAGATATATTAGGTAAGAGTGTTGATCAAAAACTCTATCGAGGTATGATTGGTTCACTCTTATATATTACCGCAAGTAGACCAGATATTATGTTCAGCGTATGTTTATGTGCTAGATATCAATCTAGTCCTAAAGAGGCTCATTTAAAAGCAGTGAAACGAATTTTAAGATACATTAAAGGCATATCTGAATATGGTTTATTTTATCCACGCACCGATAATTTTCAACTTCTGTCATATAGCGATGCTGATTTTGCTGGAAGTAAAACTGATCGCAAGAGCACAAGTGGTACATGTCACTTTTTGGGACATTCACTAGTTTCTTGGTGCAGTAAAAAGTAAAATTTCGTATCCCTATCAACCACAGAAGCTGAGTATATTGCTGCAAGTTTGGCATGTGCACAAATCTTGTGGATGAAACAAACTTTATTAGATTATGGTATTTCATTTGAAAAACCTTCAATTATGTGTGATAATACCAGTGCAATTAATCTATCTAAAAATCCGATTCAACATTCACGTACGAAACATATTGATATTCGACATCATTTTTTACGTGATCATGTTTTAAAAGGAGATATATCTTTAGACTTTATCTCTACTGATAAACAAGTAGCAGACATCTTTACCAAATCCCTTAAAGAAGATACTTTTATTAACTTAAGAAGAGAACTAGGAATATGTGATTTTATTGATATTTGTTGAAAATTGTTTCTGTTAAGTCGACTGTGTTTTCAGTAAGTCGACTGTACTGTATTTTCATATATACCTATTTTGTTCTCTGACCAGTCGCCTGATCTTTAAACCAGTCGACTGTTCAGCAGATATAAAAATTTAGTCTCATCTCGACTAAGTCGACTGATATACCCTACCAGTTGACTGTCGCGAGTTCAAATGTCTTCAGCGACGATTCATCGCAGCTTTTGAGATAAAAATCTCATCTCTTTTTCACCCGTGACCTCTTATAGTAGCCGTTGATCTCTATTCTCTCAATCTCAGCCTTCCATCTTCGGTTAAAAACCCCTTTTCACCGCCCCCTTCTTCATTTTTACCGATCTCAGTTTTTCCCCAAAATCTCAAAACCCTAATCTGAGAAGAAGGTGTAGTCGACTCATCCGGCTGCTGTTGCTCGAATCAGTGCTACTCTTTCTCTCTTTCTTTGGTAAAATCCCTCCTGCTCCTTTTTATGGCTCCTAAACGATCTAAGAGATCTCATGAGGCTAGCTCCTCTCAAGATTACTCACAATACTTGTTGAGTCCGGATCTTCTAGAACGTTGGTTCTTAATGTGTAGTATTACTATATTTTCGGGTCGTTTTGTTAACTTTGGTGATTTGGATAGGTTTAATCTTGTACCCCTATTCCAAAATTGTAGCCTCTATGAATATCTTTCTCTTGTTAATCAACCCGATTATTACCCTCAACTTATCTATCTCTTTTATACAAACATGAGAGTTGTCCAATTAAGAGATGGAAATGTTGTGATTCGTTCTTCTGTTAAAAATACCAAGATAACTCTCACACCCGAGAGGATTAATCAAGTAATGGGTATTGATAACGAAGGACTTGATTTAGGTGACATAATCCTTGATGATTTTTCTATCTTATCTAAAATGTTTTTACCAAATCAAGGACCCCCAATGACAAGCAAAAATATAACTCCTGTTGCAAAACTAGTTGCTAGAATACTTGCTTATAACATTCTTCCCAAAAGAGGAAGTTATGATCAGTATTCGCTAGCATTGCAACAAGCTGTTTATGCCATTTTTGGTAAAATAGCTATTAATTGGGGTCGTGTCATTTTCTCTAAGCTTCAACAGCATCATGTTCATTTTCTACCCTTTGGAGGTCTCCTCACCAGGGTCTTTACAGCTTATGATATTGATCTCGACTCCGAGACCAATGTCGTTAAGCAATATGAATGCTTCGATTGTGCTAGTTTAGCACGTATGAAGCTTCTTGATCCTCCTCCTAGAACAACCCCTAGGTCTCCTCCACCTTCTCAAGTTCCTTTGGCTTCTAGTGCTAGACCTTCAGCCTCTTCTAGCTCCTCTCTTCCCCATGCTAACTATGAAGATCCAGCTACTCTCTATGAATGTGTCAATTATCTTATGAAACATTCAGTCAATGTTGATTCTCAGCTTCAATCCCTTGACTCCAAAATTGATCACCTCACCGGTCTCTTCACTTCTCAAATTCACCCTCCTTCTCAAGCTGCCGATGAAGACTCCGACGAAGACGATTGAAGCTTATTTTTCATTATTATGTAATTTTCTATTTTCTATATATTGATGAACTTATTTATGTATGAGACATTTCTTAGTTTATTTCTGTGCTTCTTAATGCAAAAGACTGGTTATTTTTTGTTTCTGTTGATGACAAAGGGGGAGAAATATCCTCTTATTTATCTGTGTTTCTCTGTGTGTTTACTTGTTTTACTGGTAAGTCGACTGCTAGAATGGCACAGTCGACTGATGTTACTGTACTTTGTAATATTACTGTGTTTATGTTTTTTTATCTGTTCAGCCGACTGCCTCTATGTTTTAAGTCGACTGATAACATCTATTTTATGTATGCATATTTTGTTTTTGATAGGGGGAGCTTTTAAAACCTATGCTTGTATGTTCTATATAAATTGTTATCAGCTATTGTGTTGTCATCATCAAAAAGGGGGAGAATGTTGATTCTTGATTTTGATGATCACAACACACTGCAACATGTGTCTATGCTATACAGCTAAAACTGCAGGTTGTACACACAAAAGACTATTCAGCTGAACAACTGAACAAGCACAAAGGCTCAAGATTCAAGACAAGACTCAAGACTCAAATCAAGACTCAAGACTCAAATCAAGATTCAAGACTCAAGACTCAAGCTCAAATGTGTTTATATTTTGTCATGTCTTGTAAACAATGTAATTTTTACTTTTGTTGAGTCTTAGCTTGATTGTAAAGCCTTGTCACACACACATACTCTCACTATTTTATAATGTGTGGTTTTCAAAAACAACAAAAAAAGAGTCAAAATAGTTTGAAGTAATTTAACTGTTGAGTACCAGTCGACTGATGCCTCTAGCAGTCGATTGGCAGTACAAAACTGTTTAAATTTATTCAAACTCTGACTAGTCGACTCATTATGGCAACCCAGTCGACTGTTCGAGTGCTTTTGACCGTTTTCTGTTTTCAAAATCGAATTTTCAAAATCAAAAGCTCTAAGATCCGTTGGTTGATAGTTGGAATAACTGTCTCCCAACGTCCAGGAGATCTAACTCTATAAATAGAGTTCAGATCTCACTGAAAAGATCTAACAACATACTTTTATATCCGAGCATTCTTTGAGAAATTCTAAGTGAAAAAGTGAGAAAAAGCTTTCAAGTTTAAATTCTCTGGTTCTCTACACTCAGTCCAGTATAACAACGATTTCGTTCTGGACTGGGTATAGAAGTCGACCTTGTTTTAGCCACGTGCAACAACACAATACACCAACATGGCTATATGTTGACTGTAAGATTTTTATTATTTCTTTTTGCTCTCGGTTGGAGAGTTAGACTCTAGGGTGTAGAGTCGGTCGTTCACTCTCGGTAGTAGAGTGGGTCTGCTTTCTCTGGTTGAGAGAAAGGTCTACGGGTTAGACAAGGTTGTTGTCTTAACGCCGTAGGGTATTCTTGTAAACTTGTTTTTCAAGAATAGTGAAAATCTCAAGTGGGTTGCTTGGGAACTGGATGTAGGTCGGAAGGACCGAACCAGGATATATCTTGTGTACTCTGTGATTGGTTGTCTTGATCTTGCATTTACTTTTTGTTTACTTAAGATCTGTAAAACTTGTCTGGACAGTTGACTCCTTGCACTATCAGTCGACTGGTCAGTCTCGTAAAAGTTGAAAATTCACTGTGCCTTCAGTCGCCTGTATCATCTTTAAGTCGACTGCACAGAGTTGTTATATTTTCTTTTATTTGATCATATCAGTCGACTGGTTCACAACTAAGTCGACTGCACCGAAGAAAATTTTATTTATTCCGCAGTTTTTTAATTAACACTATTCACCCCCCCTCTAGTGTTTGTTGCTTCGCCTACAGGATCCAACAGTTCTAAGGCATACAAATTCAAGAGGGGTGATGGCACCGGTACAATTAGTAGACACATCCAATATAACCATAAAGATCTTCTTGTTGACCTACTTGGCCAACAAAAAATCAATCCTAGGACTGGTCTAGTTGATAGCTACCCTTATGATCCCGATCTTATTCGTCGGGAAATGGCCCGATTAGTAATAAAGGAAGAGTTACCATTTTTCTATTCCGAGAGTACGGACTTGGAAAATTTTAATCAAACGGCCTTAAACCCTCATTTTAGAAGAATCCCGAGAAATACTTGCAAATCGGATTGTTTTAAAGTGTACAATGAAATGAATGATGCTTTGATTGCAATTTTATAGAGTTTAACTTGTAGAGTTAACTTTGGATTGTTGGACGGGTGTCAACAATATTCCAACGATGGGAATAACCTGTTATTGGATCGACAATGGTTGGATTCTTCAAAAAAGAATCATATCACTTGCCGCGTTGCCGTATCCCCATAGTGGCGCTGAAATAGCAAACCGTATTTTAGAAATTTGTGATATTTTTCATATTCGCGATAAAATTATGTGTATTAGTTTTGATAATGCATCTAACAACAATGCAGCAATACTACTTTAAAATCCGCATTAAACCCTCCATCTGACAATATTTTTTATATTAGATATGCATGTCATATTTTAAATTTATATGTTCAAGATGCATTAAAAATAGCTGATCCATATATACTTTAAATTAGAAATTGTGTACATTTCATTGTATTAAGTCCCAGCGTATTTCAAGAATGGAAAAATTGGTGTAGGATTTCAAATGTATCTTTTAGAAGATTTCCAAAGGATGTTAAATACCGATGGAACTCTACTTTTGATTTACTACATGTTGTTACCAACTATAAAGCAGTTGTAAATAATTTTTGTATCGCAAAAAATATGCAAAATTTTGAAATGACTCTCACCGATTGGTTTTATGCCGAATCTTTGTTGAAATTTTTAGAACCTTTTAAAACCACAACTTTAAAATTTTCAAAAACATATGAATCTACTTCTAGTAGCATTTTTATTTCAATAGTTAGTATGATGCAAACATTTAACGAAATGTTAAATGATACTTTTGTTGGTGATATTGTAAAACCTACATACAAAAAAATTTTGAAGTATTTTTATCCTCCTCCTATGTTGATTTGTATTGCTACCGTTATGGATCCTCGTATCAAATTAGAAGGTACGAAGAGTTTGATTGAAATGTTTTTTTTCATTACTTGAGGAAAATGAAGAAATAGAAATAGAAATTGATTGCGCATCTTTTTTAGTTAAATTTGAATCTACATTAAATAACTTGTATGATTATTATGATCGATCTTTTGCTTCTAGTAGTACAACTTCTGTAGTTAGTTCTTCTTCTGGTAGTTCCAAAGGTAAGGGTAAGAGTAAATTTGATTATAGAACATTTAATTTACTTGCACAAATTCAATCCAAAAAACCTAGGACTAATCAACCAAATGAATTAAATTGGTATAACCAACAAGATTCTGAGTCTTCTTCTTCTCCACTAGATATTTTACATTGGTGGAAAGACCATGGACACACTTATAGTATTCTGTCATATATGGCTAAAGATTTACTAACTCCTCCTGTCTCTACAGTTGCTTCTGAGAGTGCATTTTCTTCAAGTGGCAGAATTCTAACTGATTACAGGAATCGCTTGAAGCCCGACACGTTAGAGAAATGCTCGTTTGCACAGAAGACTGGCGGAAGGCTGGGACACAAGGGAAAGTATTATCTACGTCCACAAGTGTGAGCAACTCGTCGGAAGAATAACAATAACAACAACACCAATAATAGCAACCAAAATGAAGAATTCAAGACCAACAACAACAAGTCAACAACAACAAATTGAAGGCCATCAACTTGAAGACAAATGTAAATAGATAAAAAAATTGCAATATATCTGTGTTTGTTATTTCAAATTAGAAAAGTTGAAGTAAATTAAAATTGTATATAAGAAATATGTTAGTGTATAAAACAAATTTGTTTTTTTTTTTGAATCGGATAGAGCCAAAAGGCTCCAGCCATCAAAAAATATATTAATCAATAAAAACAGATAATGTACATACAGTAATCACTGGCTTTACAAGATGTAAAACAGAAATAAGCATACAAAAAGGAAAAACAAAAATGACTAACTAATCCAGTAATACAGGGAGTCAGCGCAAGAAACGAAGCAGCATTCCGAACGGGCTTGAGAAAAAAAAGTAATGGAGCGAAGCCAACTTGTCACACCCGAGAAAGACTAGGACCTAAGCCACTGAGTCGTGAAACCGGGTGCCAACACCTCCCCGCACGAAGACAGTCACCATCACTAGCTGTCCTTGCGAACAAAAGCAGCACAATGGTGTAAACGCGTAGCCTAAGAGAAGAGACGGCTCTCGCAGAGGGACACAACTACCCATCCACAGGAGGCAAGCACCAACAAGAAGGGGGGGCCTGTCAGCCTGTACTGCGGAGGCTAGGAGGATGACAGCTCAACCGTGCACAAGCTGGAGAGACGAAATGGAAGCTGCTTTCTTAGCAAGAATACGAGCACTTACTCGTATCTGAACTTTATTGATAACCTTCTTGTTATATTTCCGCTTAATGGGGGGCAGGGCTACCTGCACCAAAGTGGTTGAAATAGCATCCGGGGCAGGCAAGGAAACTTTATCTTTGATGAAGCAAGATGAGGGAAAGGGAAAACTGCGGGGGAAGGGGTGCAGGAGATCCCTCACCCCCGAAAGGAGATCATGTATCCAAGATTGACTCCCTAAACCTTGATACATCGAGAAGATACATCCCGGGAAATGTAGGGAGAACGAAGGGAGATTGGGTGAAGAGATCAACATAGTACAAGGATAAAGATAATCTATAGTATGAGCCTTAATATTAGTAAGAGCATTGGCAGATGGCGCCTGAGGGGCCGAAGAGCTGCGATGCAGGGAGGACCCCATCGCACTGCAGCGCCAAGATTGGCGCGAGGCAAAAGATTTAAACAATCCTTCGTTATAACTCGAATTCAAGATTAATGAAGATGCCACTGAAACAGAATGAGGACGAGTCTTGCGGACACTCGATTGTGCTGTATAAAACAAATTTGTGAATTGAATTCTTTATTTCATTAGAAATTGTGAAACTTGTATAACTTATTAACTTAAAATCATATGAATAATATTTCAATATTTTTTGGCAATTTCACTCTTTCAATCTTATTATTATTATTACGATTTTTAATGTTTATTATTATTATTATTATTATTATTATTATAAGTTTTTTTTTTTAAAAAAAAATCTATCTAAACGGGCCAACCTGAGTTGGACCCGAAAGGGTTCACAGGTTGGGTGGGTCGCCATTTTCGCTTTTCGATCCGGTCCGGCCCGCCCGGTTAAGCCACCAACCTGGTCCGAACCCGCCCAAGTCAACATCCAACCCGGACGGGTCCGGCCCGTTCGACCCGAATGCCATCCCTACCCTTAGGTGAAAAGCTAATTTTGTTTGTATGTTAACTAATAAAATGTTAGGGTTATCTAAAGAAATCCTAAGAAAATCTTAATGCCTTCTTGATTTTACACTGTAGATATATATTAATGATTAGCAATGCAGAGTTTTCATAAAAAGAAAATAATCATCAGGGCCTAACAGGGCCTAATATGTCAATACACGAACAAAAAATAGAATTTTTGTGCTAAAACATTGGAATCTGCTATATGAATCCTTCTTCTTCTTCGCTCGGTTTTATAATAAGTCGTTAAAATGACAGCATAATAGAAGTAGAGTAGATAACACGATATTAAATTCTTCTGCTAATGAAACTACTGTAGATAACACACGATATTAAATTTTCTTCTGCTAATGCAACTACTGTGAATGTTGACATGTGTATTAGGAGAAGATTTATATGAAGTTGACCACTCTTCTTAGCTCGGTTATGTGAACCATGTGATCAATTAAGCACTTCAAAATAATAAAAAAATTTAAAGTAAATGAAGAATTCTCTACTTAAACAACCTATTATGCAAACAAGTGTACAAAATTACAATTACTTGTCATTTCATTATATTAACAATTCACGAGAAATTAAGACGTGTACAAGTGATCATGATTGATGAACTTAATAACCTCAATTCAGCTAATGACTTGAGTTATAAGAAACCACCTAAAAGTTTTGAATGATCCAATGCCCTTTACTTCATGAGTGGGGATGTCTAAAAGGTGCGACGCATGGCTTATACTATGTGTATTAGCTAATGATTAGACTATATTATCAATTAAGTATGATCATATACAGGCCGGCCCTGAGTTCCGGGCCCTAGGCGAACTTTCAAAATGGGGCCCCTCCTGTCCCATATAAAAAAAAAAAAAAAAATTTATGCGCGAAACGCGTGTCTATATTTACAAAGGAAGTTTGAAATCGGAAACTCCAAAAATGACGAATTCCGCGGGGGTCCAAAGCGGCCGCCTAGCCCGCCTACATATCAGGGCCGGCCCTAATCATATACAAGATGCATGATTAAGAATTGTTCTAGAACTAATCAACAGTACTCCTTATATTGTTCAATGGTTAATTTGATTGGTTTGACAAATAATAATGAAACATATTCGTGAAAATAAATTAAAGGTCTTCAAGGAACACCAGGGTCATTCCTTTGTAACATTTTCGTATTTTTTTAAATATTTATTATACTAATATAGCTTACCTTTCAAAAAAATAAAAAAAAAACGTAAAAAGAGACTTCAAGAACATAAGAAGTAAAGATATGCAATTAAACAAAAGTTACTGTTATAAAATGTTTAAATAACCAATAAATAATTAAAATTTGGACTTTGCAGTTAAATATTTATTTAGCATTAAACCCTAAATTAACTAGTGAAACTCGTGAACACTTCTTAAATAAAAAAAGGGGTAAACATTTTATTTTACTAGTAATTACACGTACGATGCACGTCTTAATATATATATTTTTAAAAGTAGAAATTTCGACGTAATCTGATCTCAAACCTGAGATCTCATTTATATCAGTTATGCACGTGTTATGCTCATATTGAGTTGTATACATATGACAAATCCAACTCTCTCATTATAAAATTAGAGATTAGAGATCGGTTAGTTCATTTTAATATAATTTTTGTAAAAGAACTTTTTTAAAAAAAGTCTATAGAAGTGTATAAAAATTGCTATAATTATCAAAAATCTCTAATACTATAATGGGAGAGTTGGTATTGTCTTTGCAGACAACATGTAATTTGTAGACAATTAACCATCTAATCTGAATCATTCATTTTTAAGTGGGAGTCATATTAACCATTTATTTACTCAACTGTTGTTAGTTATCATAATACTCTCCAAGTTTAAATTTATTTACGACATAATTATATACAAAAGTGTCACTCATATAAAATAAAAGTTTGTGTCCCTAAAGATAATTTATAAAGAGTATGTATGAGTAAATGAAGGTCTCACGTTCTAAGTCAGATTACGTCTTATTATTTACTCTATTAAAAAAATGATTAGAACATGCATCGTACGTGTAGATTAGTAAGAATAAATTTATGGGTGTTTAGTGAAATTTATTCCCTAATTAATTAACTATTTTTAATACAAAACCCAAAACTATTCTATAGAGCTCTGTTTAGTATTGGTGTGAACCGTAAAAATAATTTCGCTAAAAAGTGTTGATACTAAAATGCCGCTAGAAAAAATTACGTTTAACTGTAAAAGAAAATAGTTAGTAAAAACTCTTCTTAAAAAGTTAAGTGCATCATTGTATAAGTTGTACGTACTTTCAGAAAAATACTAAAATTAACATATTGGGAAAAAAACTTTTTTGATTAAACATAATTTTAGTTAAATTTGTCAAACATATATTCTAAGTCTAAAAGAGCTTTTAGAACATCCACACTTGTTTGCTATTTTGTCAAATTTGTCAAACTAAGAGAAAGCTGGCGCTGCACTAATTTGCTATTTTGTCAAATTATGAAAAATGAGGAATAGTAGATTCTCATATTTGATAAACGAATTTAGCAATTGCCAAATATAAGAGACGGTACATAATATTTCTTCTCGTATTTTTTAAAAACTTTTTAAGGAGATCGGACGCATCTTATTATTTCGTCCAAGTGAGATTTTTTCTTTAAAATTAAAAATTGATCGAACAGTACATGATATATTGTTCGAATATTTTTTAAAAACAAACAAAAAATTGCATCGGACGGGACATGTCATCTCGTCCGACACAAAAAAATTCGTGGATGAGTCAACATGTCCATTCCAACAAATGACCACTTTAAAATATGGTTCAAGTAATAATTTAATGGTTTATTGTTAATTTAATATCTAATTAAATCACTAATACTATTTAATACTGATATCATTTTAATTGTCCTAAAATTTTTTTAAAAAAACTCTCGGACATAACATGTTTTTTTATGTTAAACTTTTTATTATTATTTTTTCATAATTTGACAGATGACCACCGTCGACAAAAAAAAAATAATAAATAAACCCTCATATTGTCCTTTTTCATTTTGTTATTTTTTCTAATTTAACAAAAACCAATTCATATGCTCTTAAAGCAATCTCAAAAATCAATGACAACAATAGCCTAACCCTATAACAAAGTAGATGTCAACATGGAAGCATCTGAGTGCCTCAATACTCGCGCTGCTTGCACCTGCATGGAGATGCGATGTGGTCACCGCAGGAACTTGGCGGGTTCGCAGATATAATCGCATTGAGCGGCGCGCTCTCGCGGTTTGCGATGTCTGAGTCCGCTAGCCGTCGGTGAACATTTGGCGGGAAGTTGACCGCATCATAAAACGAGCCCTCTATTTGGGCTTTTTTATGGGCCGTAGAAGCTACGGAAGTAGGGTAGCGGAAATTTCCAAAAAAGGACTCCATTTTCGAGAAGAAAAAAATAAAAAGATTTAAGCAAATTCATCAAGTTACACATTTAAAACAATTTTCACATAATGTTTTCTAATCAATATTTCTAGGCATTTTATAGAAATTAGCTAGAGAAAAAGCAGTTTGTCAAGTACAACTTTTAAATATGGAAACATAAATCTTCAAAAAATAGATACAAAAAATATTACTACATATAATAATAGTACGTGACAACCACTAATTAACTTTTGAACGGTCAGTTGATTCCGTACTTGAATAAAAAAATTTGTAGAAAAAAAGTCAGTCTTATTTGCACTTACAAAACATTTGCAAAGGAAACAATATCCCGTACCTAGGCAGCGGTTATAGTTGATGCGGTTTGTTTTTGAGGATAGCTGCACCAGGTATGAGTTCGTCTCAATTTGTATTTTTGCGGAAGCTTCAGTACTGACGGTACGTCCGACCCTCAGCCGGGAGGACGGCTCGGGAGTTGACGGGGGCGAGGTGGAGGTAGGAAGCTTGGTTCGGATCTGGAGGCCTGGATCCGGAGATCTTGTGTACCTGCACTCGGTCTAGGAAAACCGGGGTTGATCCGGGTGGCAGGCCCTCCGACTGTCTAGTCAGTCACTGAACAATAACAGTAACTAGAGTTTTGAAACGGAAAAGATTGATTACCTGTTGAAGGGTTAGAGGGTCTGGTATTTATAGGCAGTGCCAACCGGATCTGAATCCGTTGCCCGTGGGCCTGACTTGGCAGAATTCCAGGCGGTTTAGGACTGATGTGGCAGAAGCCTAGGCGGTTTAGGAGTGATGTGGCAATCTGATGATCGGGGGTGAACGTTTTTTGAGTGGATCCTGTAGCCCAGGAGGGGTCACGTCATCTAACCCATATCAGGAGCCCCCCACTCCTGCAGGGCTGGGTAATCCAACCGTGTAGAAGTGATTTTTTGCCTCTGTAGGAAGAGCGGGTTGGTGTGTATGGCGAAGAATGAGATCCGTATCTTCCAGAAGAGGTCAGTAGGGTAGGATGAAGGGATCCCCTCTTGGAGTCACACAGGTCGTCGGAGCTCGGCCGACCGAGCATCGAGGGTCGGTGGAAAAGCCCCCTTACTGGTTGGAAAAGCAAAGGGGGGCGTCGAGACCCGTGGAGTAAGAGTTCTTCTTTCCGAGCCTCTAGGGTCGGCAGGCGAGCCCCTCGCTGGTTGGGGAATAGTTTGAGGCTCACGGTTATATCCGAGCGTCGACCCAGAGGTCATTTGGCCGAGAGAGTAGGGGGTCGGTAGGCGAGCCCCTCACCTGTTGGAAAAGCAAGGGGGCATCGAGATCGTGGAGTAGGAGGCCTTCTTGACGAGCGTCGAGGGTCGGCATGCGAGCCCCTCATTGTTAGGGGGATAATTTTGGGGTTCACGGTGATATCTGAGCATCGACCTTGAAGCCGTTGAGAGAAACTTTTTTGCACTCGCGGTGACATCCGAGCATCGAGGTCCAAGCAGTTTGGGAGAAACTTTTTAGGGTCGCGGTGGCATCCGAGCGTCGAGGTCCAAGAAGTTTGGGAGAAATTTTTTGGGATCGCGGTGGCATCCGAGCGTCGAGATCCAAGCAGTTAGGGAGAAACTTTTTTGGGCTCGTAGTGGCATCTGAGCGTCGAGCTCCAAGCAGTTTGGGAGAAATTTTTTGGGCTCGCAGTAGCATCCGAACATCGAGGTCCAAGCAGTTTGGGAGAAATATTTTGGGCTCGCGGTGACATCCGAGCGTCGAGGTCCAAGCAGTTTGGGAGAAACTTTTGGGCTCGCGGTGGCATCCGAGCATCGAGGTCCAAGCAGTTTGGAAGAAACTTTTTGGGCTCATGGTGACATCCGAGCGTCGAGGTCCAAGTAGTTTGGGAGAAACTTTTTGGGCTCGTGGTGACATCCGAACATCGAGGTCCAAGCAATTTGGGAGAAACTTTTTTGGCTTGCGGTGACATTCGAGCGTCGAGGTCCAAGCAGTTAGGGAGAAACTTTTTGGGCTCGCGGTAGCATCCGAGCGTCAAGGTCCAAACAGTTTTGGAGAATTTTTTGGGCTCGGGGTGACATCCGAGCATCGAGGTCCAAGCAGTTTGGGAGAAACTTTTTAGAGGAACTTGAGTGAATAATGGTGAAGTACCCGAGAAGTTGACCCTGCGTGACGAGGCGCCGCGTTGGTCGACAGAGCCGAGGGTAAGAAGGTATTTTTGTGCACTAGGCTGACGTCATCAAGATCTTAGTGGCCGTTAAATCTTGATGATGAAGATCAGACGGCCAGATCTTTTTGTGGAATTTGAGGAGTCCCGCTTGCGCTTATAAAGCCCCCTCCCCCCCCCACCTCACTTCTTCACTTTGCTTTCAACTTCTTTAACAACAGAAATTTTCTTGCACACCGCCGGCGACCGTTTTTCGTTGACCTTTGCGTTCTCCGGTGAAACATGTTAGTATTTTTGCTTTAAAATGTCACGGTCGCAGTCCGATTTCGAGGCAGGCACTTCAGGTCACGGCGAGGAGGAGGTTCATTCGTCTTCAATATCTTTTTCGTCGGGTGACATCTTCCCGGTAAAGGAGGAGGTTCTATCAGTAGGAGGATCGGATAACGAGGGTGATGTAGCCTTTATCGTAGAGCCCCTGCAATCCTGTAGGCCGGGTAATGAGCCTGTGGAGGAGGAGCACGTAGAGAGGGATCCCGAGAGAAAGGGGCCTGTGGAGGTGGAGAATGAGTCCGGAGATGGAGTTCAGAAAGAAGAGGAGCAGGTCGAGGAGGGCGATGATCAGGAGGAGTCCGAGCAAGGGACTGTGAGTGGTATTGACCATGGCGAGGTCGGAGGGACCGCGGAGGAGGTAGGGGAAGAAGAGGCAGACCTCCCACTGTTGCCTCCCTTAGCGACCCCTTCCCCTGATAGGAAAGACCGCCCTCGAAGGAAGAAGAGGAAGTGGATACAGCCCGACAGTCTGGCTGAGAAGGATAAGTATGAGTTTGGCTCCGGGTTTACGTACCCTTTTTTCTCCGGCAAAAATCCAGGATCGATCAGGATGTATTCTGACAACGTGAAGGATCTTCCGGCGTATACATCGCTGTTGAGGGACGAGGGTCGGTCCATGATCAAGATGGACAGTGTGAAGTGTGCCCTGCCAAGGTACTACTTGCCCATCTTGATGGCGGCTTACTTCATTGCTCGGGAGTTCGAGCTTTTGGTTCCGAACCCAGGAATCTGCCAGACCACCGTGCTTGAGCCGAGCTTCTGTATGTTCGCTGAGGATGCTTTCATCTCGGGGTTGAGGCTTCCGTTGCTCCCGTTCATCAAGAGGGTGCTGAACTGGGGGGAGCAGAGTCCGATGCAGTACGGTCCCAACTCTTGAAAACACTTAGTGTGTTTTATTTTAAAGTGTCAGGAGAAGGGAATTACGCCGAGGCTGACCTACTTCCGAGCCATCCTGGGGATGAGCTCTCTCGGTGACCAGGAGGGGATTTTCTATCTTTCGCCCCGCCCCCACAAAAAGGTGATGCACGGGTATCCGGACTCCATCAAGGGGTGGAAAGAGAAGTACTTCGTTGTCCGGAACGAGAAGCCTTGGGACATCCCAACCGTTTGGAACTTCGGAAAGCCGAACCACAAACCGTCGAAGCGAAGAGACTTAACTAAGAAGGAGTGGGCGAAGGTCGACAAGATCATGGAATGTCATAGCATTGGGTGGCCTCGCATCACGGAGCTACACCTCGCCCGAGCCGGACTGAGCCCGGCCAACCCTAGTACGTTTTTGTTTCTATTCAGTATTTCTTTCTACCTTCGCGTTGACATGTTTACTTTTTGTTATTATAGAGATGTCTGCCAAGGATCTTGATAACCGAAATGCCATAATAGAACTAGCGGCCAAGAGAACGGCCGAAGCGATAAAGAAAGCCGCGCAGGAGAAGAGCGGAGCACCGACCGTGGGGTCCGATAAAGTACCGGCGCCGGCTCCTGAACAGCCATCCCCGAAGAGGGTGAAGAGGCATCACCACTCGTCGAGGTCGGGGAAAGAACTGGGGGCGAGCTATGAAAGTAAGAAGTCGACCGAGATTCGAGAGCAGAGGCCTTCGCCCTCTCGCCCCGATGCCGCGGAGATGGTGGACAGGCAGAGCAAGCAACAGCACGACCCGGGCTGGGGGGTGAAGGTAGGGGACACCCTGCTCCAGGGCTCGGTGGCTGTGGAGGCGGCAGAGCACATCGCCACAGAGCGGGATTGGATGAGTCTGACGATGCAGACGCACGAGGCGGCCTACACGCGGTGGGCTCAGGCACAATTCTTGGTAAGTGTTTGGTTTTTTCTATGTGCACAGAATTTCAGAGTTCAGGATTTTCCTAACTTGTTCTTCTTCGGCCAGGCGTTTCTCCATGGGCAGCACTATCACCGGTGCATGGAGAAGGAGGTTCTTGTCGAGAGGAAGACCGCGGAGAAGCATTTCTGCGAGGTCTCTAAGCTTACGGCCGAGCTGAAGGAGGCCCGGGATAAGGAAGTGATCCATGATGCTCAGATGGACTCGATTATGGGCCATTACAAGGACGAGCTGGCACATTTTAAGGAGAAGGCCCAGGCGGAGGCCGTGAAGGTGAAGAAGACCATGGAAGAGGTGCAGATTTCCATGGCAGATACTCTGATCGCTGTCCAGGACGAGGCCTATGCCAAGACGAAGGAGCACTTCACGCTGATCTACCCAGACAAACGGGTCGATCATCTGCACTACAACTGGCAGTCAGAGCATCCACCCATGCCCAGTGGCGGTCAGGAACTGGGGGACCCTCACCAAGAGGAGGTTGGGGGCGACCCTACTGACGAAGAGGTGCCACTAGGGGTGGCAGATGGGTCGACCGGGCCGGGCCGGGCCCAACCCGTGCGGGTTGGCACACTTGGGTAGGCGGGCCGGGCCGGGTTGGGGTGTTATACGGGCCGGTCCGGGCCGGGTCAGAATCGTAATTGGGTGGCCCGCCCAACCCGTGAACCCTTTAGGGCTCAACCCGGGTTGGACCGGGTCGACCCGCGGGTTGGCCCATTTAATAATATGTATATAATTTTTTTTTATTTTTTTTTATTTTTATTTTTATTTATTTTTTTGTGGTAGCTTATATTGAAGTAATACTAAGTAATACTACATTACTACTAATAATAATACTAAGTGAGTAATACTACATTACTAAGTAAGTAATACTACATTACTACTAATAAGTAATAATAATACTACAATTCTTCAAAATTATAATACTAAGTAAGTAAGTAAGTAATACTAAGTAAGTAAGTTTTATCCAAAAAAAAAATACTAAGTAAGTAATACTTAGTAAGTAAGTAATACTAAGTAAGTAATACTAAGTAAGTATGTAAGTAAGTAAGTAAGTAATACTAAGTAAGTAATTTTTTTTGGTAGTTTAAAATTATAATACTAAGTAAGTAATACTACATTACTACTAATAAGTAATAATACTACAATTCTTCAAATATCCCCAAATGATGTTTAATTATAATACTAAGTATGTAATTCACTAAATTTTGTAATAATACTAATAAGTAATAATACTACAATTCTTCAAATTGAATCAAATATCTCCAAATAATGTTTAATTATAATACTAAGTAAGTAATAATACTAATAAACAAAAAAAATCGTGACAATAATAATAATAAGATTGAAAGAGTGAAATTGACAACAAATTTTGAAATTTTATTCATACGAATTTAAGTGATACAGTTTGAACAATTTATAACGAAATGAAATGAAGAATTCAATTCACAAATAAGTTTTATACAATAACATATTTCTTATGTACAATTTTAATTGACTACAATTTTTCTAATTTAACATAAGATGAAAAGCTATTGTTGTTGTTGTTGTTGTTCTTCGGGCGAGTTGCTCCCACTTGTAGAACTTGATAGTGCTTTCCCTTGCGTCCTATCTTCAGCCTTCAGCCAGTCTTCTGTGCAAACGAGCATCTCCAACGCCTCGGGCTTCAACCGGTTTCTGTAGTCAGATAGAACCCTGCCACTTGTAGAAAATGCACTCTCAGAAGCAACTGTAGAGACAGGAGGAGTTAGCAAATCTTTAGCCATAATAGACAGAATATTAAAAGTGTGTTCATGTTCTTTCCACCATTGTAAAATATCTAGTGGGGAAAGAGTAGGCTCAGTATCCTGTTGGTTATACCAATTTAATTCATTTGGTTGATTAGTCCTAGGTTTTTTAGACTGAATTTGTTCAAGTAGACTAAATGTTCTATCACCAATTTTACTTTTACCTTTAGAACTACCAGAAGAAGAACTAACTACAGAAGTTGTACTACTAGAAGCAAAACGTCTATCATAATAATCATACAAGTTATTTAATATAGATTCAAACTGAACTAAAAAAGTAGCGCAATCAATTGTTAATTCTACATTGTCATCTAAACATGCAAAAAATATTTCTATCAAATTCTTCGTACCTTCTAATTTGATACGAGGATCCATAACAGTAGCAACACAAATCAACATAGGAGGAGGAAAATAATATTTCAAAAATTTTTGAAATGCAGGTATTACAATGTCACTAATATAGGGATCATTTAACATTTCGTTAAATATTTGCATCATGCTAACTAATTCAATAAAAATGCTACTAGAAGTAGATTCATATGTTTTTGAAAACTTTAAAGTTGTGGTTTTAAAAGGTTCTAAAAATTTCAACAAAGCTTCGGCAAAATACCAATCGGGCGGAGTCATTTCAAAATTGTGCATATTTTTTGCGATACAAAAATCATTTACAACTGCTTTATAATCGGTGACAACATTCAATAAATCAAAAGTAGAATTCCATCGGTGTCTAACATCCTTTGGAAATTTTCTAAATGGAACATTTCTAACCCTACACCAAGCTTTCCATTCTTGTAAAATGCTTGGACTTAATGCAATGAAATGTACACAATTTCTAATTTTAATTATATATGGATCAGCTATTTTTAATGTATCTTGAACACATAAATTTATAATATGACATGCACATCTAACATGAAAAATATTGTCAGCTGGAGGGTTTAATACAGATTTTAAAGTAGTAATTGCTACATTATTGTTAGATGCATTATCAAAACTAATAGCCATAATTTTATCACGAATATGAAAAACATCACAAATTTCTATAATACGGTTTGCTATTTCAGAGCCACTATGGGGATATGGCAACGCCGCAAGTGATATGATTCTTTTTTGAAGAATCCAATCATTGTTGATCCAATGACAGGCTATTCCCATCGTTGGAATATTGTTGACACCCGTCCAACAATCCGAAGTTAAACTAACCCTACAAGTTAAACTCCATAAAATTGCAATCAACGCGTCCTTCATTTCAACGTACATTTTAAAACAATCCGATTTGCAAGTATTTCTCGGAATTCTTTTAAAATGAGGGTTTAAGGCCGTTTGATTAAAATTTTTCAAGTTCCTACTCTCGGGATAGGAAAATGGCAACTCTTCCTTAATGACTAATCGGGCCATTTCCCGACGAACGAGTTCGGGATCATAAGGGTGGCTATCTACTTGACCGGTCCTAGGGTTAATTTTTTGTTGGCCTTGTATTTGATCAAGGAGTTCTTTGTGATTATGTTGTATGTGTCTACTAATTGTACCGGTGCCGTCACCCCTCTTGAATTTGTATGTTTTGCTACATGTTTTACACACTTTCAAACCTACACCCGGAATATTTTCGTCCGGGATATACTCATAAAACTTGTGCCAATCGCTAGTTTCTCCTCTACTTTTCCTACTACTACGGGGTTGTGTGGTTTCGGGTTGTTGTTGTTGTTGTTCTTCTTCTTCTACTTGAATGTTACCTACAACATCCATGTCGTGTGTACCCCATTGTTCCATAGTAGGATCAATGTAATCTTGGGCGGGCTCAATAATTGGGACAATTGGTGGCCTACGTGAAGATGAGGAAGAATCTTGTCCGCTACGACCGCTACCGCGTGATCTAGACATAGTGTAGTAATGTGGTATGTAAATAAAATCTACAATGTAGAAGCGGTGAATTATACCAAAAAAAACTACAAAACAAGAGGGTTGAGATAGAGAAGTTCAAAAAACAAACAATAATTTTAACTACAACGAAAAAAAAAAACAAGAGAGATAGAGATATTTTGATACCGTTCACCGTGGAATACGCGTATAAAAAAAAACCGTGAAAATTAGAATATAATAGAAAAGATGGAGGAGCGCTTTGCCGATTGCGCAATTGAAGAGTTGAAGTAGATTTGAGTCGATGGTTGAAGAGAGTTGAAGACGTTGAAGACGTTGAATTTTGTTCTCCGATACGACCGAAATTTGATCGTGTATACGCCTCCTTGTACACTTGTTTGATGATTACTACAATTGTTCAATTTTTTTTTTTTTTGATGTATAATAGTAGAGAGAGTAAGAGAGAGAGGTGTGATTTTTTTGGAGATTTTTGGGGGCTATTTATAGGCTTAGAATTGGGTAAAAAAAAAAAAAAAAAAAAAAGAACACCAGCAGCAAGCAACGGCTCTAAGAGCCGTTTGCTGCTGCCGTGCCCAACGGCCCAAACCAAATCCAACGGAAGAAATCCAACGGCTAGAAAACCCAACGGCACCAAACCCAACGGGCGACCCGCGGGTTCAATTCGCGGGTTCAATTCACGGGTCGGGTGTCGAAATTCGCGGGTCGACCCGCGGGTTGGCGGGTCCAATTCGCGGGTTGACCGGGTTCGTGGGCCGGGTTTCGCGAATCCAATTCGCATAAATAGTAACCCGGGTCGACCCGGTACTGTTCACCGGGTTCGACCCGAACCCGCGAAAGCCTAAACCGGGCCGGGTTCGTGGGCCGGGTCGCGGGTGGGTCGCCGGTTGACCCGGCCCAGTTGCCACCCCCCCTCAAGCATAGTTTGGGTTTTTGTTTTTTTGATTTTGTAAATGCCTTCCGTAGACTTGCCACCGCTTTTTGTAATACATAAATTTTGAATCTTAATACAGGAGGATTCTTTGGCCGATGCTCCATGACTTGTGTTTTTTTACTCTCTTTTGAGACCCGTTGTTTTTCCTGTCTTTTTGATTGACGCATGAGGTCCTCGGCGCCGACCTTGGTTCTGCCGAGATCTCCTGGGTCCGAGCTGGGCTGGGGGGCATGGACAGTGTTTTGGATCGCCAACATAAGCAAGCTCGGGACCGAGCAGCCATAGTGAATTACTTCTAGAACAAGTCTAGGGAGCTCAACTTTGAGGTCGCTCGTCTGAAGAAGGCCATAGCCGACCGGGACTGATGGGCAGTTGAGACAAACTGGTCGATCTTGGATGTCTCGAGTGGGCGGTCGGCTTCGAAGTCCTTTCTTCGTGAGGCTGTTGTAGAGAAAGAGTTGGAGATCCGTAGGTTGAAGATAATGCTAGGCACCGGTCTGATCGAGGAGGCGAGCAATTCCGTACTAGGACCTTCTCCGACCTTTTTCTTGGAGGCGGCACAGCCTGCCGATGCGGAAAGCTCTGTTGCTGGAGTGCCTTTCCCGGTCGAACCAACCGGGCGTGCGAAGAAACCCGTGAGAAGCGCCGAGTTTGAGTTTTAAGCCGAGCGATGAGTGATTTGTAAGCTTTTCATTGTATTGAGCGGCCGTTTCTGGCACTTTATGAGTAATAAAAAACTTCCGACTTCTTCAACTTTGACGATTCATTGAGTGAGGAGGTCAGGAGTGTAGCTCGAGATTGTTACCGAGTTCGGTCTTAAAGGTGGTCGCCGCCGAGGCAAAGAGGCCGACCAGTAGTTTCTTGCAGACAACGCCCAATGAATGACGTTTTGCCTTCTGATAAACGTTAATGGCGACGTTTTGCCTTCCACCGTTTGGGTTTCCCGATGTAATAAATGCACTGCACAGGGGGCTATATAATCCCCCTCTCCTTACCGTTTCTTCGTCAGCTATTGGCGGTGACTCATCTACCACTTGCAGACAATTTGGGTGCCTGCCGAAGGCGGGCGCCCGTAAGTGGAATTTTGGTTCGAGAGTTCCGGGTTGGTGGCTCACCTGTCACCCTCGAACAATTCAGGGTTTTGGCTCTGAGGGCCGTAAGCCCCAAGTTACTCGCGGGTGAGTGGTGGGTCGAACAATTAGTCCGGAGGCTCGGCAAGAGTTCTGGGTCGGTGGCTCCCCTGCCGCCCTCAAAAATTTCGGGGTTTTGGCTCTGAAAGCCTTAAACCCCGAGTTGTTCACGGGTGAGAGGTGGGTCAACCAACGGTTCGTGGCTCTGGGAGTTTGCCGAAGGCGAGCACCCTAAATCTTTAATGAAATATTTTTGTAACGGGCGTGGTTGAAGGTCGTCGCCGAGCGTAAAAGGCGTGACTTAAAAGAGTCAAGGCCTTACTCGAGGTCGACACCGAGCCCTTATGTGTATGAATTTGTCGAGTAGTTTGGGTGTAGCTGGAGGTCATCGCCGAGCGCATAGGTTGATAGGCTTGAATAAGCCCAAACCATGATCGAGGCCGATAACGAGCCCCCATACCTTAGAGAAATCAGTGATGGGCATAGCTGAAGGTCGTCGCCGAGCGAAAAGGTCGCATGGTTTAACAAAGCCAAGGCCTTGCTCGAGGTCAACGCCAAGCCCCCACTCCTGTTCTCGAAAAGATTGCACGGGTGTAGCTGGCGGTTATCGTCGAGCGCATAGGTTGATGGGCTTGAACAAGTCCTAATCATGCTCGAGGCCGATGCCGAGCCCCCATACGTTAGAGAAGCCAGTGATGAGCGTAGCTGAAGGTCGTCGCCGAGCGTAAAGGTCGCATGGCTTTGACAAAAGCCAAGGCCTTGCTCAAGGTAGACGACGAGCCCCCACAGCTGTTCTCGGAAAGATAGCACGGGTGTAGCTGGTGGTTATCGCCGAGCACATAGGTTGATGGGTTTGAAAAAGCCTAAACCATGCTCGAGGCCAATGCCGAGCCCCCATACCTTAGAGAAGCCAGTGATGGGCGTAGCTGAAGTTTGTTGCCGAGCATAAAGATCGCATGGCTTTGAAAAAAGCTAAGACCTTGCTCGAGGTAGACGACGAGTTCCCACACCTGTCTCGGAAAGATAACACGGGTGTAGCTAGTGGTCATCGCCGAGCGTATAGGTTGATGGGATTGAACAATCCCCAACCATGCTTGAGGCCGATGCTGAGCCCCCATACATTAGAGAAGCCAGTGATGGCCGTAGTTGAAGGTCATCACCGAGCGTAAAGGTCGCATGACTTTGAAAAAAATCAAGACCTTGCTCGGGGTAGACGACGAGACCCTAGACCTGTTCTCAGAAAGATAGCACGGGTATAGCTGGCAGTCATCTCCGAGCGCATAGGTTGATGGGTTTGAACAAGCCCCAACCATTCTCGAGGCCGATGCTGAGCCCCCATACCGTAGAGAAGTCAGTGATGGGCGTAACTGAAGGTCGTCGCCGAGCGTAAAGGTCGCATAGCTTTGAAAAAAGCCAAGGCCTTGCTCGAGGTCGACGACGAACCCCCACACCTATTCTCAAAAAGATAGCATGGGTGTAGCTGGCGGCCATCGCCGAGCGGATAGGTTGATGGGCTTGAACAAGCCCAAACCATGCTCGAGGCCAATGCCGAGCCCCCATACCTTAACGATGCCAGTAATGGGCATAGCTAAAGATCGTCGCCGAGCGTAAAGGTAGCATGGCTTTGAAAAAATCCAAGGTCTTGCTCGAGGTCAATGACCAGCCCCCACACCTGTTCACGGAAGGATAACACGGGTGTAGCTGGCGGTCATCACCGAGTGCATGGGTTGATGGGCTTGAACAAGCCCAAACCATGCTTGAGGCCGATGCCGAGCCCTTATACCTTAGAGTTGACTTTTTCTGGCTCGAGGTGCCGTCCGAGTGCCGAGCCCCAGGCTTGTAAGGGAAGGTTTTTGTGGATCGCGGTTTCTTCCGAACGCCGAATCCTAAGCTTGTAAGAGAAGCTTTTTGTGGCTCGCGGTTTCTTCCGAACGCCTATCCCTAGGCATATAAGAGAAGCTTTTTGTGGCTCATGGTTTCTTCCGAATGCCGAACCCTTAGCTTGTAAGAGAAGCTTTTTGTGGCTCACGGTTTCTTCTGAACGTTGAGCCCGAGATAGGTTTCTTGAGAAAGTTAATACGAAGCCAAAGCATTTTTTAAGAAAGCTGGCATAATTACAACACACTTGGATTTTAAAAAATAAGGCACGACGTACTAATTACATTTTTCATAATCTACATTGGCTACAGAGGCTAATCCTCCCCTTCTAGAAATTTGATGAGGAGCTCTGCGTTTCAGGGTCTCTTGACAGCCTTGCCCTCCGGGTCGATGAGGCTGTACGTGGCTGGGAGTACACCTCAGAAACCTTGTAAGGGCCTTCCCATTTTGGGGCCAGTTTCTTCTTTTGGCCGGGGTTAGATACCGCCAGCTTCCGGAGGATGAGGTTCCCGAGCTTGATGTCGGCGGGATGCACCTTTTTGTTGTAGAACCTTTTGATCTTTTACTGGTAGGTGTTCCTTCTGATGACTAACTTCTCCCTGACCTTGTCTATGAGATCCAGGTCGGCATGTAGCTGTTCCGAGTTGCTTGCTTCGTCGAAGGCCATGATCCGGGGAATTACGGCCTCTGTGCCGTACATCAGATTGAATGGCGACTCTCCCGTGGGGATTTTTTTCATCGTTCGGTGGGCCCAGAGAATGCTCGGCAGCTCGTCGACCCATAACCCCTTGGAGGAGTTATCGAGTCATTTCTTAAGACCGTCAAGGATCTGGCGGTTCGCGTTCTCAGCCTGGCCATTTGACCGCGGGTGGCATACCGAAGAGAAGCACCACTGGATCCCGAGATTCTTGCAGAACTTTTAGAAATTCTTGCCCGCATATTGAGTCTCATTATCTGTGATGAGTACTTGTGGAATCCCGAATCGGCAGACGATGTGTTTCCAGAAAAATTATTGGATCTACTGCCCGGTGATCGTGGCCAGAGGCTCGGCCTCGATCCACTTTGTGAAGTAGTCGATTGCCACTGTGAGAAACTTTATTTGGCCCGTTGCCTTCGGAAATTGGCCTACCAGATCCATCCCCCAAATAACAAAGGGGGTCGGACTGGCCAGGGAGCGGAGGTTTGCTTGCGGAGCTCTTTTCACTGAGGAGAACCTTTGACAAGGGTCGCACTTCTTTACCAGGGCCAAATCGTCTTGTAGCATGGTAGGCCAGTAGTACCCGTGATTCAGAGCCTTTTGCACAAGCAATCGGCTTCCGATATGGCACCCGCCGATTCCTTCATGGAGCTCCTTGAGAGCATACTTTGCTTCATCGGGGTTTAAGCAGCGGAGGTAGGGCCTTTCGTCCATCATGGTGTACGACCATTTGAAGAGGGTCTCGCTGATCATGGCGAACCTTTCTGAACGGACCCTGATCCGCCTTGCCTTGGCTCGATCTTTGGGGAGTTCTCCTTTGATTAGAAAGTTTCTGATGGGAGTGGTCCAATCATCCGGATGAGCTCCATCTTCGATGCAGAGGATCTCGGGGAGGTCCGTACTTGGCTTCAGGAGTACTTCGATCAGGACGGTGCGGTCGAGATCCTCGACGAACAAGGATGATAACTTTGTCAGAGCGTCGGCCTGGGCGTTCTGCTCTCTGGATGTAGCGCCCCGAATTTCTAATATGATATCTTAGAAAATACGTGGCACAATCCCAGTATCCACTTCAATGTAACATTAAACACAATCAACACCACTAAAATTTTCAACTTTTATTACAACAAACTTTTACAAAGCATAGCGGAATTCAAAAACATCTCAATCAAATTTTTTCTTTATTTACAACACAAAACTATCTCAAATTTGCTTTTACAATTTTACACAAAACTCTTATAAATCAATTTATCTCAAATATACCTCAAGCATCCAAACATCCAAACTCTAAGCAACAACCTGCAACATATGAGGCTAGAGATGATCCCTAACCCCCAAAACTAAAGAGGTTAACCATAAATGGTGTGAGTGACATAAAAGCAAACGAACAACATAAATAAACATTAAGTAAGGATTCTTAAGCAACATGTAATAAACCAAATTACATAGAATATGAGGTAGCAAGAAATGCAACAATAAGTGATACTAAACCAAGTGTCAAGTGTAGAAAACCGGAAAACCACATGCATAAAATAAAGTCAAGAAAACACAAATTCTATATGCGGACTCTCTAATGCGTACTTATCGAAGTCTATGCATCCCACTCTACATAGGTTCGGTGCAAGCCCTTAACGTCTTCTCTTCATAGGGTTCAATCCCCCGCTATGCAACTAATCTTATCACGATGAATACTACGAGATAAAGATAAACTGTGAGAATTAGCCCATGCCCGATAATTCCGGAGATAGATCCCACATCTCAGGTAATTTACCTGGATAATTCCGTAGATCAATCCCACATCTAAACATTGACACATCATCACATGAATACCACATGTGCGTCGCCTCGACTTCGATAATTCCGGAGATCAATCCCACACCGCAAGTAATTACCTGGATAATTTCGGAGATATATCTCACATCGCAGGTAATTTTACCTGGATAATCCGGAGATTAATCCCACATCTCAATTAAGTTACTTAGATAATTCCGGAGATTAAATCCCACATCTAAAGCCATACTGAGGTGCATAACTCATGTTCCCATTCGTCATATCACCACTAGTGCCTGTCCTTATTATTTTTGGGTTACTTAATTACTCAACGAATCTCCTAGAGTGGTGTACCCCACCGGCCTAAACTCAAAACTGAATAATTGAAATGCCTCAACGGGCCTTAACAAAATAATTCAACACCAGTATACTAGGGTCACGCACCTCTAGAGACTCAACTCAAATGTCTAAATCAAATTTCCACTAAACAAGTGGCTCAACAGAATATCTTAAATCAAATGGCTTAACTGAATATCTTAATATCAAATACTGAACTGAAGACCAGGTATAGACTGAATTATCTGAAAACCAATCATTCGAAATAATCCTCAAGTTTACAAACACTCATCAGCACCAGTCGACTTATACTGTGGTAAGTCGACTGTCCAGAGGACAACATCCAAGATTTTACAAAAATAAACTAAGTCATACCAGTCGATTTGAAAGTCATCAGTCGACTTAATCGAGACAAAATTCCAATAATTCTCAAGAAAATATTCTAAGTACATAAGTCGACTTAAAGAGGTCATAGGTCGACTGTCCAGAAAGGACTGAAATAATTTTACAAAATAATTTCTCAGTGAACCAGTCGACTGCCTAAGAGCTAAGTCGACTGTCCAGAACGACTTTTCAAGAAAACTAAAATACAGTAGCAGGTTCGTACCAGTCGACTGTACAGTAGACCAGTCGACTGTCGGCCTACAGTTTTTTTTTTTATAATTTAGATCTGAATACAAAATCAAACTGGAGTTTTCTAAAGATTCTTTGTTCATGAAATAATTCGTATTCAGGAAAAATAACAAATCTCAACAATTCCTCATTATGGATACATTACTCAAAACATCAAATATGTCAAAACTCAAGTTCTCATGTTCTAAATTACTAATTCTCACATTAGGGTTTCTCAATACTAAATTTCTTTCACAACTCTTAATAAAAATCTGATTTACAAATATAAGATCCAGATGCTCATCATCCGATCATAACCATACTCAAATCTTAACGTGCATTTTAGCAATACAATTTCGTAAGTCAAGATCTACTCAATATTCTTAGATTCCATAAACATGATACAAACAACAATCTTTGCATTGTTCCCATGCAAAATACTAAATAATATTCATGTCAAACAAACAATCATAACAATCGATCACAGCAATCAAACCACCACACAAAGTTCATATCATTCATACAATAAGACAAAACAAAACAATTTCATATCACTCACAAATCAAAACAAAACAAAACAATGTCACTCACCTTGAATTGAGAAGATCCAACGAAAAGCCTTCCTTTTGCTAGATCCAAACTTCCTCTTGCTCCTCCAAAACAAATCTCAAAAATTCTGTATATTCTCAACAAATGATGGCTGCAAAAATCCTTTTAAATTTTCGGGATTAGGTTTAGGGTTTTACCCATTTGCAAAATAATCCTTTCCAAAATACAACTTTACATATATAGGTCTAGTCTTGGAAATTCGACCAAAATTCGTTTAAATTAGGTTCTGAAGGAAAATATAATTCTAAATCTCAACCAATACTGTTCAAAACATCCAGAATTACACATTTTACATTTTAACCTTAAAAATGTCAAATTTGCAAAAAAGGTCCTTCTTTTCTCAAAATTTGCAAATAGTTTGAATTAATTTCAAAAAAATCTGGAAAAATACTAAATAAATCCCAAATATTAAATAATGATTTTTCATGAAGAAAACTTAACTTTTCAAACTTCTCAAAAGTATTTGCACGTGTTTTGCACGTGTAAAAAGATAAATTTTTCTGAAAATATTTATTAATTCCTCAAAAATTCATTAAAATTCATTTTCAAATATTTAAAATAATATTTGAAAATACGGGATTCTACACTGGAGATTCTCAAGACTGCAGATTCGTCAAAGGACGCCAAGAGCCGCTGGACCATGGCCAAGTACGGGATCATTCGATCGTCACGGGCCTCGTACTCTCCGGTGATCTGATTGACCACGAGCTGAGAGTCGCTAAAGGTCCTGATCTGTCTAGTGACTGCCCGATGCGGCAGGGTGAGCCCGACAATCATGGCCTCGTACTCGGCCTCGTTTTTAGAGGCTGGAAAGTTTAGGCGGAGGCAATATTGAAGAAAGAAACTATCAGGACCTTGCAGAATGATACCCGCACCACTCCCCACTTCGCAGGAGGAGCCGTCGACATAAACTTCCCACGTCTGGTCGGCCTCCTTACTTTCGAATTGCTCGGAGATGGTGCATTCCATGATGAACTCGGCAAGGGCCTGCCCTTTGATGGCCATCCTTGGCTGATAGCCGATGTCGTATTGACTGAGCTCGATCGACCATTTGACCAACCGTCTAGAGTTCTCAGGCTTGTAGAGTACGGCCTTCAGAGGCTGGTCCGTGAGAACCTGAATTGAATGTGCCTGTAAATAGGGATAGAGCTTCCACGCGGCCATGATCAGGGTGTACGCTACCTTTTCCATTTTTTAGTATCTGGTCTCGGCAGCGAGCAGAAACCTTACTCACGTAGTATAGTGGCTTTTGGACTCCATCTTCTTCTCGGATGAGAACGACACTGAGCATATTTTTCGAGGCCGAAAGAAAAAGCCAGAGTGGCTCGCCTAGTTCGGACTTGCTAAGAAGAGGAGGGTTGGCGAGGTACTCTTTCAATTGGGCGAAGGCCTCTTGCTGCTGAGAACCTCACTCGAAGCCTCCGGTTCCGCGCAAAGCCTTGAAGAATGGAAGGGACTTCTCTCCAAACTTGGAGAGAAAACGGCCGATGGCCGTCAGTCTTCCCGTAAGCCGCTGGACTTCTTTGATGTTTCTAGGAGGGGCCATGTCTATTATGGCCTGGATCTTCTTGGAGTTAGCCTCGATACCATGCTGGCTGACGATGAAACCGAGGAATTTTCTAGAGGAGATGCCGAACGCACACTTCGCCGGATTGAGCCTCATATTGTAGGTCCGAAGGACCCTAAAGGCTTCCTCCAGGTTGGCTACGTGGTCCTGTTCCCGCTGGCTCTTGACGAGCATATCGTTGACGTATACTTCCATGTTGCGAGCGATTTGATCCTTGAAGACTTAATTGACGAGCCTCTGGCATTCTTTAGCCCGAAGGGCATAATCCGGTAGCAATAAAGACCTTTGTCCGTGACGAATGATGTCTTGGCTATATCAGGGAGGAACATTCAAATTTGGTTGTAGCGTGAAAAGGCATCCATGAAAGAAAGGAGCTCGTGATCCGACGTTGCGTCGATCAGAGCGTCAATGCTGGGGAGAGGGAACGGGTCTTTGGGGCACGCCTTATTGAGGTCAGTAAAGTCTATGCAGATCCTCCAGCTCCCGCTCACCTTTCTGACCATCACGATGTTCGCCATCCACTCACGGTAGCTGACCTCCTGTATGAAACAAACGGACAAGAGTTTGTCCACCTCTGCTTTCACTACATGCTGCCTCTCCAGGGCGAACTTACGTAGCTTCTGGATGATCGGCTTCGAGCCGGAAATCATACTGAGTTTATGCATGATCAGATCTTCAGAGATCCCGAGCATATCGGAGGGCTTCCAGGCGAAGAGGTCGACATTGCGGCGAATGCAATCGATCAGTTCGGTCTTGAGGTTGGGAGCGAGGGAGCGGCTCACGCGGAATCACTTTGATATGTCCCCTGTCTCGAACAAGACTTCCTCTAATTCGTCTGTCAGCTTCGGCTCGGGTTGGCTTCTTTCGGGCTGCAACTCGATGGCGTCCAAGGGAAACACACCGCCCCCGACCACCGTCATATAGCACAACCATACTGCTTCTTGGTTCCCTCGGATGACCCCGACACCTGAATTGGTGGGGAATTTCAACTTCTAATGGTAGGCCGAAGGAACAGCTTGGAGGGAGCAGAGCCCTGGTCGGCCGAGGATGGCGTTGTAGGCTGCCTTGACGTTTACAAACATAAAGTCCATCGACTCGGTCCGTCTGTGAGGGGTCGTACCGGCTGTGACATCTAAGGTCATGATTTCCTCTATTTGCATCGGGACGCCGAAGAACCCGTGCAGGGTGTATCCGGCTGGCTTCAGTTTATCCCGAAAAAGTTTGAGGTTCTCGAATGCCTCCAGGAAAAGAATGTTCACCGAGCTTCTGTTGTCCTCGAGGATCCGGCGGGCCTCATAGTTTGCCATGCTGAGGCTGATGATGAGCGCATCACAGTGTGGAAGCCAGACTCCCTCTAGGTCTTCCCTCGAGAAGGAGACAGAGAGCTGCTGGACCTAGGGGGAAGGAAGACCGTGAACGGTGTTTACCTCTCGAATGAATGCCTTGTAGGAACTGCTAGACTCTCCTCCCATGGGCCCTCCATGGGCCAGTGCAAGATGGCTTGACCCTCGGTTTCTTCAGGCTCGGGGTTCCTACTCGGAATGCAGTTTGGGTGTTCGATGAGGAGGGGAAGGCCTTCGGTTTCTCGTGTCCCTTTGATCCTGGGCATCTTCTCGTTTGAATTCCTGAAGGTACCCTCGTTGGATGAGGGCCTCGATTTCATCCTTCAGGGCGCGGCAGTAGTCAGTGTTGTGCCCGTTGTCCCAGTAGAAGCGACAATAGAACCACTGATCCCTCTTCTTGTTGTTGGTCGGCCGAGGGGGCATCTGGACGAGGTCCCTGTCCTCGATTGCTAAGAGAATAGTTGACACGTTCTGTGTCAGCGGTGTATACCTCTCGAAGCGTGGGACCGGAGGGACCCTCTTCGTGACGGGCTTGTCTTTTGGGACCTTCTTAGTCGGCTCTGCATCTTCGGCCTTGCGTTTCCCCTACCCCGGGACTTCTTTGGCGCTTTCTGGATTTAGGGCATCCTCGGCCCGGATGTACTTTTCGACCCGACTGAGAAGTTTATGGAAATCGAAGGGAGGCTTCTTCGCCAGGGATGCCTTTAGCTGACCGTGCCGGACGTTGTGCCGGAATGCTGCCAATGCAACCCCAGCGTCGAGGGAGGAGACCGACCTCGCCTCCGTAGTGAACCTCCGGACGAACTGTCGGAGTGACTCTCCTTCCTTCTATCAGAGGTCCAGTAGGGATGCACTCGTCTTCTGGCTTTTCTACTGGTCACAAAGTGGGCCAGAAAATTGGCCTCCAGCTGATCGAACGAGTAGATCGAGCCGGGGACGAGCTTGGATAACCATTTCCGAGCCGGACCCCAAAGGGTGGCAGGGATGGCACGGCACAGGAGGGGATCCGAAACGCTGTAAATCATCATGAGGGTCTTGAAACCCTCCATGTGATCAGCAGGATCACCCTCGCCGTCATAAGTTTCGAATTGGGGAGGTCAAAAATTTCGGGGTATTTCCGCTTGTAGGATTGAAGCGGAGAAAGGAGGTCGGGTCGGCCTGTGACCCTGAGCCGGCCTCGCGCCGCCATCACCGAAGTGGTCGAGATGGTTCTCCATTTCTTGGAGGCATTCTAGGATGTCCTCGTCATACTCTGGTGGGACCGTCGGGCTGCGGGACGCGCTGGCATCGACATCTGATCGCGAGTGAGAGCGGTGGAGTGTCTCGTTGACAGGGGTCCCTAGGATAGCCTCCATGATCTTTTTCCAGAAGTCTTGGAATGCCCGGTGGGTGAGTGGAGCCCGTTCAGTCGGGTTGCGTTGGGGCGGCGGCCTCCGGTCGATGCGGCTGAGCGCCGGCTCCCGCTCTCGAGGCGGAGGTATGGAACGGTTTGGGACCTGGTTGGAAGCGGCTCCTCCCCTAGTCCGACTTGCCTATCGGTTCTGGATGACCCGACGCAGGTCGGGTACGATCGAGCGAGAGGCGCCCGACTGGTGTCCGAGGCTGACCCTCAGATTGTTGGATCCATGAGTGTCGGCGGGGACGTCCCGAGGAGTAACGTCCTGGCGACGTGTAGAGGTGACAGCTCTCCTGGGCTTAGGTGCCATGTGAGCTCGGATTGATGGGATGCCGTTAATGGCTGGATTCGGACTGATGTACGTACCGAGGGTTCCCACAGACGGCGCCAACCTGATACGGTTTGTTTTTGGGGGGTGGCTGCACCAAGTGTGAGTTCTTCTCAATTTGTGTTTTTGCGGAAGCTTCGGTACTGACGGTACGCCCGACCCTCAGCCGGGAGGATGGCTCGGGAGTAGGCGGGAGCGAGGTGGAGGCAGGAAGCTCGGCTCGGATCTGGAGATCCGGATTCGAAGGTCTCGTGTACCTGCACTTGGCCTGAGAACACCGGGGTTGATCCCGGTGGCAGGCCCTCCGACGGTCTAGTTAGTCACTGAAGAGTAACGGTAACTAGGATTTTGAAAGGGGAAAGATTGATTACCTGTTGAAGGGGTAGAGGGCCTGGTATTTATAGGCAGTGCCAACCGGATCTGGACCCGTTTGGGGCCGGGTCTGAACCCGGTTGCCAGTGGACTGACGTGGCAGAAGCCCAGACGGTTTAGGGCTGATGTGGCAGAAGCGTAGGCAGTTTAGGGCTGATATGACAGATCTGATGATCGGAAGTGAACAATTTTTTAGGAATCCTGTGGTCTAGGAGGGGCCACGTCATCTGATCCATCTCAATAATCATGGATATCTCTATTAGTGTTGATTAGTAGTTGACCAACTATAGTTCATTATTCTCTAAATTTTTGAAAGAGAACTGTGTCCCCTTGTACTTGAGCAATAGGAACAAACATAAATTAATGACCAATTGAATACCTTATGAAAGATCACCATAGTTTGATTGCAGTGGTGGAACACATTATACATCACTATGGTTGAGTGATGGTCAACAACACACAACACATCCTTCACTCGTTTACAACCATTCTTATTGGACAGTGATATTAGTGAGTATATACGTGTATTTATCTACTTTCTTTCAATGAACTCATGATTTGTTTGTCCCATCACAAAGTGGAGAGAAGGGAGATATACAAAGTTCTAATAGTTTAGTTTATATCAAATTGATATTTATATATTGGCACCTCATAAGGCATGATTTACATATTGGTCATTTCCAGCCTCAGAAACATCAGTAAATTGTAGCCATCCGGTAAAAGGTTGAGATGGATGAAGAAAGATCTCAATTTGAAGCCATGCTTCAATGTTATAGCTCTTTGGAGCATATGTAGTCGTTGAATTTTTTTCTTAAAATTTACAAAATTTGAGTAAGAAAATGCTGCAGTTATTGACTAAATGTCCAAAATTTAGATATGAGAGGAACTATAAACGATAGAGAAAGCAAAATAGGAATTTGAAAATTATAGGAGACGAGAGATAAAATTTTGCCCGATGTAAAAAAACATTACTTTTTTTGAACGGACGAAAGATCATTGAGCGTCCATTGAAAGTTTGAGTTTATTTTGATTTAAATATGATTTAATTAAGATTTAATAAACTTTCTATATCTCCACAAGTCGAACGAACCACATCTCAACTGTTTGGTGACAATTGTTTAAATAAAAAAATAAAAAAAATTAAACGGACGAAATAACATCTACCGCCGTCTTTTTTTAATAAACCCCCAAATTTGGGTTCGATGACTACGACAACAACCCAAAATTCCTATGTCTAAATGCCAAATACCAATATGTTGAGTAAAAAGTTTCAACCAAATGCTCTTGTTGAGCAAAAAGTTTCAACCAAGAACTTTAGTAATAGTGCTACATCTAAAGACTTTTATTTTAATTCGATAGCCAATTCATTATACATCAACATGAACTTTATTTTGTTTTCCAATGTGTTTTGACTTTATTGACCGCCTTATGTCAATAATATAAAGTTCGGTGATGAATTATAATTCTTCGTAACGTAAAATTTATCTAAGAAAAAAACTACAATACATTGATAGAAAGAACACTTTATAAAAAAAATTCGTAAATGTCAACTCCTGCTCATATGCATTGAACAATCAGCTAAAATTGTTTCACTTGATTATTGCAAACGTTGGAAAATTAAATTAACGTCTTTTGCCTATTTTGGAGTTCCAACTGAAGATATGCTGGCCCTTACATAAGGACTATATTATTCCTAATTTCTATGAAATATAAGATGCTCATTGAATTATAAAAAATGAACGTTCATCTATACGTATAGAAAAGGAGTATTTTTCGTTTTGTTCTAGACGAAAGAGAATAACTGGACTCTAATTTATATGAAAATTAAGGATAGACTGAAAAAGAATTTTCTTGATATTCCAAAATTTATTAGCTTTGAGACGCAAATCTCACTTTCTTAATAGCTGGATTGGGAAGAGGTTTTTTAGCTAATTTGCAACAATTTTTAGTTGCCTTCTCAGCTAACATTTAAATTTAAAACGTCCATTTTGCAAAAGAAAAAAAGATGCAAAGAATAAGTGGGTATACTCAAAGGTTATGATACTCTTTTTTAAATATGAATAAAGAATAGGACAAATCTACAAAAGGAGGAGGATTACTAAGACGATGGTGTACGTTTCCGTTTGTCTTGTTTCTCTGTTGGAAAAGTAAACCGTCAGTGGAGCACGTGACTTCTGACGCCGCCACGTGATAGAAATTTAACCGCCGTCAGCATTCGAATGACAAAACCAACCCTGTCAAATTCCAAATTACCAGAATTAATTGCAATTCGTTCACTAGTGAGCGACAACAGAAAATTTTCAATTATATAGTATTAAGTATAATGTACGTGAGATGCACGTCAAAAAAAAGTAAAGTCGTCAAATTAAATGAATATATATCGAATAAGAAAAAAAATAGTTTATATTTGAATATTTTAATTTGGGCTATACGTGCAGTGCACATTTATATATGTTCGATATAGTTTGGACGTGTATTATACATGTTTATATAGTTACAATGTTAGAGTTTGTTTGTTACAAACTCCAACTCTCCCATTAAAATAGTAGAGATATACTAAGAATTTGTAGGATCTACATGCGCGCTACTAATAAAGTCCAAACCAACAAACAATAAATGATTTACTTAGACCATCCATAAGCGTTTGCTATATTTGCCAATTTCTCATTTTTTCAAGAAATAAGGTGTTGTAGTCGTTTGTTATTTTGCCATTTTATGACAAAGTAGCTATAGTCGGTTCTTATTTTTTAGAAACCAATTGTTAGCTATACTCGTACAAATATAGCTTCATCCAACTTTGTGGTCATTTATTGTTTCTTATGAACATAACCTATTTACTTTCCTCATAAAGTTTTTAGAATTTATAAAAGAGTAAAAAACAAACCAAAATCAGAAAATATCGCACATAACTGCGTCAACGACTACACAAAAGGAAAACAACATAAAAGGAGAGAATAAACCATTTACGCCTTGTTGTTCAAGGAGCTTGCTTGGTTTATTCAGTATATTTGTTCCTTCGGATTGTGATAGCATGTAATTTTAATATTGCTAGTACCTATTATTTTCTTTTCATGATCTATTATTCATGTTACTAATAAAAAGCACATACAATACACATAAGTCAGTTCTTATTTCAATTGGATATTAATATATAGCTTCTGTTGTGTGACTCCACAAACATTGTACAATTATTATCTGAATAGCTTGCAGAGAACTCTATTTTACTAGTAAAAGTTGGACAAATTATTAGTAGATTCTAATTAGCAAAATCAGTACATTTCTCTACATTTCTCTTCACTACCTTAGGTGGCACACTTCAATAGGTAAGAAAAAATAGAGTAGATAGAGGAATTTTCCAATAGGAACATGTCACCTAAGATAGTAAAGAGAATGGTAGTAAAATTGGTAGTGGCTAAAACATTATTCATACCAAAAGGATAATGCTATACCTACAAGTCTACAACCAATCTTACTATATTTTTCTTTACTATCTTAAGTGGAACACTACTAGTAGGGATTATTGTAGAATAGGTAGTAGAAATTTTCAATAGTAATGAGTCACCTATGATAGTAAAGAAAAATACAGTAAGATTGGCAGTAAGATTGGCTATAGGTGTAGCATTACTCATACCAAAAACACAAAAAAACACATTTGTTTACAGCATATAAACTTATAAAGACCAAAATAGAAAAACAAAAAGGAAAAGAACGAGTTGCTTATTTCTAATTTTACCTCCCTCTTATAACATATTTATATCTAAGCCCTCCAACTTTTTATTACATTACAGAACAAGCATTTGGATTCTCATCACTGAACATTTGAGGAGGGTATGCATGCTCCATTTGAGCAGGATATCTTGGGTAATAATAATAGAACTCATTCATCTTCTGCTCAACCTTAAGAACTTCACCTACGGCCGCCACTGCTGCTGCAACCTCGTCGGTGACCACTTCTTTCTTCTCTGCTTTTTCATCACCACCGCCATCGGTGCCTTCTTTCTCTGCCGCCGCTTTCTCTCCTTCCGCTTCCGCAGCCTTTTCGGATTTCTCTTCAGACTTCGGTTCCTCCTTAGGTTTCTCCACTTCTTTTGCCTTCTCCTCCTCGGGTTTCTTCTCGGGGTCGACCTTTACTATTACTGCATGCTTGCTGGTTCGCTTGTATATGTATTCGACGAGCTTTGGGGGCTCGAACACTCCTTTGACTACTACTTGCGATGCTTTGAGCTCCGATTCAGCAGATTGAACACCTAAGAAATCGAACTTTATGATTAAATACTCCATTCCGATTGAATTTTAGGAATTTTACAAATATGAATACCTTACAATGGAGGAAAAAGAATTCAACGTATCTAAAATGTGTAATGATCAAACACAAGTTGAAACTTTCATGGTATTTATCGACAAATCACCATAGAATTGCAATCACCAAACATAATTCTATGAAGAAAAGTTCAGCATGTACAATCGCTAACAAAAGAAATTAAACTATTGAAGTGAATATGATTTTTGGGGTTTAACTTCGAGGTACGAAAACTTTACTGCAAACTTAGAGAAGATTAAGGTATTCATCTATAAATTGCACAAAAACAAATCAAGATCTATAGAATGGGACGGGGCGGAATGTGGGAACATAAGGAATCATGTCTCAGCATTGTACAAACATTATTTTAATACAAAAGCCCCTTATCTTTCTATAAATTATTTTCCTTAATTAATGTTCAATTTATAATAATCACAAAAAGTAAATCAGGTAGCTAGTAGAAAACAAAAAACACTGCTTCAGATTTCAGAAGCATGCAGTGAATTATTATTCTATATTCCCAAAAGCAACCTGAATCTACCTACACTCATGCACTTATGCACACACACCCCTCAACTTTTCTTAAATGCCATAAATACCTTTCATTTTCAGTATCCTCTTCTTGATCTCCTGCGCACAAGCCTCACAATGCATATGAACCATCAACACCACTGAAACCACCACAGGCTGCAAAATATTTCCAAATTAGTCCCTCAAATTCTCAAAATTGCAAATGAACCCCAATTTTTTAAAATTACTTTTTACAGACCTCTTCTTTCTTTTCTTCAACCTTGGGTTTCTCCTCCTCCTCCTTCTTCTCTTCTTCAACCTTTGGAGGTGGCAATGGTGTCAGAAGCTCGACTTTCCTCCCGGTTTTCTTCTGAACTCGGTCGACAACCTTCAGCGGATCCTCTGCTGCTTTTTTTCCTTTCACCACCACCTTGTGCGTCTTGGTATCAGTCGTCACTTCCTCGACCCCTTCACTCAAATTTTCATTAATTTTTACTATTATATAATAAAGCCCACAACAAAAAATTTAATCGCAAAAAAAAACCAAAAAAAAAAACTCTCTTTTATTTACCATCAAAGCCTTTGAGGCAGCGTCTGACTTTGCGGGCGCAGCCCTCGCAATGCATGAACACCCTCATCTCAATCTCCTCCGGCGGCGGAGGTGACGGTGGCGGCGGCGCCGCCTCCTCCGTCGCTGAGTCCCCGGCTGGCTTCTCTTCGCCGTCCTTTTTGGGTTCTTCTGCTTTGGAATTCGCGTCCGGTTTCTGATCTTCCGCGGGCTTCTTCTCTTCCTCGGCTGGTTTCGTCACTTCCTGCACACACAAAAAGTAGTTAATTTTCAGAAAAGCCCTTGAGCTTTACAGAAATTAGAAATTTGCAGGTAAGATTTTGCAGAAAATTTTTACAGAAAACACACCAAAATAGAGAAATTGAAGAGTCAACCCTATACCGATTGATTAGATGAATGTATACAAAAGCAAAAATTAGATTATAAAAATTCCACAAAAAACTGTAATTAGAAAAGAAAACAACCATGAAAATAATTGGAAGTGTTTCAATTAAGCCCTTAGAATAAAATAAATAATTACACAGAAGGACATGAATCTCACCTCCCCCATTGCTGTCTATCTCTAGCCTCTTTCTTCTCAAGCTCTCTTTCTCTCTCAACTCTTTAGAGATGGAGATGGAGATGTGGGCTTTTAATACTGAGACACGTGAGCCTTCACGTGCCAAAACTGCCACGTGTCATCAGCGTAATAAAATAATAATTAACCTTCAGTTTTCTTTTTTGTTCATTTTAATTTGGTTATTAATTAGTGTGGAGTAAATTTGAAAATTAAGTAGAGAGTGGAGGATATCGCATCCTCTTTAGTTGTTCACTTGTTCCCACCTTTCACAAGATTTGTGTGTTGAAATTATCGTTTACCATATTAATTTGTTTTAGTTTGTGACTTTCGTCTCTTTCCTTTTTGTTTTTTTAACGTAATGATGTAAGAAACAAGTGGCATCAGTATCACCGTCTCAGTACTCATGGGAGTTTTGAATTCAAACGTAATATTTGGAAGTTCATTTTTAATGAATTTAATTCTCCTCAAAATGTTGGGTACTCCTATAAGTAATTGCATGTTTATTAAGAAATATTATATCTACATAATAACAGTTCCTTTAGGGGAAGTTCTCGTATTTTCTTCCTAGTATTGTATGAGATTTGTTCGGTAACTTAAAATTGGTAGTGGATTTTCTTAGCTTCCGACTTTAGTTACTTGTTATCATGACCATCACATCTACTAGCAAGTAGAACCAATGCACAGAAAGAATACGGCGTATATCACTGTTCACAAATCACAATAAATCACAGTAAGAAAAAAAATTTAAAAATAACAAACATCTTAACTTGTTATAACTTAAGTAGGCAAAAATTAATTTTATAATAAAAAATTAATAAAAGAAACCAATTAAAATCCTACTCGAATTTAATTACAATTATACTGTTCCAAAAAAGGGCAAAATTCACTATCAACAAACAACAAAAGAAAAATAATATATCTTCAATTCGAACCTTGACAATTGTGAATTAAGGAACTGTTTCGCAAACAGCGTATATCACTGTACATAAAGCACAGAAAGAAGATAAGTTATCTTCAATTCCGATCTTGAATATGGTGAAGAAAAATAGACAGACTGAGGCTTGTTGAAACAATGTCCTTAAGACGTTTATTCTGCCACTGCTACAGTATATACAGGTTATTCGGCAGTCATCTCTTAAGATACAACAGTCAGAACTCAACTAACTTACACTAGAATAATGCAAACTCGGGCGAGAATGGATATGACAGCGTTTTGTGCACTGATACAGGGTGGTAGGGAAGATATGAATTGGCCCGAATTTGATCAGAATTGAGTCTTATTTACAGCCCTAAGCCCTTGGCGGTTTTCGCAACTGTTCGGACAAAAACTGTCATAACAGTTGCCACTGCTCGTATCTAGCCCGTGTCAAATCAAAACAGGTTTTTTGCAACAACAAAAAAGTTAACTGTTTTAAGCCGGCAGGCCCGGGCCCGGCCAGGTGGGCGCACGCGTGTGTTTCACACCGACGCCCAAGTTGGGTGTGTTCTCCCTCCGGAGAAAATATTTGTACCCCTAAGGGCACACCCCTTTGGCTTAGTTTTTAATTTATAACTTCATTTGTTTTTTACTTCTTTCCGATATGGGACTAACTTTCAAAGTCACATATCAAGCAAAAGTCCAATTCTTCATTTTAATAAACTAACTTTGGAGGCAAATATTTCATTCATTTGAAATCCGTTTTGGACATATGGGTACATCATTTTATACGTCTTGATGAGTAGAATACGATGGAACCGATTTCCAACAATCCCCTACATGAATGATAATTTTTGTCTCCCACCTTATAAAAGGTACATATCACAGACTGCAATTGAAACAATGTTGCATCGTGGATCGGTAGATATTTCAATTTGAACCTTCCTTAGTTAAAGTTTATCAGACATACTTGGCTAATCGGTGAAATATTTTATCTTGAACCGTCAGCCGTTAGTATATGCCCAAACAATAAACTCTACACAGCATTGTGTTCTTCACATCCAAACTCTCGGTTGTGTTCATTTTGGCCCTAAACAAATCTCAGTTCTGCGAGTGTTTTAGAGAACTTTAGCCTTTTAAAATTCTCATAGAGCCGACCCAGCTCACACTTACATATGTGACTGCATCCATAAAGAGTATCCTACAATACTCCACTTGTGAGTTTCAAAATATGGACATCATTAAAAACACAGCTTAACCTTTCAATACTTCTGTAGGCATGCATCTATTGTTGCACCGTAGGAATGAGATGCAACTGAGTCCAAATGCATTACTGATTGAGTTACTCATAACTGGTTGTCCTATTGAACCTGGTTCGTGGGATCTCCAGTCGCCAGGTTAGGTTTCCGTATAAGGTAACGTATTGTTTTAGGCTTTTAAGCCCATTCTCATCGATGCACAGTTAATTTTCTCTCTAGATAATCCCTTAGTAAATAGATCTGCTAAGTTATCCTGTGACCTTACAATGTCAATGAAAATAATTTCATTTGATAGTAATTGTCGAACAATATTACGACGTCTACGAATATGCCTCGATTTTCCATTATATACAAAATTGTGTGCACTGCTCAGCGCAGATTGATTATCACAATGGATACATATGGTCATTAAAGGTTTAGGCCAAAATAGAATATCTTCTAAAAAGTGGCGAAGCCATTCTACTTCTTCACCTGCTTTGTGTAATGCCCCTGCCCCAAACTCAGACAATTTATACAATTTATGAGACAAATTATTTATTGTTTAGTACAACTGCCCACCACAGGCTGCCTCTCAAAAGGTGGTTAACCAGATTGGTGACTCTTAATCATAGGCATTATTATTTATAGTTAATTAATTCTTCTTTAATTCCAGATATGGGAAAAATTTCTCAAAACTCTCTCTTCTTCTCTCTCCGTGACACAGCAGCCCGCAAGTAGGCCCCAAGCCACGTCAACGCAGCTGCACATTAGCTTTAACTCCTTGGACGGGCCCACCTTGGCGTTAGTGCCACGTCATCCAAGATGGCGACAAAAACACACGTCAGCTTCAGCTGTTGTTTTCTTCTCTCGTGCCCCCCCCCCATTTTTTAATAATTGCAAACTCATCAAGCCATTTTAATTCCTCTTATATATATAAATATAAATATAAATATAATTACACACACACACACACACACACACACACACACACGACTATATATAATATTCTTGAAAATTACGAGGTGTTACACTTTGTCTAAATCATCGTGGATCGAGCAATACATGTTTGTTTAGAAGATATCCACGACACAGCAACTCCTGCCAGAGTAAAGACATAAATAGCTATGGATTTTGATTCCTCTGAATCCGATATCCAATTCGCATCACTATTTCCTTCAAGAACGGCAGGATATCTGTCATAATGCAATGAATATTTTGTGGTATTCTTTAAATACCCAAGCACTCTTAACAGTGACGCCCAGTGACATTTTCCTGGGTTACTTATGTATGTACTTAGTTTGCTCACTGCATAAGCAATGTCTGGTCTCGTACAATTCATGAGGTACATTAAACTGCCTATTACATGAGAATGCTCTAGTTGCATTATACTTTCACCAGTATTTTTGTGCAAAACTACAGATGGTGAAAAAGGGTTTGATACTCCTTTAATTTCATGTTCCTTGAATCTTTCCAGCACTTTTTCCATATAATGTGATTGAGATAATTTCAATGCCACTAGGTGTTCTTATTATTTTGCTACCCAAAATAACAGCTATCATACCTAAGTCTTTCATGTCAAAGTAGTTGATTAGCATTTTCTTTACAGTCTTGATGACTTCCAGGTTGTGACCAAAGATTAGCATATCATCCACATACCGACAAACAATCACGCATGACTGTCTCGTTTATTTGTAATAAATACATTTATCACATTCATTAATTCGAAAACCATTTTTCATCATGATATTGTCGAATTTTTTATGACATTGTTTCGGTGCTTGTTTAAGTCCATATAGGAATTTAACAAGTCTGCATACTTTGTTTTCAGCTCCCTTGAAACAAACCCTTCCGGTTGCTCCATGTAGATCTCTTCTTTGAGATCTCCATTTAAAAAAGCCGTCTTGACATCCATTGGATGAATTTCAAAATTATAGATAGATGATATTGCTATCAGCATTCTTATAGAGGTTATCCACGTAACCGGTGAATAGGTATCAAAGAAGTCTAAACCCTCCTTCTGGCAATACCCTTTAACCACTAATCTAACTTTATATTTATCAATGGAACTATCTAGTTTCGTCTTACGTTTGAAGATCCATTTACATCCAATTTGTTTATGGCATGGTGGAAGGTCAACCAATTACCAGGTGTGATTGCTTAGAATCGATTCAATCTCACTATTAATAGCTTCTTTTGAATAGGAGACTCTAAGGATGAGACTGCCTCTTTGTAAGTCTGAGGTTCAGCCTCTAATATGTACGTTAGAAAATTTGGATTGAAAGACTTAGAAGTTTTAGTTCTTACACTTCTTTGTTCGGATTCACCATTTTCATGATGAGTTTCATTATGTTTCTCAATTGACACTTCTCTTGTTCTTTTGAGATCAGGGTTTCTATTATTTCTTTTGTGTGGACACATCTTCAAAGATATGATATCTCTTGACTGAACGATTGTGTTTACACTGATGTCACATACTTCAGACTTGAAGACTAAGAATCTGTACGCACTACTATTTTCGGCATGGCCTAAAAAATTGCAATCTACAGTTTTTGGTCCAAGTTTCATTCTCCTGGGAAGAGGAACCGATACCTTAGCCAAACACCCCCACACTTTGAGGTATTTGTAATTAGGAAACAGTTTTCTTGTGGAATGGAATCAGTTTTCTTGTGTGAGAATCTAAGGAATGGAATCAATTTTCTTGTGCGAGACTCTATTTAATATGTGATTGACATATATAAGGTTTCCCCCCCACAAGTTTGTAGGTAGACCAGAAGTTATAAGCATGACATTAATCATATCTTTTAATGTTCTGTTCTTTCATTCTGCAATTCCATTTTGTCGAGGTGAGTATGGGCAGTTGTTTGGTGGATAATTCCATACTCTTCACACAATTGTGCAAATGGAGACTCATATTCTCCACCTCGATCAGACCTCAATACTTTGATCTTTTTGTTAAGCTGATTTCTACTTCAGCCTTGTATTTTGTGAATGTTACAATAGCTTCGTCTTTACTATTTAGTAAATAGACGTAACAATACAGAGTGCTATCATCGATAAATATGATAAAATACTTTTTACCACCTCTCGTGGGTAAAGATTTGAAATCACATAAATCAGTATGGATTAAGCATAACGACTCAGTACTCCTGTCCACCGTATTGAATGGTTTCTTGGCCATTTTTCCTTCTACACAAATCTCACACTTGTGTTTTTTATCAAATTTAAATTTTGGAATCAAACCTAAATTTACAATTTTTTTCATTTTTCGAAAATTTATGTGCCTAATCTATCATGCTATAAAAGTCTTTCAGACTCAAGCAAATAAGAAACTGAACTTTTATTAATCATAGAATCATAGTACATTAGATTTTTGACAATTACGGCTACATTGGCTTTGAACAATCCATCACAAAGATATCCCCTCCCAGCATAAACCCCAACCTTGGTCAGCACCAACTTGTCTGACTCAATCACAATCCGAAAGCCTTTCTTGGAGAGCACAAATCCAGAAATAAGGTTCTTGCGGAAGTCTGGCACGTAAAGCACATCGATCAGCGTGACGTTCTTGCCAGACATGAACTTCAAGATGACCTATCCACAGCCTTCGACCATTGACACAACAGAATTGCCCATATAAAGTTTTTCTTCGTGATCCAGTTTCTGATAAGTCGAAAACAATGACTTATCAAAATATATGTGTCGAATAGCACCTGTGTCTACCCAGTATTGTCCGGGATGTTGGACAAGGTTACATTCATAAACAACAACTGACAATTTTAGGTCATCGATGCTTGAAATGATGTTCTCAATGACATTTGCTTCTGAAGTGCCACCAGTTTTCTTGAAACGGCAGTCTCTGGCAGAGTGACCAGACTTCCCACAAGTCCAACAGTTTCCATTGAACTTTTTGTTGGGCTTCTTGTCTCTGGATCCTTGATCGGAAGCTTTCCTCTTCTTGGAATTCTTCTTGTTGTTGTTGGAGTTGTCCTTCCGATTGTTGAAGCTTTCCACAACGTGTTCTTTAGCCTCTTTGCTTTTGAACTTGATTGTTCCTCGGTTTTCTGCTTCAATCTTCAACCTAACAACAAGATCTTCCAAGGATATTTCCTTCTTCTTGTGCTTGAGGTAGTACCTGAAGTCTTTCCAAGATGGTGACAACTTTCCAATGATTGCTTCCACTAGAAAAGATTCTTCAACCTTATGGTCTTCGGCTTCTATCTCATGAATAATGATCTGCAACTCCTGCATCTGGACAGTGACAAACTTAGAGTCCACCATTTTGTAATCCATAAATTTATCCATGATAAATTTCTTCAAATTGACATTCTCAGTCTTGTATTTGTTGGACAAAGAGTTCTATAAAGTCTTTGCTGTAGTAAGCGGACAATATATCTTGTACAGAACTTCATCCAAGCAATTCAGAATGTAGTTCCGGCAAAGAAAGTCTGAATGTCTCCATGCATCAATGGATGCAAACGTCTCCTTATGGCTTTCAGGAGTTTGCCCCTTTGCCCCTCAGCAGGCATAGGTTCCTCTTCCTCGAGGAATCTATCCAACCCGAGGGTTGTGAGATAGAAGAGCATTTTTCTCTACCAAGTCTTGAAGTCGACCGCTTTAAAATTCTCGGGCTTGTTGTGCATACTATTGACCATTTTCGGGAGTTCTGTTTTGGTAGTCATATTGCTGTCTACAAAAGAAAAAAATAACAAACGTCTTAAGTTGTTATACCTTAAGTAGAAAAAAAATTAATTTTATAATGAAAAATTAATAAAAGAAACCAATTAAATTCCTACTCAAATTTAATTACAAATATACTGTTACAATAACAGTAAAATTCACTATCGACAAAGAACAAAATGAAGATAATATATCTTCAATTCGAACCTTGGTAATTGTGAATTAAGGAACTATTTCACAAACAACGTATATCACTATACACAAAGCACAGAAAGAAGATAAGTTATCTTCAATTCCGATCTTGAATATGGTGAAGAAAAGTAGACAGACTGAGGCTTGCTGAAACAATGTCCTTAAGACGTTTATTCTGCCACTCCTACGGTGTATACAGGTTATTCAGCAATCGTCTCCCAAGATACAACAGTCAGAACTCCACTAACATACACTAGAATAATGGAGACTCGGGCGAGAATGGATATGACAACGGTTTGTGATATGTCTGCACTGATCCAGGGTGGTAGGGAAGATATGAATTGGCTCAGATTTGATCAAATCCAGTCCTATTTATAGCCCTAAGCCCTTGGCGGTTTTTGCAACTGTTCAGACTAAAAACTGTCATGGCAGTTTTTGTGAAGTTTACTGTTTTAAGCCCAGGCCCGGCCCTGCCCGGACGGGCTGGGCGGGCGCGCTCATGTGTTTCACACCGATGCCCAAGTTTGGTGTGTTCTCCCTCCGGAGAAATATTCGTACCCCTAAAGGCACACCTCTTTGGCTCAGACTTTAACTTATAACTTCATTTACTTTTTGCATCTTTTTTATATGAGACTAACTTTCAATGTCACATATCGAGCAAAAGTCCAATCATTCATTTTAACAAGCTAACTTTAGAGGCAAATATTTCATTTATTTGAAATCCATTTTGGACATGTGAGTACATCATTTTATATGTCTTGATGAGTGGAATACGATGGAACCGATTTCCAATAGACCCAAAGTCTGTTACAAAAAACTTTGAATAAGACGATAATGATGAGGCAAGTAATAATTTTATTTTGGACTTTTCGGTCTTATGTTATCTGTTGCTTTCGATATTGTTCCTTTTTTTCATTCTCGACAAGTTGAGGCAAAGTAATTTGTTATATGAGGTAAGATACACAAGGTTTAATTTCTTATAATGAGCTCCACCGAATATAATGCATTGTCACAAAAAAAAACGGTTGTATAGTAACAGGATAACAAACTTCATGTCCGAAATTTGTACTCTCGAAACTTGTTTTAGGGTATCTATATAATAAATTACAAAGAAAGCTATCAAGTGGCTCTCCTTCAATCTCCCCCACAACCAATGGCCCAGATTGATTATCACAAACCACATTTTCCCGCCCAAAATTTCACCCCCCCTCTTCTCGAAATAACCCCCCTTCTCTCTCTCTCTCTCTCTTCCCCTCGCTCGCTCTGTCTCTCTCTTTCTTTCTCATCGATCCAGTCTCTCTCTCTTCCCTCCCCTGTCTCTCTCTCCCCGCGCTCTCTCTCTCTCATCGACCCACTGTCTCCCCTTTCACTGTCTCTCTCTTTTTCGACCCACCGAACCCCACCGAAGCTTCACCATCTCCCCGACCACTGACTGATTTCTGAAGTGGATCGTTTGGGGAGATCTATTTAGGTTTCTTCTGAGTGGGAATTTGATAAATTTTTTGTCTTTAACGAATAATTTTTTTAAAAAAAAATTATTCGTTGTGGGTTGTTTTTGGTTGCAGGTACTAATGTTCAGACTAATGAGGAAGTTGCTATTAAACTGGTAAGTATTGGGTTGTGATTTGATTAAATTTTTAAAGTTTTAAATTTCTTTTTTTTAGCTGATTGTGTGAATCATCAATTGAGTTAGATGCATTTATTGTGTTTGTTAAGTGATTGTAGATTCAGAAAATAAACAAATCTGATTTAGTTTTTTTTCAATACAGTCTCAATCTGATTTAGTTTATTATCTGCATACTTGCATCCCTGGCTGTATAAGTTGAATGAAACTAACTGCCAATCTTTTGTTAGCTATAATATATATAGTTGGTTGGATTATATTAGATCTAGATAGAGTATACATTTGGTTTTTGGTTTGCTCAAGTGTTTGGAAGATTGGTCAGGAGATTCTAATTGAATATAAAGAAAGAACCCAGTGGGATTAAGGAGAAACTATAAATTCTTTCATCTAGTAAATGAACAGGACAGTAAATGTCAAAACTGACCAAAAAAATCCATAATGTATTCTCTCTTAATTTTCAAGTGATAAATTTGGAAGGATAAAAATTTATTTGAAAGGTTCAGAGCATTGATCATGATAAGAACAATGTCATAAACCTTGAAGGAACTAGAAATTCTATTATGACAAGACATTACTTACTATGAAACATAACCCATTCTCAATATTTACCTTTAAATATCTCATTATTAAGCATGTTTCATACATAATATTATCAGTCAATAGTTATAATTTATAAAGTTTAGACGCACCCATGTTTCATTAATACCAGGTGGTCAACATGGATACTCAGTAGAGTTCAAGTAAAAAACAGTTATTTATCTAACTAATCATGGAAATTAGTTTGCCTATCTACCACATGGCTTTTGTTCTACTACTGAGTTGTACACCCATACAGGTTTCTGCTTTTTTCCAAAAATATAACACAAAAATGAAAAATATTTCTTATAAATGATACTCAATTTGGATCTGCTCTATTACCAACAAAGAGCAGGGGGTTTCAACTCATCTGCTCAAAATAAAATTTTGAGCATCACATATGAGAATTCTACACCCCACAATTTCTCATTGTCTACTAAATATGACAACATTATCAAATATAGAGTAAATTCTATAACAAACAAACCAACTATTTACATTATTGAAAAAAGAAAATCTTTTTGCATTAATTAACAATCTAGCACTAAGTAGTTAGCTATTAGCAACCCCCCCCCCCCCCCCCCCCCCCCCCCCCCCAACCCAAAAAAAAAAAAAACAGCAATTACTAATAACCAAAAAGAAATTTATATTATTAAAAAAAACTCCTTTTGCATTAATTATCAATCTAGCACTTCAAAATTTTCGATATTTAACCCAAAAAATCATTTTTTTTTCTTTTTATGATACACAATTTCCACTTCTATAATTAGAAATGACAATGATTAAAGAACCACTAACAAACACTAAATCAAGTCATAAGAATCTAATATCTCCCCCCCTATATATGTTTAGGATTGTACCTGTTTAAGGTTATATTCAATCATATCTTTTGTCTTTGTCTTTGTACATTTTTAGGTGATGAAAATTTTCGACAGTGGTCTGCCTTTTAGATGAGATTAATGTACCATCGCATCAGTATTGGTTCTATTAGCTTTATTTGACCTCTATTTTTTCATGGCAAGTAATATGATGTCTATGGTTCATAGCACTAGATTTTGTAGGTGATACGCTTTCCTTTCGTTTCGTTTTGTCAAGACTTCGCAATCGAGGGTTGTATTGTTGTCCCTAACATCTAATTTGATGGGGGAAAAGCTTTAGTGACGATGAAAATATAACTAGAAATTTCAATTTTTAAATAATATAAAAGTTATTGGTATTGGTTTGTTGATACAATTTGAAATTTTAGGTGTCATTCAAGCACAATGTTTCGATCATGTAGTTTACCAAGGGAGAAAAAGAAAATGGAATATACATGAGCAGGTGGACGGGAAGTTCTCATTGGATTAGGCAATTTTAAAGTGTACTTTTGAGTTTTTCATAACAGAATGAATCGGTAATTGTAGAAATATTATGTTTAGCTTAGAAAAACAAAGCATATTTATGTTTTCTGTTAAATTGGAAAGCACCAAGTCTAAATGTTAAAGATTAATTTTAATTTTTACCAGAATATCAAAATATCCAAATTTCGTTATAATAAAAATCTAGTTGAGTATTATGAATTAAATATCTTTAGTTGAGTATCTTTTCTATAGTTGAGTATCTTAAGTTGAGTATCTTTTCCAATAAAAATTCAAATTTCTCAGTTTATATTCTATAGTTGAGTATCTTTTCTCTAATTCCTACTTCTTTATTCCTCTTAAGCAAGACTTCGATGAATTGTTGGTAACAACCTCCCAATTCAATTTTTGTCCGCTGATCAGGTATTTTGTACATTACGTTCTACCATTTTTTGCTTAAGTAAAAGTGATACATATAAAAAGATTGACAATTTACTTTGTGAAAACTTGAAATGTTCTTTTTCTTTCATATTGCATTTTCTCGAGTTTATATTCTATAGTTGAGTTTCTTTTCTCTAATTCCTATTTCTTTATTCCTCTTAAGCAGGATTGCGATGGATTGTTGGTAACAACCTCCCAATTCAATTTTCGTCCGCTGATCAGGTATTTTGTACATTACCTTCTACCAAAATATATTTTGTACATTACCTTTATTTATTTAATATATATATATTTATTTATTTTGACTGGTTGTGGTTATGTTTCAGGATGTTCGGAGAATAAGGAGCGAGCATCTTGATGATGACTGTGCAGTGGTGAACAATCGAGTGAAGGGGCCGTTGAAGGTGACCAGGGCTTTCGGGGCTGGATTTTTGAAACGGGTATTCATCTCATCATACTAGAGCTGACACTCTTTTGACCAATTGTTTTTTCTTCCCTTTTTCCCAAATAAGAGGTCGGAATTAGACGAATTGATCTCATTGTTAAGAAATTGGCTTAAATTTGAACTAAACACGTTAACGTTGTTAAAAATGTTTAACTATATATCAAGTTCATACTGAACTTGTGACTATCAGCACAGTGCTTGTTTCTGATGTGATATGTGGTACATTTATGCCATTGGCAAGATATCGACATGTTTGAAGGGGGGAGAAGATGATAATTATCCGTTGTACCATCGAAGAAATCTTCTCTTATCAAATTTTGCAAGTTTCAGTTAATTTTCTAAAAATACATTTTTGACTCCTTGCATTTACTTATCTTTCTTTCTGAGTTGGGCATGACATGTCAAAGTTCTTATCTCTTTCCAGTGATAGAACTTTCTCTTTTATAAATTTTGATCCGGTGAGCCAGTCAACAATTAAATTTACACAACTTTAGTTGATAACTGATATAGTATTGTGGCTTTGTTCCTTTGTTTGAGAAATCAATAGTATGTTCACGCATGAGGTAGAAACAGAGTGGGTTTTACATGAAACAAACTGCCTTACGGATAGCTTGATCATGATTCAAGAGATAATTTTTGGTTATGCTGTTGAAATTTCGTTCATAGAAAACATCCTTAATATGTACGAAATTTCTTTTACCAACTGTACATGACATGTTGATCAAATTGGATGGAGTGAATCTTTCAATTTTTTTCCGTTTGACATCATTTTTTGTATCCAGACATAATTAACTGCTCCAATTAATATATAGTGCTTACTAAATTCTGCAGCCTAAAGTGGAATGATGCACTCTTAGAGGTGTTCAGAATTGATTACATGGGTACTTCACCGTACATCACTTGCACCCCATTTCTCCATCATGACAGGCTCGGACCGAGATATAAGTTTCTGATTCTCTCATTCGATGGGCTTTACCAATACTTCACCAACGAGAAGGCAGTTGCTCAGGTCGAGCACTTCATTGCTATGACCCCTGAAGGTGATCCAGCACAGCAGCTCGGATTTCACCGTCTCTACATCTCAAGTATTGCATTCATTTTGTTAGGTTTGTGTTAGATTGATTTTTGGATTGATGGAATTTTTTTTCAGTTTCATGAGAGTAGCAATTTTTTCTCTCATGATTTTACATTTTTTGCTAAAATGCAAAAAATTTACCCTAAAGTACCGAAACACTAAAAGCTACTCTCATTTTTTTTAAAATGCAAAAAACAACTATAAAGTTTCTCTTTTCCATCAAAATTTATGCAGAAAAGATAGTTAGAATTTAAAAACAAATTTAGTGTAGTTCTTTCCATCAATTTTTTTGAAGGTAATGACTACAGTTGTTTGCATTTTAGCTTTTGCTTCTCAACTTTTAATAATAGAATGAATATAGTTTCAAAATTGGGTGTGTCAAACTTACAGAAACTGACATTAGTTCGAAGGTATCTCGGTTATATTCTTAAGCAAAAGTAATACATATAAAAAGATTGACCATTTACTTTGTGAAAACATGAAATGTTTTTTTTCTTTCATATTGCATTTTCTCGAGTTTATATTATACAGTTGAGTATATTTTCTCTAATTCCTACTTCTTTATTCCTCTTAAGCAGGACTTCGATGGATTGTTGGTAACAACCTCCCAATTCAATTTTCGTCCACTAATCAGGTATTTTGTACATTACGTTCTACCATTTTTTGCTTAAGCAAAAGTAATACAAATAAAAAGATTGACCATTTACTTTGTGAAAACTTGAAATGTTCTTTTTCTTTCATATTGCATTTTCTGGAGTTTATATTCTATAGTTGAGTATCTTTTCTCTAATTCCTACTTCTTTATTCCTCTTAAACAGAATTTCGATGGATTGTTGGTAACAACCTCCCAATTCAGTTTTCGTCCGCTGATCAGGTATTTTGTACATTACCTTCTACCATTTTTTGTTAATATGCATACTTATTTCGACATGTCAAGTACCCAATGCAATCTCTAAGTCAATCATTTGTTTGTTACCTATTACCTGAGCAAAGTAGACCAAAGTTGGAATTTAGACTTGTGGACTGTAGCTTCATTTACCTCCAACTTCACCTTTTTGTTTTGGTTAAGATCGCCAGAAAAAGGGTCAAGTTTGGAACAGATGAGAATTAGCAAGTTTTTTCTACTTCTTTCTTTCCTTTGTATTTAATGTCAAAAATGGTACTCCATCATAATTTATGCATCTAATTTTAGGATTGATTGTTTGTAAGTGTTATTCAAAATTGATACTGTTTTCCATCTAATTTTGCATCTAATTTTAGGATTGTATCTGTTTAGGGTTGTAGATTTTAAATTTTTTGATTGTATCTATTAGATTGATACTCACGAGGGTTGATTTTAGGATTGTATTCACGAGGGTTGATGCTAATATTTGTTTTTTTAAACATCCTTCTATATTATAGTGAGACTGAATGTTTTTTGTTTGGTGCTGCCAATAGTTTTGAACAACGCTTGATAAGTTTTTTTGTTCGGTGCTGCCAATAGTTTTTTGGTTGTTCTAAACATCATTCCCTTTAAATTTTTTTGTTCTAAACATCACTTGATAAGTACCTTTAGATTTAAAATATAATTTAGCACATAAGTCATTGGCTGTATAAACCATCTGAAGTCTATTTGGCTGTATAAACCACCATAATAAATATCTAATAAACACACATAATAAACACGTTTTAGCTATTCAAAGATGAGTTTTGCTTTCTCATTCATGCTTAGAAGACAGAGGCCACCATCAATTATGTGATAGAGAAACTAATTGCATTTGTTGGGCCCAATCAAAGATAACTCCAAACCATAGACTATATCATCCCGAGGCATCGAGTTGGTTGTCAATAAGATATACACACTTACTAAGTAGAGACCGACCAATAATGTAAACATTTTGATACAGTTCATAATAATGTAAACATTTTGATACACCATTCTCTTTGAACACTGCATTTATAGCTATCGCCACCATTAGCACCCTGAAACTCTTCTCTCTTCTTCTCATCTTGGCCTGCACTATGGCCACCCTATCACCAATGCATTTCTTCCCAAACCTCCAATCACTCCGTTCTATCTTCAACAAGGTCGTTGCCACTACCACCACTACCAGTAACAGACCATTCCTTCGCCAACACCCACCGCAAGCATGGTAACCCTGATCAAATTCCCATCCATAATCTTAACCAGGAATAAAGTTTAGGTAAGCTCAATGTTAACTCTGCAAAGAGAACAGGTTCGTTACCAATCATTGAAATTTTGATGAAAGACATAACTCCAACATAATCCATAGGTTCATACACATATTTTTTATGTGCATACTGGCTTCAGAAATTATGAATCAGATATCCGCAAATGAAGGTTATTAACACTTTTGTCGCTGGAAATATATATTCAATAGTCCATTCCAAACCAGCCAAACTAATTTTTAAGACTCACAAACAATCAAATTTGGAAGCAACAAGATTTACAATCAAAACAATAATTTCAGAGGATGCATTCATGAAACTTTCCAAAACCTGGGATTCGCCTGAAGTAGTCTTAATGAAATTCATACAGAGTACCACACATTTGGCTCCAATGTCATATGTTCAATTTGAAATATAGTCATCAGAAAACCGCACTTCCGATTATAAAGATAGCATATTATCATTATTAATAAATACTGAATTTTAAACTCCAACCCAGACAACTATATTTATTAAGAAAAATTAAATCCTCATAACAGAAAAATTAAATCTCATAACAACCAAAATCAAGCCTAACATAAACTGCAAAAGTCTAGAGATCACAAAATTAAGAACACAAGGCTAAAATTCATGAAATAGCAGCAACAGTTAAACAATGGCATTGGCAGCACTAGTAATCCTTGGCCACAGGTCAGCACATTCTTTTCCAATGGGCCTAGTAATAGTAGATCCTACAACCATAGTCAATAGAACTCATTAAATTTATGGAACTGAGTCTAATCAAAGAAAAAGCTAGTAACCAATTAATAATCATTCCGAGATCAATCCCAACAGAATAAGCTCAAAAAATAAAATATGCATTTGAAAATATTTACAAATTATTTAGTTAATCCTTGGGTGAGAGTGAGAGGAGGGGGGAGAACTTTAGGAGCGGAAAAAATAGATTGATATATAAATGGGGGGAAAACTCAATTTCGAAGCTGGAAAGGGAAAGGAAAAGATCAAATGATGCAAGCTACAGTCTGTATATATCCACTTCTAACAAAGAAAACAAAATAGCTCTAAGAACTTAAATTCGAAATTCTGTATCTTAATAAAAAAAGGTTAGGTGAGTAACATGTACCAAGCATTGATTAGTTAGTATTTTTCATAGTAAAATTCATTCAATTTCTCAAATCAAGAGACTGCCTATCTTCATAGTTAAATATTTTGTCAACTAACAGGATGAACGTTGTGCCCGTGGTATTAACAAGACAAGTTTCAAACAGAATACGTGTATCGCCTTATCTTTCATTTCTCCCTTTGGATTCACAATCACCCCAGCATTATCTGCACAATGCAAAAAGAACGTAACTATGTCAAAGAATTAGAGATGCATCCAAAACAATGGGCTCCAACAAATTTTCAATTCTTTAACCTTTCAAATTGCAATAGTTAGTAGTATTTCCCTAGAAAGAAACATAGTTAGCAAGTGGACAAATCGGTATATTTCATGCAACAACAAAATATTAAACATAACAAATAATAAACACGAAACCAACTGACAAGCATTAAAAATACTGAGAAATGCAACTGCGGATGTAATAGATGTAAACTTGAAATGCATGGATATTTATAAACATATCTAGGCAATGACTACAGTTTATAGAAGATAGATCATAGTAGTTAATATTATGTTCGTATTTTGTACCCATTACTCATCATATATTTTCCTTCCTTTATATACAGATCAATTGCTTCATCAGAATTAAAGAATAGCAATGGATATCATCACTATATAAGTCCATGTAGGTATCTTTTTTTTTAACATCTACAACTCTTGATATAACAATAGGTTCCTCACATTATAATGTTTACTTAATACCTTACGAGTTGATGTTGACTTGGAAAAAACAGTAAACTTTTACTATTTGTTTCAAAAATCTTACTATTTGTTTAGGCTCACTGTTTGGTCCCATATTGAAGACTCGAAGCATTGTGTTTTCCTACAACCCTGTAAACTTTTTTTTGGTCATTCGGTTTGTTGGTGTATATTTTGGTGGAGGGTGTAATAATTGTAATTTTTAGTATTTTGGGAGATGATGTAAGTATCTGTATATGATGATGATATAATATAGTTATGCTAATACCCGTACCCGCAAAGTTGTAGAGTATTGGGTTCTGTGTTTGGTTTTTGAAAAGGTTTTTCAAGGGTTTTTCTAAAAATTCATTATGTTCTCAAACGAATTTTTGGTTTGTATTTTGTATCTTGCATCATATTATGATTTTTCCCCCCAGAGCCTTATATATATGATGCCTGTGTGATGTTGCTTGATTTGGCCTAGGGAGGATTGATATTGACTGCCAGTGATGTTATATTTTTAATTGTTAGCAGAATTCTGTAAGCAATTGCTGTAACAGGACTAGTATTTTAGGGGGGACTCTGTCGAAATTTTTACAAAAATTTCAAAAATTCCATTACGTTTTCAAACGAAATTTGTTTTTTATTTTGTATCTTGAGCCATATGAAGATCCCCCCCCCCCCCCCCCCCCCCCCCTCCCCCTCCAGAGCCCTATATATATAATGTTTGTGTGATGTTGTTTGGATTGGCCTGGGGATGATTCATATTGAATGCCTGTGGTGTTAATTTTTTAAATGTGAGCAGAATTTCGTAAGAAATTGCTGTAAAAGGGCTAATATTTAAGGGGAGTTTCTGTCGAAGTTTTTACTACAATTCCTAAAAATCTTTTACGTTTTTTAACGAAATCTTGATTTTTATTTTGTATCTTGGCTAATATGAAAAATTTGGGGAAGGGAGGGGGGGGGGGGGGGATTTTAGGAGAGACTGTCGAAATTTTTACTAAACAACTTAATTAATTAATCATTTTTCGCGATAACGTACCGTAGACACGTGTCCACGGGCATACCTTGAGATTAAAGAAACTCTGCCATATTTCTATTTTGTAATGAGTAAATACCAGGATTCAGTCTTTTCTCAATGCTTGAGTTATGAGGGCTCCTTGCATGAGTAATCTGATGGATTAATCATGATAATGTAGTCCAGTACCCTTAAAGAGGATTTAAATATGTAAATCAGTATTTAGGACTAGAAGGCAACAAAACTTTGGTAAAGTAACATAAAGTCATGTAAACTAATTTATCGGCAAAATCATTTGCCTTCGATAAATTTCATATTTTTTAAACCCTGGACATCAAGTTTTTGTCTAGCATAAAGAATCATGAAGAAAATTGAAATAGAAACTAACCTAGAAGATAATTAGAATCAAACGGAGGTCAACATGATTATACTTGAACATTTCTGATTTTTTGTCCAAAATGACCCATTTTTTGAAGATGTTTACCAAACTGATCCACTTCTCGACACTATTAAAATAATCTCGATGTTTGAAACAGCGAGTGTAGCTGTAGGGATTTCTCCACCAATTGATAAAATCTCGTGAAGTCCCAAAATAGCCAATCCAGATTCTCTGTCTCCAACATCGAGTTTGGTTGAACCACGCTCGCTGTTGAAAACAACGAGTTTGGTTAGGGTTTTTCCCTAAAAACAACTCTGTTTCTCTCACCTCTTCACTTCATCTCTCTCAATCCTCTGCCCACTCCTACTCCTAACTCCAAAAGCCAAAACCATAGCTCCCATGTTTGATCTCTTAACCACAAAGTTCCTTCAAAACCTCTTGCAATTCACTTCATCCGGTCATCCCTCACAATCCTCTCTCCTCCCATTCTCAAAACCCGAAACCCATCTTGCAAAACTCTCAAATATTTTGGAAATTGTAAAGAGGATAGCGACGAAATCAAGTGCATTCATCTCATCCACATCTCCTACATCATTGCGGCCGGTACATCCTAACACTCATCTATGGTATGTCTTCATTCATTTGCTTTTTGATTTTGAATAATTTTGAGTGCGGGTTTGTTAGATAGCTACTATGTAAGTTGGAAATTTTCTGAGACTTATTTGTCTCTGGAATTTGCTGACAACTAAACTCATTATCTGAGTATTTGAACCAAACTCGCTATCTCAGATAACGACTGTGCAAGCTGAAACCAGAGACTTGTTTGTCTTTGGAATTTACATTTCATGGTATATATTCTAGGGGTAGATTTCAATTTGACAAATTCTTGATGTTCTTGATGGAGTACATCTTCACCGCCTGTTTGATATTTTGTTTATTTTGAATGTGTCTTCTTATGGGGACGGTGAGATTGCATATGATTCATGAACTGGGTTAGAACTCATTTCATGTGTCGGCACTTCACGTACGAAGCTTGACTAGGGTTAACATGTGGTTGAACATTACTAATTTTGATTTGCTGAATATATAGCTCCAATGCAGACCAACTATAATTGGGATCAACTGTCCTCTCAATCATGGACTTTATAGCGTTATCATTAGCTATGAGCATTGTCATAAAATATTGACCTTCTCGAGTTTTCGCTACATAGTGAGTTAAAATTTTGACACTCCATTCATCTTTATCACAATTAGTAACTTCATAAACTTTCTCGACTGATTTTGCCATTATAATTTTATGAGGTGCCTAAATTATTTTAGGATCAATGACAATATAACAACAACCTAATTTTGGGTCACAAATTATTTCATCACCAAAATAGAACCAAATAGAAATATCGTAATTCATACCTATACATATTTATACGAATATTCGAATCATTATTTAATCACAAACAAAACTTACCCAACTGTATACAAGAAAGTGTTATACAAATAACACCTTCAAAATAATGAACGGGAAGATTGAACAATTGTGAGCGTAGGGAAGACGGCGCAGAGAATGTGGGTATGATGAATGCACTTAATTCCGTCCCTATTCTTTTTAAATTTCCCGAAATCAATATATTTGGGGGTTATGCAAGATGGGGTTCGGGTTTTAAGAGTGGGAGGAGAGAGGGTTGTGATGGATGAAGTGAATTGAAAGAGAGTTTGGAAAAATTTTGTGGGTGAGAGGTCAAATTTAGGAGCTAGGATTTGGATTTTGGAGTTAAGTGTTCTGGTGGAGAGAGCACTTAGAGAGATGAAGTGAAAATGTGAGAGAAAGAGAATTGCTTTTAAAACAAATCTCTAACCAACAACGAGTTTGGTTCAACCAAGATCGTTCTTGGAGACAGCGAGTCTGATCTTGCTATTTTGGTACTTCACGAGAATTCTTCAATTGGTGGAGAAATTTCTACAACTAATTGTTTCAAGCAACAAGATTATTTTCAAATAGTTCGTTGTTTCGCTGTGTGGGTCAGTTTGGTAGGTACTTTCATGTATACATATTTACTTATACCCTTAATGTTATTGCAATTAAAACAATTCTATTTTGAAATAACTTTATATTTTAGAGCAACCATAGTCGTTTACTATATTGCCATTTTAACCATTTTTTTAGCAGAAAACATGCTGCAGTAGTTTGTCAATATGACATTTTTTAATTTTTGATAAAGTAGATTGATATATTTGAGAAAGAATTTCAAAATATGATAATATTTATTATTTTCTAAATGCATCGAACGAAATAAGATGTTTCAAACGATGAAATTGTGAATTTTCAAAAATATATATATATATATATTCCCGGGCGGGAAATGTTTGATTTCATATGTATTAAAAACTGATACGGTAAGATTTGTTCAGTTAGTTAATTAATTTAATTAGATAATTAACTAGATAATTAGGTTTAGTTAGATAATTAACCACTTAGGTTCTTAAGGGAAAAAGGGAAATGTTTCATCTCATGTGGGTCCCGCCAACTTATTTTATAAAATTATTTTTTTTTAAAGTAATTGAAAATTGAAAAACCATTTGCAAATGTGTAATTTAGTCGGACGAAAGTTTATGTTTGCGTCCGTTTAATTTTTCCTTCAAATTTGATACATTTTGATATTTCACGAACTACAATAAATTAACAAAATTGCAATTCTATTTTGCCATTTTGTCACCTTTTTCCTACACGGGAGTGGATTGTAGCACCCCGAATTTTCAATAAATAAAATTAAAAATAAGTGACACAATTTTCAGAATTAACTTCAATCGCAATCATAAACATAATATCAGTATAGGAAAAATTTAAAACTTCTTATTACATCTTCTTTTCTTACAAAATACAGCGGAATTATTTACATTGATTACAAATAATTACACCACATAAAATCTTTATATACTCCAGGCTTTATTTGCAGTTAATTGAAAAGTGGGCACGTCAGTTAAATGTAACTGACGTCAACTATAGTAATAGTAATACTTTTAAATCTCATAATCACAAACTTGATGCATACTAATCTGATGCATAAACAATAATAAATAGAACATAGAACAACAAGTGAAACATATTAACACATCAATAATAAATGGAATATACAACAATGATAAATGAAGCGTAAAACAACAAGTGACGCTAGGCTAAGTGTCAAGTGTATGAGATGAAAACAGAAAACAAGCATGCATAAAACAGGTCAAGAACAAAAAATGCATATGATGATTTCTAATGCATACTTGTCGGATTCTATGCATCTCATACTACATAGGTCCGGTGTAAGCCCTTATCATTCTCCACTTTATAGTGTTCAGTCCCTCGTTATGCAACTAATCTACTCTGGTGATAGAAACAAGATCCAGATAGTGTGCGAATAGGCCTGCGTCCCGGTATCTATCCGCCAAAATGGTACTCTCAACGTGCAAGCATCATTAAGCGTCGCCCTGAACATTCCATGCCCGAAGTTCCACGAATAAGTCCCAGCCTTCGGAATAAAACCACCCAACTGTAAAAGACACTCAACGTGCGAACACGGGAGATGGCAATGATAATCGCAGCCTTCGGAATCAAACCGCCCAACTACAACTATAGTTCCAGATCCCATCCGTCCACTATACAGGGCCCCTCTGCTTACGTTTCCCAATTTCTATCACATCTCCACTAGTGCCTGTCCTTATGTTTATTATTATCACTTAAATAAAATCACAGTCTCCCTAGAGTTAGTGTACGCTACTAGACTTTAACTCTAATAAACAAGGAACGAAGGCCCCACTGGCCGACTTCCACAAAAATCACATTTGCCGGTACACTATGGGCCCACTCAACATCTAGAGTCCCACAACTCGGAACATCCACACAAATCTTTCTTTCAATCTCTTGAATTCATATTCAACCAATCCACAGAGCAATTTCCTCTCTAATCAATATCAAAATAAAGCACATTCATCCACGCATAATGCCCATAGAATGGTTAAGAAAATCTAAAAACTAAAGTCCTTTTTTTTGGAAGAAAAGGTGGAATCTAAAGTCCTTTTAAATCTGAGAATACACATCTTAGAAATAGTGAAATCTGCAATTTAATACTATTGAAATCCGAGAATAACTACTCACTGAAAACAGTGATTTCAGAAACTAAACACTGTTAAAAAGACTGAGAATCATTATTTGCAAAAATCTGAGTACATCTCTCTCTCTCTCTCTCTCTCTCTCTCTCTCTCTCTATATATATATATATATATATATATATATATATATATATATATATATCAAGATCTGAAATCTATGAGCGTACAACCCAAAACCTGAATGTTTATTATGACTAAAAATCTCGAGAAAACTTGATGCTATTTAGAAGTATACACTGTGCAAAAGTGTGCACAAACGAAGAAAATAATTATACCAAATCATGCTCTGAAAAACAAGAAATGAAAAGAATCAACTCAAGCAGGTAGCTGCAGTTACAGTGCTGCTGCGGTGATTGCCGCTCAGCGTGCGGTCGACTGCCACAGCTGCTGCAGTCTACAGCAGCTGTGGTCGACTTCAACAAGCAGCTGCAGTCTGCAGCGCTGTTGCGGTCGATTGCAGCATTGCTGCGGTCACCGTCGTAGCTGCTGCAACAGGCAGTGACTGCTGCAGTCGTTGCAAGTGACTGAATCAACGAAAACCATACGAAATGTGCACAATGTTACACTCCCAAACGTATGTACACATATAAAAGACCATTAACAAATGAAATGATTGAATCTTATTCAATTTATCTTAATTTAAAATCAACCCAAATCATTCAATAAAAAAAATAACCTTCTCAAGAAAACTCAATTTTTGAAATCTTCGATCTGCATATGCAGATCTGGAACTTTGCCTCATATTCATTGCATAAAACTCTAATCATATTCCAAATCTATCCTAGTATGGCCATCACACCTTGGCATACTCATTTTAAATTCAAAATCTCCCTTACTTGTTAAATCTAATCCCCAAAATCGATGAAAAATTCTCATTCAAAAATCCAGGCAGTGTAACGGTAAGTGTTAATTCATCATTCACACATATACATATATGGACACAAGTAGTTAATCCAAATGCTAATTTACTCACAATATGTTATGCGATAAAGCAATCAACTTTCATAAAAAGACTTAGATCTTTATCAATCTTGATAGATGGTTAATTTGCATAACAATTCATACAAGTCTCAATTCAATATCTAACATTCTTCATGGTATACATGACTTTAATGTAAGAACACAAGATTTTTGACAAACTACAAAACTCTAACTTCTTAAACAATCTATGCATGTAAATCACCCATCGATTAGGGTTTCTATTCATGGAGAATATTAAATAACTACACATTCATTAAGATTCATTCACTAGTAAAGACTTCATCAATTATATAAAACTATACAACTTCTAGCATGCATCTTACTTGATCCATCATCATATTCTACAACCATATAGAAAAACAAAAGACAAGAAGCATCACCCACATAAAAAAAGATCAACTGAAGAATAATAATAATAGAAAGAAAACTCCTCATCCTCCTTGCGAAAATCCAAATATCAAAACTCCAAACTCCAAGAAATAAAAAAAATAGTATTTTGTTGTGAACAGGGGAGGACGGATGCTTTTGCTGCTAATATAGGCCGGGGTCCAGATCCTTGGGTTTTGTAACACCCCCCCCCCCCCCCCCCCCCCCCCCCCCAAATATCATATATATATATATATATATAGATCTTCTAAATCAAGTAGTTAATTAAATCAGTTAGGGTAAGATTTAATCTCCATTAAAATACTCATAATTGACCTCCCCCCAAAGCAGCCAGAAATTTTCAAATTTCGAATTTTGCCTCCATGTGGCAATTTTACATACTAGTCATTCACACTTTGAAATATTTACAAATATGCTATAATTTATTCATAAAAATTTAGAAAATTTAAAATTATTATCTACTAATAAAGATTAGATTTTTCAAATAAATTTTCCGACTTTTTATTTATCAAGAAAAATATTTGCACATGTTTTGCACGTACAAAAATGATAAATTTGAAAAATGCTTAATAAATCACAAAAATTTATCCTAAAAATTAATTCCAAAAATTTTTAGGATGTTAGATGGATACTCTTAGTCATCAAATATATTCAAAAATAAGTGCCCCAGGACAAGAATATTAGCTTATATGCCCTTAAAGTACATACTCCCTAAATTTTTTAAACAAGAACGTAAATTACATGTGTAAATTACTAATATGATAAATAAAATTACATAAATAAATTAGGTTTTGTAGGTTTTGTGATAGAGTTAAGCAAAATTCGATTTGAAGTAAATATTACAGTACTTTTTCACATGGTCTATGGCACCAAGGAGTTTGATAAGACATAGATTATAACCCCAAGATCAAGATCCATACCCCCTGCATTATTGGAAGTTAGAAGTTCTCTAACATATCTTCTTTTCCCAGATTCCATCGCTCCTTCCTCCTTCTCGCTTTCTCCCTTCAATCAACTTTGTTGAGCTCCCCAATTCCTACAGACTCATCTCAGCCTTTTCGTTTTTTAGTCTGTGCGATCCTTTTCCCTTCACTGGAGGTCTTCGCTTCTCTTCCATCCTCCTGCTCCTCCCTTCTGTCCGGTCGCGATCCCGCTCCCCTCGTGTCCATCTCGGTGGTGGCCTGTCCTGCTCCGCCTTTTTTCGGTTGTTCTTCGCCGCGCCTTTCCTCCGTCAGGTTGCCGGTGTCCCTTTTTCGAGTTTACTCTCCAGCCAGGAGTCTCATCTCCTCCCAGCGGCGATCCGGTGGCGTTCCATTCTCCATTTTCTACAGCGCACTGTAAGTTTTCTAGCTGTTTTATTTCTAGCTCTATTCCCGGCTGTCTTATTTTTTTGGGCATTTCCCTGGAGCACTTTCGTCGGTTAGCTTCTTCTTTTAGCACTGTGTAGTGCTCCATTTACTGTTTATCCTTGCGGGCTTTCTGTTTGTTAGTGCTGGCTTAGTGTTTCCCCATTCCCTGGGGTCCCTTTGCCAGAGACTACTTTAACTCTAGTCGTTGATCTGACTGAGTTTTTATTCTTGTTTGGCCGTTCTATCTTACCTCTCTCTCGTTCTTTTCTCTCCGCTATTGTTCTTCTATTTGGAGAGCGCGATTCCTCTTCTTTGTGTAGCTTTGTGTTGGTTAAGCACTGGTATCGTCTTTCATGTGGTAGAGTTTTTAGTCTCCATTCTGTGAAGTGTTGTCCCTTTACACTTCCCTTATCGGAGCTGTATTTTTTTCTCCTTTGTGGTAGTTTTTATTCTATGAATTTTATCGAAGCGGTAGCTAGCTCTAACCGTTCAGTTTTGGTTAGGGATTCGCAGAGGCATGTTTCTTATTCTACTTGGGATTTCATATCCCCCTCTCAGGATTCTCACAAATGCTTAAACTCTTCTTCGCCTGTTAAGCTCGATCATCACCGGGTCTGCTTCAAATGCCTCCTTCCTGGGCATCTAAAGCGTGATTGTTTGAGTAGGATGAAGTGTTTATTCTGTGATAAGTTTGGTCACTCTCGTAGTCGTTGCTTTTCCCTTCAAAAACTTCTGGGATGGCCCAGAGGTCATCCATTACCAGCCAAACTTCTTTTTTTCCTTAATTATCCCCTCTTAAAGCGAAAGCTTCTCTATAGCTTGGATTGTAAGCACAGTAGGGTTGAGAATCAGTTCTTCGACTCCTCTGTCTTGGCCGAAAGTTCAGCGTCGAATTCCTCCCCATCTAGTTCTTCTCCTCTTGCATTTCCTGTCTCTCTTATCCGACCTAATATTGATTTCCTTTTTAAGGATCGCAAAGTATTCACAACCCTTGTTTCCATCCCTCGCCGGGCCTCTCTCAAGGCTCGCCCCCGACCTGTCTCAGTGGCTTCGTCATTATTCGGGAAGTCAGGTCCTTATCATGATTGGGTTAAATCTTATTCCTCGTTTCTTTCATGGTCTCGTGTTGCGAGGGAGTCTGCTCTCTCCAGCACTACTGCCCCACCTGTTCATATTGAAAGAGCTATTATTGAATTTGGGGCCCCTTCGCTGTACTATAACTTTCCCTGTGCTGTGAAGCTCTCCCATCCCTTATGTTCTGCGATCTCGTTTAATTTTCCTGGATGCCTTTTCTCTTGGTATCAACTATTAGGGGCCTAGGCATGGCTCTGTCACGTCTTGAGGGCTCTCGAACTCTTCTTGCTCTCCCTTCCCCCCAAGATTTCTATTTACCTTGATGCCTCTGCTCTTCCACTTTGGGCCGGCACCACCATTCCTATCCCCTCTATCTCTTCGGTTATTTCCAGCTGTCTCCATTCCCCCCTGAGTTCCATTTCTGTTGATGTCTCTTCTCCTGACCCAGAGGCATTGTTGCCCCTTTCGGCAAGTGCTGCCCATTCCCCAGTTAAGCGCAGTTACAAAAAGAAAGTTTTCGATCTTTCGAAGATTCGAGTGAGCGCTCGCCTTCTAGCGAGGAAAGCCGGCTCTATGTCTACTTCTCAGTCAGGGCACTGTTGAGTAACGTCTGCTCGTAGACATCCCCGGTGCTTGCACTGTCTCTCCGCCTATTGGCCACTAGAGTCCCTCAAGACTGCTAGCGGAATTGGTTGTCGTCGTGGAGGGAGTTTTAATCCAATCTTCGTGGATCGTTTGCTCGGATCTTGGGGCCTTCTGCTAAGCTCTATGGTTTTGGGATGGTGGTCCTTCGTCGTGTTTTGGCCCTCAGTGTAGTTTATTTTTATTGTACTTCATTGTTTCGTTTATTTCTGTTTTACTTCTTGTAAAACCCTTAACGCTTGTATTGTTTTATTATTGTTTTATTGATTAATATATTTTTGATGGCTGTAGCCTTTTGGCTCTATCCGATTCATCAAAAAAAAGTTCTCTAACATATAGTATGTGAATGAATTGATGGCTACGGTCATCTTTTATCAAAAAAAAAAAAAAAACAAAAAAACATATAGCACGTTGTAGTTAATGTTTTACTTTGATTATTTCTTATTCTGAACTATCTGATCTAATATTATAATGAGAGAGTTGGGGTTGTCATTTGTAGACAATCAATCATATTATTTCAACCATTTATTTTTAAGTGAGAATTATATTAACCAATCATTTACTTAACTGTAATTAGTTACCATAATACCTTCAAAGTTTAAATTTATTTACGACATAATTATTTACAAAAGTGTCATTCATATAAAATAAAAGTTTGTACCAATAAAGATAATTTATATTATAAATAATATGTGATGAGTAAAGAAATGTATTAGGTTCGAGGCCATATTATATCTTAGTATTTACTCTTAAATATATATTTATTAGAACGTACAAAGCACGTGCAGATTACTGGTTAACTATAATTGAACATTAGCAAGTTTAAGGTAAGGTAAGGGAGTAACTGTAGTTAGTTTAGGAAGTTGGCACATGGATTTCATATAATAAAGAGAATTAGTTTGACATCTCACCTGATGAGATTTGGAGCAGATTGTGGCTGTTGTTGGCTTGCCAACATCATAGATTGATTGAATGAGAGGTAGGCCCATAATGTGTGGGGGCTAAAATTACATTACCTAAAATGTTTTTTTTCTTCAAGATAGCCACCCATAGATATGCCAGATATTCTATATAAATTATTCCGAAATCAATTGCTATTTTCAGATATATTGCTTATAATGTTGAGTTTGCTTCGAAAATATCACTCTATTAGTTTTTGTACTTTAATTATAGATAACTCTGGATCATTGTTGAAAAATTACATTTTTACCCTTTTTCTTCTCATTCTAAACCCTACAAGATGAGATCCTAAGAGCATCTGTAGCCGTGGGCTAAATACCCAAAATTTGAAAAAAATGGAAATAAAATCGCTACAGTTGTCTTCCAAATATCAAAAATTTGGATGTACGATGAATCGTAGACTGCCAAATATAGCAAACGATTTGGCAAAAGCCAAAATATAGATAATGGAAAATTTTCTTTCGTCCCTGAAAAGAGACGAAGGATAATATCCCGTCACTTAAAAAAAAAAAATCTCGGACGATAAACAATGTCTCGTCCTTTATTATAAAAATAAAAATAAAAAACAAAAGTATCGGACGGTGTATTATACATCGTCCCAACAATTTTGAATAAGACAAAATTGGTGGGCCGGTGTATAATCGACCGTCCCACTGGTTTTTAAATTTTTTTTTTTTTGCCTTTTAGTGCCCAGAAATATATATATATATTTTTTTTTTCAAAAAGTTTGAGGCGAGAGATAATCGGTTATCCGGCCATATTTTAACTTTCAACGACTGCAGTGCACGGCCATATTTTCTATTTCAGAAAGTTAAATACCCAAAAAATAGCTTAGAACGACTACAGATACTCTAACGGAACACATTCCGAAACCTAACCAAACTGACATTAACCTAACTAGAAATTCTAACTGAACCCAACCCGGAACCTAATACACTTTCCTTCTCCATCTCTCTTCGATCGCCTCCTCCTCCGAATCCGATCCTCCTTTCGCCAAAAACTATATTTTAATATTCGTGCTGCTTCAAGATTTGAGCTCTCCTAAAAAAAGAGAGCTAGTTTGGTTAATTATTTTACCTCCTATTCGTTAAGAGTAACAAAATATTCTGAGTTCATTTGCTAGATAGTCTGAATAGCTTATTTGGAGTCAACTCAACAATGTGAGGGATGTATTTAAAAATAACGATTTGTAAGTGACTTATTTTGTATTACCTTATTTGTGGTGACATAAACTATATAGAAAACTGCAACATATTTTGAGCTTTTCTCTAATAACTTTACCAACTTTGTTTTAATATACATAACAGATAAGACTTGAACACTTAATTGAACTATGATTAAACTCACGTACGGTATTTTGAGTATGATCTCCTCAATTCGGAGAGATCATACAATGATTGCATCCTTTTTGACATAATCCACGATTGCATCAAATTCACAGAACTCATGCAAAGAAAGCATTTTTGAATTACTAGTTTTTGATATTTATTTGTGTTGTAACAACTCTCGTCTGTATTTAAAGATTCAATTCCAAAAATGGTACGTCGGTTAGAACCAAACAAAAAGAAGTAACAAAAAGGGAGGAATTCCAAAACATCCACATTTTGAAGCGAACAAATAGAAGCTTGAGCAAACCCGTAACTACATACATACTATTTTCTCTAATTATGCTGCAAGATTGAGCATTTCCAAATGGAATAAAACTGCAACATTTTATTTTTTAATTTTTTTATTTTTTTTAAATTTTAGAAAAAGGTAGAATATGGCCACCCTATTTCATTAATAAGAGATTAACAAAACAACCCCAGCATACTGGGACAAGTTACAACCTACAAACTACAACATTCTTGAGGTTAAGCTTCCTCACATACTTTGAAAATTTTGCCGTACTGCCCCACTTTTTGAAAATATTTGGCGCTCTGCCCCACTTCCGAAAATAATTAGCGATCTGTCCCTGTTTAGGACACGTCAGCATGAACCGTTATTGAAAATAACGGCATAGGTTATTTATTTTACATTTTTTTTCCATGCCGTTATTGAAATAACGGGCATCAGTATATTTCTCTTACAAGTGTGAATCTTCTACCTTTAAAAAATTCAAAGTGTGAAAAAAACTTATAAATAATACCATTATCCTGATTAACGACATTCGAATGACTGATGCCGTTATTGAAGATAACGGCATCAGTTATATATAAATGAACTCTTACCGTTGTTTGAAAACAGAGAGAATGTAAGTTAATTTTTTAAAAAAAAATTATAACTAATGCCGTTATTTGGAATAACGGCATCAGTTATAATTTTTTTTTTAAAATTAACTTATTCGTCGGAGAGGATGAATAATAAGTTACTTCTTTATATAAAAAAATTATAACAGATGCTGTTATTTGAAGTAACGGCATACTGATGCCGTTATTTGAAATAACGGCATCTGTTATAAGGTTTTCACACTTGCAATTTTTTCTCTAAATGAAGACTACAAGATGTCGAAAAACAAAATAACCTATACCGTTACTCCAAATAACGGTATGACACTTTTTTTTAAATATAGATGCCGTTATTGAAAATAACGACACGTAAATAACCTATGCCGTTATTTCCAATAACGGTTTATGCTGACGTGTTTTAAACAGAGGCAGATCGCTAATTGTTTTTGGAAGTGGGACAGAACGCTAAGTATTTTCAAAAAGTGGGGCAGTAAGGCAAAATTTTCTCATACTTTCCATTAAAGAAAAGCAATAATATAAGAGAGCGAAAAAGTTGAATCGTGCCACTTTCAGAAATATCCAGGGGCGGAGGCACTGCTGGCCCAGGGTGAGCGGCCGCTCACCCTGGACTGGGCAGGCCCCCTATAATAGGCCCAGTAATTTGTTTTTTGTAATTTTTCGCTCCCTCTCATTTTGGCCCAACGCCCCCCTGCGCGCTCTCTTTCGGCCCAAATCAATTTTTCAGCCGCTCCACTCCAGACAGCAGCTCTTCATCTCCAGTCTTCACTCTCTTCATTTTCGAATTCCCACACAGATCCACAATCGAAACCCTAGATCCCCTTCCTCTTCGTCTCTTCAATCTCTTCAATTTTTACCACAATCGAACCCCTACATCCCCATCATCGTCGTCTCTCCATTTTCTTCGTTTTCGACCGCAATCGAATTCGAAACCCTAGATCCCATCCATTCCCCCAATTTTCAAACCTCCATTTCCCAAACTCGCGGCTCCAAAGTCCAAAGGGAGGAGGTGGTGGAGCACTGGAGCTGGTCCGAAACTATCCGAAACTCTAGCTATTCAGCCAGAGTCAAGTCAGGTACTCATTCATTTCTCCCTTTTTTGTTTGGAATTTTTGAAATCTCTCTTGGTGAATCTGAAGTTCTACTGCAATTTGATAGTATGCTACTGAGTACTGATGATGTGAATTTTTCGCCATTGGCCTATATGTTTATAGTGAATGTTATTATTATTGTCATATATATGCTTTTTGTTGAGAAAATTGAATAAGAACAAATTTTCAGTGGATGAACTGGTTCAGAAGAAGATGACTGCAGTCTGCACTGGAGACTAGATTCAGTTGGCTTTCTAAGCCAAAATTACTTCGGTTTACGACATTTGAATGGTCAATTGCCTCAACAATATCTCCAATCTTACTCTTTTCCTCCACCGCAGCAGTAGTTAATTCAGAATCAGGAGAATGTTCAGGTGCTTTCCCATGTGGGATTAGAGAAGCTTGTGCATAGCTTTTGTCAATTGCCTCAACAATATCTTCAGTCTTGCTCTTTTCATCTTCCAAAATAGTAGTAGTTATTTTGGAATCAGGAGAGCGTTCATGTCCTTTCGCATGTGAGACTGGAGAAGCTTCTGCATAGCTTTTGTCAGGAGCAATCTCTTCTTTAACTGCAATAGGAACATCAGGATCTCTAGCAATAATATTTGACACTTCTTTCTTGCTGTTACTTTCTACACTTGTTTGTTCTTCATCTATCCTTTTTACATCATTGAGAGTAGATGATTGTGAAGAGGACTCTAGAGTCTAGACCATGCTCTGTTTCATTCTGCCGTATAAATACAAGTTTTTAGCCGAATATTTTGTGGGGGATATCTTTAGATCAAAAACAGAAGTTTGTACATACATGATACATCATCAATTGGACTAGCAACTGTTTCCTGTACTCACCCAAAAAGAACAAAACAAAGAAAAAAATAAAAACAATTAGGATCCTGTGATCCTACAATTCGAACTCTTTGAAAATCTTAATTTTCTGAATGACATACATTAACAGAAACAAGATTTTTCAAGGTCAAACCTGAAAATGCAGAGATGCCCAAGCCTTCTCGATGTTTCCAGCAAAATTATTATTATTGTCATATGCTTTTTGTTGAGAAAATTGAATAAGAACAAATTCCCCTGTTGTCTGTTGATTAATTACTTCGGTTTACTGATAGGCTTTTTGCTTGGTGCTTCATTTCCCTACCTTATGGAGGTATAGTTACCCTGTAAATTAATTACTGATAGGTTAATTATTTTACTAATGTAGGATTTTGGGAGTGAAAGAAGGTGTACAGGACGTATGTCAAAGGACATGGGACTGGGACAAATCCTTCTTAAGATACTAGTTCTTCATATCGATACTCTCCGAGGTATGCTTCTAGCTATCTTATTTTGTTCCTGTAATTTTCAGTTATCATGGCTAAATTTAGATGAAAGTATGTTACTTTTACAAGCATGCTTGCTCAAGTCATGGTACCGTACAATCCGTAGGAAGATTTTAAACTTTAAACACCACACACGCAGAGATGAAACTTAGAAACAAAATGATAGTCTAGATGCTACTGTACCTTGCATTAGTTACGTCTTATTTGGTTCATAAATTAGGGGGTTCATAAATTAGTTTTTTGTTTGACACTAATTTAATTTTTGGACAATATTCAAACAGTTATGGATAAATTTTTGAAAAGAAAACCAAGGGAGGATGATGATTCAAACAGTTATGTGATGTGAATGTTTAAAGACTTTTATAAATTTTTAGTTCCTGTGATTTCGCTCCCGGTGGATGTAAATCCTGGCTCCGCCACTGGAAATATCCAAAACACAAATCCAGTAATTATTTCAAGTTTCCGATTTTCAACTTTTACAGTATAACTACATCAAAAAAAAAAAAAAACTTTTACAGTATAACAAATACTGCTCCATAGAAGAGGAAGAGACTTACTTGGACCACAATTTTGACCTTTGAGATGGGAGCTAGTTACTCTTAATATTGACTGAGGAGAGGAGAGGAGACAACCGACCTGCACCGACCCGGCCCACAATGGCCCAACAATGAACTGTTACTCCATCCCTTCATATTTTATTCTCACTCTGAAAATGGTGGGCCCATTAGTAGGTCAAATCCGTACATGTGGGCCCTACATTTTGGTCCATGTTGGGCCTAGGCTCACTTGACCTAATTGGGTTTGTTTTCGGTGGCCGGTGAGCTCACCGAAAGATGTAAATTTCTGCATCTGTTCATAAATTTTACCATTATGGTAAAAAGAAAAACCCGCCTTCCATTTTGGTGTTGCAAAGAGAACATTGAAGCCAAATTGCTCGAAAACAATAATTTGTATCGTGCACAAATGTTGTAGTGTTGCTTGTTTTGAGAAATTGAATTCTTTGACGAGTGAATAGGAACATACTTTTTTTTATCAAGACTGTAGAAAAAGTATTATCTGATTAATATATACTAGCAATTTACACGTGCGATGCACGTCTTTATAAATATATATTAAAAAAAATTATGACGTTGTCTGACATTGAACCTAAGACTTATTTTATATTAGTTATGCATGTGCATTGCACATGTTTGATGGGTTTTATACACATGTTTATCGGTTCATAAATGGAGTTTGTTTGGCGACAAACTCTTCCATTAAAATAGTAGAGATTTCTAGTGTAACATATACATCATACAATAACTACTCTAGGGCTGTCATGTCTTCCATTTCAAATTAATTCATAGTATTGCCCAAGCAAAAAACACTGCCTTTCATCGGCATGATTTTATTTTTTACCGTCGTTATTTATTAAAATTAAATTTGCTGAAATATACGCAAAAATTCATTAATTTATGTTCACCATTAATGGAAGAAGAAATTGAGGAGACATATGAGAGGCCCGCCATGAAGAGATCCACCACCTTTATTTATCTTATTTATCTTATTTGTAAATGACGAGAACAGGATTAGCGTGAGAGCGTGAGAGGAAGGACTAAGAAAGAAATTCTAATTATTACCTATTTGATTATCTACAAACCCTATTTAAGCTATATTTAGCTTTGTACCCTTTCTTGGACACATTGCTAGATCATAATTTGATTTTGATATGACCAAAGTATAAAAGTTTAAAGAAAGTTAATTGATTACATAACACACGAAAAAAAAAAGTTTGCCATTAACAAACATAATAGATGTAATATAATGATTCTTGTAAAAACTCAAATATGTGTTGAGTTATACTATAAATTTACATTTATTTCAAGTCCATCTCGGTCTACTATTGTTAGAAGAAGATAAAGAAAAAAAAAAAGTAGAGTATAGCCACCCTTTGAAAGAGAATAAAAGATTATGATCGTCGATTACATAAATCCGTACAAATTAATTTTGTAAACTAAAGTTAAACTTTTCCCTACACAACAATGGCCCAACCTCTCCCTTTAATCACAAGTAAAGACGGTTCTCGTCATCCCAAAAACACAACCTTCATCTTTCCAAATTTACCCTAGAAAATCCACAAAAAGCGGTGGGTAAAGTTACCGTCTCGCTAAATTCATGGCGGCGTCCCTAATCCTATGGAGTATACAACCATGTTGTGGGCCGAGCCACACTAATCGTAGTTACGCCACTAGACCACGATCGCCATAAGTACACATTGGCCCACAACAACTAGAGATATTTCTCTAGCAAAGAAAACCGACTTAACAAAGTTTGACATATGTGGTACATAAAACAACAGATAATGCCTCTACTAAATTCATAGCACGGTTCTCTGCTAACACAATTTGACAATAACGAAGGACTATTCTTCTACACAAATGAAAATACTTTACGATAAATATAGTTAAAGAGGAATTCAAGTTTTCGTAAGTTTTCGTTTTTTTTAAAACCAAATACGTACGTTACGGTCTACAATTTAATCTAATAACTTGAGAGTTAAGGTTATTTTTAAGTACATGATGTGAAAATTAGGGGGGTCCACGGGCCCATCTATAGTGCCTCGAACTCTGTGATGATTGGGATGCTGACGTGTGAAAGGCTGTTTCAATTGAATTTACTGAAGTGGGTCCCAACTGAGCTGATAGGGGATCTCTGGCCATAGAGATGAGATCGTGCGGCTGAGAGGTTATCCACGTTTTATGTTCGAACACCAAACAGGGAAACAAAAGCTTGCTTGACACGTGGCGTTGGCTAGTTAGTAGTGGACGCGACGTGGAAACCACATGGGGAATTGTGCCAGGTGTAGGTCGATCACGTCCACGCTGTAAAACAGACTTAATTTAGACACTTGACATATATATCCTGTCTGTTTCCATAATTTGTGTGATTGTAATGTTTTAATTTAGATGGTTAGAGTTTCATAGTTGCCCTATTTTCTTGTACATTTACAGTTGACACCCTTCTTTTAGATATTTAGCAAAAATATTCTTACGTAAAAATGTTTAGAAGAGAAAGATTTGCGAAAAAGTGTGACGATAGTTTAAATTGTCGAAGAGAAATTTGCTTATTGAGTCAGAGGACACTAGTATTTTTCACGTGCAATGCACGTTTTGATAAAGAATTAGAGTTAAACGTGCATTACACATAGGTCAACACTAATCAGCACGTGCGATGAATGTCTTACTTTTTTATGAAAAGAGCTAAATGGACGATAAACGTATTTTTTTAAAAATTAATAAGGAAAAACATTGATGTGTATGTGCAATGCATGTGTTGAAAATAGATTTGAAGTTGTACGTGCGATGCACATGCTTGTTTGGTGACAAAAGTGGTTTATTTTGTGACAAAATATTAAAAATTGTTTTTTTTTACATACTCTTCCATTAAATAGTAAGTAAATATATTATATTATAGATCGAAAGATGGATAGTAATTTATACATGTGATGCATGTTCAATATTTTTAAAAAAAATTTAAAGTAAAAAATCTGATATAGTGAGGACTCGAACCTGAGACCTCATTTATATTAGTTATGCACGTGCGACATATGTGTCGGTAGATTGACAAATGACACTAAGGTCTTCTTCCATTATAATATTAGAGATAAGAGATAAGAGATTAGAGATGTATTAGAGCATCCACAGTCGTTTGCTAAAGCTATGCTAAAGCTATTCTAATTTTAGCAATGAGAATTTAGCATTTAGGAAATGTCGCTGCTATCGTTGTGTATAATTTAAAAAAAAAATAATAGTATGGAACGGATCTTGTTCATCCGTCTAACCTTTTTTTAATTTTTTTATTAAAAAAATGAGTAGACGGCGCTTCTTCATCTGTTTTATGTCAAGGACGGAGCAACATCATCCGTCGCTATTTTTTTTTCATTTAAAAATTTTTACATTAAAAAAAAAAAACAGTGTACAGTGCTAGACATCCGTCTGGCACTTTCACTTGTTTTTTTTTGTTTTTTTGTTTTTTATTTTGTCACCTTTAGCAGGTGACATTAATACCATTGCCATTTGAAAACAGACAAAAGCAACCTCTTCATCCTTCTCGTGCTTTTCAATTTTTTTTTATTTTATTATTTTTTTTAATGGCCAATAACCGTTGGATTTTAAAAAAAAAATTAAATAAAATTGTGCCGTTGGATGCTGTCTACCCAAGGTTAAAAGGATAAATGTATGGCTAAATAATGTTTTGCAAAAAGTGAGGGACGGATGAACTTCATCCGTCTTTCACTTTCCAAATTTTTTTTAAAAAATAAACTTTACCAATTTAATAAATTAATTTTATATATTAAAAATCAAATCGAATTGAGACGGATGATCTTCATCCGTCGCTACCCTCAAACGGATGAACATCCCCCATCCCCTATATTTAGCAATCGTCTAAAACGGCTCCTAACTTTAGCAATCTACTGTACATTCCTATTCTAAATTTTAATTTTTTAGCAAACGACTACATTGCGTTTTCCTAAAGCTATTTCTAATTTTTGAGTATTTAGCAATCGAGTGTGGATGCTCTTAAATTAGCATTGAAAAGCATCCGGCTCAAACATCATCTCATTCATTGGTCATCCTTATATAATTTTTTTTTTATAATCAAACATTATATAACTCATACAAGAATTGGTCAAAAAAAAAAAACAAGGATTTCTAACCAAAGCTCTATATATATTTCTCTGTTCCGGAAGGAACTTGTTGAAGGTCTATTAATCAAATGATAAACTTGTTAAACGTCATACTACTTTATCTAAGGTATTTTGCACAGGGCTGGCTTTGAGTTGATTTTGAGTTTACCAACCGAGGCAAACTTCCAAAATGGGGCCACATACAGATTTTATGTTTTAAAAAACTTGATAAAAAAAGTTTTGGAAAATTTTTTGCAACAATTCTCAAAATTAGATATGAAGAAATAGATGGAGATTTTGATATTTGAGAAAAAATATCTCCATACAAATCAAAGTTCGACTAAGTACTAATTTTAATAATAAAAGCCCAAGACTTAAATTTGGGGATCTTAAAAAAATATTATGTACAAAATACATAAACATAAATATAAGAAAAAATAAAATTAAGGACTCCTAAAATTGCGAAAAATTTGGGGGTTCAAGGCAGCCCTGATTTTCCAGCCTCCACTAGGGGAGCCGGCCCTGATTTTCCACCAGCTTGCAATCAGTTAAAAATTTATGGGTTATTCGTGCGTGTTCTAATAAAGATGAATATGGCTACAAATAATAATGTATTTTGAGTCATTTTCTATGTAATATAAGCCCTTTAAATATTTTACATTATGATTTCAGCCATGAAATGTTGCTAGTGCATCACAATCAGTTGTGGCCATTGATGGTTGCCTTTGACCTAATTAACACTTTTGAGTAAAAGCCCCCAGGATCCCCAGTGTACTGTTGATGATGGGAGGGCACATGAAATATGGGACCAAATACAACGATAGACAACTCAACCTTGGCTTGTTTTCATTTTTCTCATCTGAACTGAAATGAATGAATGAAGGAATTTCAGTACAGATTATAGTAAAATTTTGTTCATATATATATATGATTTTATGTGACTAAAATGATATCAGAGTCGACCTGCAAAACAAAGTTCAACATCAACCAGCACATAATGCCATTGAAGACAACACTATCTTCTAAATGATCATAATGTGAGTTGTTTGGTTGTTTCTAAGTCCTGAAAATGTACATGTATGCAAATACTGATTAGTGAAGATTAATTTATTTACCAAACGTACGGAAAAAAATATAACTTTCAGACAAAACGAGACTCTATATATGTAAAGTTCATACTGTAAGGATGAAACTTTTTTTAATATAGCATGGTTCACATGATGCCTATCAAGTATCAACCAGGAGCGGCTGGAATTTTTTTAACATCAACCAGCACATACCAGCACAAGAATCACCTACTTTTGAAAGTATTTACCAAACTGACCCACTTTTGAAAGTATTTATAAAAAAATGATCTACTTGCTATCTCAGACCACGAATTTGGTGAAAATTGTAACACCCCGTAAAATAAAATGATTTATTTTAAATTATTAAATAATATTAAATTGCTAAAGTTGACTATTTTCTTGAAATTGTAATTTTGCACGTGCAACATAAGTGCAAAGTTAGGAAATTTTGAATTCTTAAAATTTTATGGTTAATGATTGATTTTTCTCATTTGTTTATGATATTTTAATTTTCAGATTTATTTTAATTTATTTGACTATTTTATGAATTTGTTAATTTTACACATGCAAATATTTTTTTTTTGGGGTGCAAATCTTCACCTTAATTTCTGAATAAATTCTCCTATTTATAATTAAGTATACCCTAAATTTTGGAATTTTTTCTGAATAAAAAAACTATTTTTATAAATACTTCGAACGGGATGGGCTTTAATGTAAAAAGCCGATTTGGATCTCAAACAAATAATAAAAATTTGTTTTTTCTGCTTTTTGGACTGGACAAGATAATTATTAAAGATAAAATTTATTTAAAATATATTTAGAGATTATTTTGTAAAGATTTAAAAATATATGATATTTTTGCAAATATGGAATTTAAGTGGATTTTGTGCAAATATTTTCTTGGAAAGTAAAAGACAGAATTTTTTTGTTTGGAAAATCTATTATTTATTATTAGGTATTATTTGCAAATTTTCTGGATTTTTCTGATATTTATTTGGCATATTTGCAAATATTACAAAGAGAGGGACGTTTGTGCAAAATTACCACTTTGAGTACAAATCCAAAATTTTTAATTTCTGGGCTATGCTTGATTGTTGGATAACTCAGTAGTAAAGGAATTTGGTTTTATTTTAATTTATTTAACTTATTTAACTACTTTACTAAAGCAAAGTTTATATATGTAAAGTAATAATTTGTTAAGGGGTGTTTCCATAAACTTGTAAAACCCTAAAAACTTTAGATTCTGGCCTATATTATGGCCACTACAGCCACCCCTCTCTTCTGCAAAAATAAAATATATTTTTACTATTAATTTCTTGGAGTTTCGAAACAAGAATCTTGAATTTTTGCGAAAGAAGGGCTTTTTCTTATTCTCTTTATTAATTCGGTTGATTTTTTCATTGAGGTGAGTGACATATGTTTGTTTTGTATTGTTCTATACATATTGTATGTAATGATTTGTCTATTAGAAAACATGTTAGGGATTGTATGAAGATGAATTTTGGTGGATTGATGAATTAAAAAAATTGAATTCATGAAAACTATGCTATTGATGATTTAATAAAATCCTAATTGATTAATTGGGATTGTTAAGAACTTAATAGAAATCATGAGTAGGTTGTTTTCCTTCATATACTTGCTGTTTTGATTGGCTATAATGAGATTGTATGTTGTTTAATGTAAAAGTGAACAGAAACTTCACCTTTACTGTTGAGCATATGTATATACTCTGTTTTTATGATTTGATAAAGTAAAGCTTAACTATATACTTGTTATAATTGCATATATTCATGGGTAAACTAATGTGAGTGGTTGTGCACGAGTTCAATGAATTATAAAGAGGGTTATTCAATTAAAAGATCAATATCTGAAGTAGGGCTGAGTAATCAAAATTCGGGTCGGAAGGGTATGGCCGAAAATTGAGTCTTTTGTGTTTTGCGAAGTTTTTCAATTAGATCTTGATTGTTTTAGTACTGGGATGGTTTTGGACATTACACTATTCATATACGATGTTTTCTTGACGATTAAACTGATGCTTAACTCACCAACACACACACACACACACACACACACACACACACACATACATATATATACTAGTTGAAATTTACCGTGTACCAAGTGCACGTGACTTGGTGCACATGAATGTTGAATATTTTAACTATTCTAGTTAACAAGTTAGACAGACAAAACACACTTGCATTTAGCACACTCATATTCTTCAAACTACAAATTCGACTTAGGCCATCATCTTAATAAGTAAATCATGAATTTCAAAATTACTTCAGCGACAACAAGCTCATCGAAATCATATTTCAAGCAAGTTTCAAAAGCTTAATCAAATGGATCAAAATTCGTACGATGTAAGAGAGAGCTATATTCATAATAGTTTCATCTAAAACATAAATATATAATTATTGTATTTTTCATAAGATAAATCATCATTTTCGACTTTAACTTTCTTGAACCTAAAACTGATATTAAAAAAAAGATATTAAAAAATAACAAATTAATTAATAAATCCTAAACTGATATCACCGTATTTTTCATAAGATCAATCATCACTTCCGACTTTAACTTTCTTGAACTTTAAACTGCTTATAACTTCTCGTTCATCCTTTTTAATTTTGTATCCAGTCAATATTCTTGTAGTTGTTCTTCCAAACGTGACATCTTGTGATTTGACCAAAAAAGTATACTCATCTCCAATTCATATCTTGGTCCTTCAATCAAATTCTTCAACATTTTTTTTCCTGCATAAAGAATTAAGTAGTTTGCTCTTAATCATTTTTAACACTATGCGAATAACATATTATACCTTATTCTTAATATGTTCCAGAACATTTGCGGAACATCCGATGATGCATCTTGCTTCCTTATAAAATAAAGTCAATTCTATTCCGCATCTATATCTTTTATTGTGATTTTGAAAAAGATATCTGAAACAATTTATTTTTAGTTTTTTTATTTATTTATAAATTTGATTGAAGAATGGAAAAATGAAAAACTAACAATATGGTGTTTTGTATACATTGGTTCATATTCAACATTATTAGTTTTACATTTTCGACAATAAGTTTCATCATTTTCAACATTGACTTTTGTTGAATAAGCTTTGTAGAACACCCCTACAATCTTCTAGATGTGTAATAATCATTCGAAGCGCCAGTTTCAAAATTGATGCTTAGCATTAATATTGAACCGATCACTTTAATTTATTAACTAAATGAACCGAGCATTAATATTGTTTATACAGTATGAACTCTCTCATGCATTCTCTCATACATAGTGAGAGAACTTTGGTTCAAAACTTTACATGCTTTCAATGAAGATTTTTCAACTAAAATATATACACATATTATATATGAGAGTGAGATTATGTAATTCCATGCTTCATTTTCTGCCAAAAAGTTATGTTCCTTGGTTACTCTCATACAAGTAGTAAATAAGTCTGTGCATGACTGATTGACAGTCTAAACTATAGAGAATGTGAAATGATTTTTCATGGAAGTTTTGTCAGAGCAGATGCGGTAATTACTAACTCAGAGTCTAATAAGAAAGTACTACTGCTCTCCCACATAACTGCACAAGTTTGCATTGTATCTGATAGCAAGTGAACGAAACTTTGATATCAATGTTAAGGAAAATACAACAAACTTTTATTGATAATTCAACTCATAAGAAATTACAAGTACTTCATATGAGATACTCTATTCTAGATGCTACTTCATATGTGAGATCTGGTTTAACAGATAATCATATCCATTTTGAATGGAACATGATTCTATGCATGCACAACTTCATGAGGCTCACTAAAAGCAATTCATAGAAATTGCATTAAAACATTAACCAAAGTGTACATACCATCACTACGAACATCAACTAAGTGAAAATTCTTCATGGATCATGACATATATAAGCTTATTTAACTGAAGATCGCTTATTAATATTCTTCTTCTATTTCCATAACAAAAATATATATTGTTCATTTAGAATGAACACAGTGAGGAGAAAAAGGAAAAGATAATTAACCTTCATGATGGACTCCATTGCAGAACTCCAAAGCAACAATGAAAGGTTGATCATTTGGTTAATAATGACCTCCTTTTCCTCCAACATTGTGGTACAAATCATTTGTACCTCTTAACATTTGTATCATTTTCCTACCACGCACATTTTGAACTCTAGAATGTAAGCTAAAATGAGAAATTTTAAACTGTTAAGTGGTTTGCACATTTCTCCAATATATTGTGTTGCAAGTCTTGTATCCTCATGGTGGCTACAAGGGTAGCACATAGAAATGTTGTTTGAATAGGAAGATATGCACTTGTCGAAGACAGCAGAGACTGCAAACAAAAAATATTAATTTAGCAATTAATAGAACACAAACTAAAGAGCTAGTACATGAAAACTTCAGTGCTAAATACAACTACTTACTATGACTTTAGAGAATACATACGATGGAGGGGATTTTTGATACATGATAGGAAAAGACTGCCATGCTACAACTTCAATTACTAAAATTGATGGACTTGATAAACATTGTTGAATTGTTTAGGTCCTAAACTAAGCATGTAGCATACATAGCATACATAGGATTCAACCAGGGCCAGCCCCACCCTTGAGGCGGGTGAGGCGGCCGCCTCAGGCCCCCGACATTTTTGTAATTTTAGGGGCCCCCAAATTTATAATTCCCTTGTAAATATAGGCACATATTTCGCGCGTAAAAGAAAAATACTATTATTAGGGGCCCTCAAAAATAATTATTTGAGCCTTTAATTTTTTTAATAAATTTATTTAGGTTTAGGCTTGAAGACTTGAATTGAATTTGGGACTTTAAATTTGAGTGATTTAAAACAAATTTATATATTTTGCATATTTTGCTTTCAACAATGTGCAAATTTTTGTATACATATATATTTTTTTTAGTGTATGGGGACCCATTTTGGGAGTTCGCCTCGGACCCCCAGGAACTCAGGGCCGGCCCTGGATTCAACTGGTTTGAATCAGTCAAAACCTTACATATTATAATTCATAAATGATATACGATAAGCCAGAGAACCTTGCTATAGTATATTGAATGTTGATAAGTTATCATATATTATATAGCTTTTTTATTTGTTTTCTTGGTGACTTATTTAGTAGTTTACGCGAAAGAAAAACTTTGTTTGTGATATCCTTGTTCCTATGAATTGATTTTCATTCATCTTACATCCAAACTCAAATTGATTGCACATTTGTGCTTGTTTTCTGTAAACCAATTCATCATGGAATATTTATACTTCTTACTATCAAAACAAGACATCATCTTTTGTTTCCTCATTGAAAAGAAATTGAAACTATCAACCATAAAATATATCAGTAATGTTTATATTTTGGTATTGAGAATTATATTGCATTGACCTATTTGATCCTCTACATCAGCTCAAAATTTTAGGAAATTTAGATATGGGTTATTTTATAATTAGAAAGTTTCCTAGTGTCAAAGATGCTTTCGGCTCTATAAGCTCCTTAGTCCCTACCTATACTCTAACCAATCTTGCCTGCATTCAATACGATTAACTTTAAATTTGTTACTTAATTCTATAATTTCAACATCGGGATGCATTACTTGCATTGCCCTGTTTTAACATATACTGGAGATGCACATGTTGCTTTAGAGTTAAATTAAGTGAAATTTGATAAAACTAAAGAGTCTATATCATCATGTGGTGAGATATTTCTGACCACAAGTATAAATAAACCAACCTACGTCCACTACTTCTAATTATCTACGCATGACATATATCTTTATATGCAGCTTTTAAATCTCATACAAAATTTTTGAGTAAAATGAGTTTCTATAAGATTAAAGGCATTGAAATTAACTGAAAGCATATAATACTAACATGCAACAAAATCCGGCTCCATACCACATGATTTAGGGGTAAATCAAGCCTTACACCAAGTTGTTTAGTATATAATTTTTACTTGTGCCAGGTGAACTTATTTACTTCAAGTTTTCTAATTTAACTATATGTAAATTTAGTTGTAACTACTTCATACCTTATAGTAGTGACTAAAAAAGTAGTATACCATCAAATGAATTTCCTTTAAGTGTTCATTATACAATAATTGTTTAAAGGGAAAAGAAAAAAAAATTAAGATTAGCATTAGTCAGTCAGTAGTTGTCTATAACCCATCGGTTCAAAAGCAGAAAAGATACCAAAATTTGTTTAACAATTCCAAACATAACTGAAACTTACATAAATCATGTCTCTAAATTCTCTACTAAATCAAGTGCAGTGAACTTACATATGGTGGACAATATCCTTATAAGTAAATTGCAACCAAATAAAATGAATAAGAAAAAGAACCACAATTTATCATCTAGAGTTCATGTCTATACTAAATCTTTTATAGCTTAAAATATTTATTTCGCAATGGATATTATAGTTACAAGGCGAATTCATGTTTTGCAGATTCTACACGATTTATGATTGTAGTAAATTAACAAAAAAATATCCTTTTGCTTGTCAAATTATCATTTATCTATACATGAGTTAAATTTTACAATGCATGATCCACACAAGAGTTATCTCCTTAACTTGTCAAATTATCATATATCTAAAAATACCATCTCGTGTTGCTTAAAAAGATGTTTTTGGGTAAAAATATGCATGGTCCATAGAAGAATATTAATATGGATGATAGAAATTGTAAAAATGATATGATTCAAGGATCAAAACACTAAACTTTCTCACTATGAAGAAAAAACTACCAGCCTTAACTACTATATAAAACAACTGATTCTAAATAAATAGATAATTAACAGAAACACAATCTCAGATCAATAAGAACGACAAGAAAATATTTCTAGCTAGTGTAAAAGTATACATATCGGCCACTGCATGATCGTGACTCTAAACAACAAAAGAATTAATCTTAACTCTTACCACAAAGTATTATTTTCACCCCAAAAACTATACCAAATACAAGCTAGGAAGAGGAAAAGATGAAAATGAAAATGTTAAATCAAACAAGAAAATCTTAACCTATTCACTCAATTTTAGTAAAATCAAGCAGACTCTAAATATCAGACGAATTGAATTTAACCTCCATCTAACAGCATTTACTCTGAAAGCATTTACTCTCTACTCTCAAATGCTTCATGAATTAGTTGGCAATCTATATGCAATTGGCTTCATCATACTATTCTAAAAAATAATCTACATATATAATCAATTTTCTTCCACATACTTAATAAGGTTCAAAAATATTTGAAATTCTCATAAGGATTTCATCAAACAACTGATATACTGACTACGTGAAAGTAAAAAGGCACCTAAAGGTTAAGTGTATAATAGACAACCATCTAAATATGGTATAGCAATAATTGTGAACAAATCTTAAAATGAAAAAAGAACAAAATCACCTTGGATTATAACGATGAAGAGAAACTTGGTTTCAGCGTTCAGGCTTTAGACTGACATAATAGATTGCTTCAATCTCGCCCCATCCCTCTTAAAGTAGATCAATTCCTCATCCTATAGCCAAACCCGGTTACCAATCGGTAGACAGCATCGTCAACTTTGAAACCCGAGCTATCACCACAGGATTCGTTCTCAATCATTAGAAGCTGATTCTTGCAGCTAGGTTTCAATGTTTCATAAACTAATCAACCATTAATCGAGTTACAAACTTCTTTTCTCTCTTTCAATCAATTCTAAGTTTCCAAGTCCTACCAACCAGAACATGATGGAAAAAAATACTTAATCCAGATACAGCCCACGTTAAAATTTTGTTTGTGAACCTTCAATTTTTTTTCTTATATACCCAATTCCAACTGCATATAATGATCTTCAAAATACTGGATAGCAAGAAAAAAATGGAATTTGTGCAAACCTTGGATGGAGATTTAAACAAGTGAGAATAGATTAGACACATGCAAAATTGAGAGAAATAGACTAAAATGGAGGTTGAGCATCGAGGAAAAATCGATCTTGATGTGGAATCTCGGTGGTTAAAATGATGATCGGAGAACTGTAGGTTACATAAATCAAAACCAATCAATAAAACAAAATGGAAGAAAATCAATGGAGGAGGTGGGGGAGGTTACCAACGACGAGGTTGGGGAAAATGGAGGTGAGATCGGTGACATTGAAGTTGTCGGGTTGGTTGGTTGGTTTTGTCGGCCGCGCGGGGGGGGGGGGGGGGGGGGGGGGGGGAGAAACCCTAGATGAAGAGGATGGTGTTGTGCGCGGAACACGAACTAATTAACCAATGCGGAATCAAAGAGAGAAACAGCGAAGAAAAACACAGAAAAACAAACCAACACAAGGACACACAGATTTAATGTGGTTCGGCAAAACTCATGCCTACATCCACGGGGCGGTTGGGGTTTCTTCTTCTTCAAATAATCACCAATGGGCGAAAACAAACCCTTACAAAAGATGACGGCTGCAAAACCGAATAAGGGTCTCTAATTTCGTCACAGATTACAAAACCCTAACAAGTGTATTTATAGGGAAACTACTGGGCCTTTTCGAATTGGGCCTATTCTGATGTACAAAACCCGTCGACAGTCGACTGGTCGAATTACCAGTCGACTGGTACTTCCTTCGGGACAGTCGACTGATCAGTCGACTGCTGCTGCTGTATCTTTAGCCTTTGAAAAACTCCTCTCTGGACAGTCGCCTGATCCTCCAAATCCAGTCGACTGATATACTGAAACTTTCATTTGCTGCAGATACTCCAAAACAATCTGAACCAGAATCGAGCCATTATCCTACAATCTCCACCTTGGCGAGATCTTCCAAGTATCCAACAATCTCCACCTTGGTGAGATCTTCCAAGTATCCAACAATCTCCACCTTGGTGAGATCTTCCAAGTAGCCCAAGCAATCTCCAAAAATACTTCAAAACAAATGCTCATCACCAAATGTAAGAACAAACCAAACTCCACCTTAGTATGATATCACATACTAGGCAAACAAATAGCGAAGCACCATCCCAACCGCCCATGCCAAATTATCAAACATGCAAAATATTAGCCAGGTTCATGCAATGCTTGAACTTGGCTGCCCCAACAACTTTGGTCAACATATCAGCAGGATTATCAGCTGTCCCAATCTTCACCAGAAGAATATCACCATCCTTTATCAAATCACGCACAAAGTGATAACGAACATCAATATGTTTGGTCCTCGAATGATGAACATGGTTCTTCGCTAAATGGATAGCACTCTGACTGTCACAGTGTACCTCCACCTTTTCCCGATGAATTCCCAAGCTCTTCAAAAGTCCATGAATCCAAATGGCTTCCTTCATGGCCTCAGCAACTGCCATGTATTCAGCCTCAGTAGTAGACAACGCTACAGTGGACTGCAAATTGGACCTCCAACTTATAGGTGCCCTAGCCATAGTAAACAAATAGCCTGTAGTAGACCGCCTCTTATCTAGATCACCTGCATAGTCAGAATCCACATAACCCACTAATAACCTGCTAATATTGTCATCCCTTTCAAACTTCAAACCCACGTCTGTGGTGCCACTTATGTACCTCAAAATCCATTTAGCTGCTTGCCAATGCTCTTTGCCTGGATCATGCATATATCGACTAACCATACTCACCGCCTGAGAGATGTCTGGTCGAGTACAAACCATGGCATACATCAAACTGCCAACCACACTAGTGTAAGGTACATTAGCCATATACTGTCTCTCTTCATCTGTACTTGGTGACTGAGAAGCACTAATTCTGAAATGAGGGGCTAAGGGTGTACTGACTGGTTTAGTTTTCTCATCTATACTGAACCGTTTCAGCACCTTCAAGAGATATTGCTTCTGTGTCAAACTCACTATGCCCTTTGCCCTGTCTCTAGCTATCTCCATCCTAAGTATCTTCTTGGCTTCACCAAGATCCTTCATCTCGAATTCAGAACTCAGCTGATTCTTCAAATTTTGAATTTTCTTAGCATTTTTAGAGGCAATCAACATGTCATCCACATATAATAACAGATATATGAAAGAGCCATCCTGCAATTTCCTGAAGTATACACAATGATCAAACTCACTTCTGGAATATCTCTGCACCTTCATAAACTGATCAAACCTCAAATACCACTGCCTTGGAGATTGCTTCAACCCATAGAGAGACTTCTTCAATCTGCAAACAAAATTTTCCTTCCCAGCTGTCTTAAACCCATCTGGCTGCAACATATAAATTTCTTCATCTAGATCCCCATGTAAGAACGCAGTCTTCACATCCATCTGTGTCAATTCAAGATCAAACTGTGCTACCAATGCCAACAAAATCCGAATAGAAGGATGCTTCACAACCGGAGAGAACACTTCATTATAGTCAATCCCTTCCTGTTGAGCATACCCCTTTGCAACTAGTCTAGCCTTGAACCGAACACTGCCTTTTGGACATTCTTTCTTCGTATACACCCACTTACAGCCAATTGCTTTCTTCCCCTTTGGTAGTTGCACTAGATCCCAAGTCTTATTCTTATGAAGAGAGTTCATCTCTTCATCCATAGCAACTTTCCAATCTGCATTTTCAGAACTTCTAGTGGCTTCTTTGAAGTTGGAGGGAACTTCATCATCCACAATGGGAAGAGCAAATGCAACTGTATCTGTAAAACGAGATGGTCGTTTGATATCTCTTCTTTGCCTTCTTGCTGCAATTGATTCTTCCTGCTGGGGAGGGATAGGAACTTCTTCCTCATCCTCAGTATCAACCACATCATCTTCATTTTGGGCAGGATTTTCAACTGAAAGCTTTTCTAACTCCACCTGTTGGAGAACTCTCCCATTCTGCTGCTGCTGTCGATCACCAGTCGACTGATCCTGTATACTAGTCGACTGTCCCGAGCTCCTACTGCTCACCTGTTGGAGAACTGTCCCACTCTTCTGCTGCCCACCAGTCGTCTGTGCTATACCACTGGTCGACTGTCCCGAGCTGATCATGCCGGTCTCATCAAAGGTAACATCCCTGCTAATTACTAACTTCTTCTGTTCTGGACACCACAACCTGTAACCTTTGACACAAGTACTAAAACCAACAAATATAGCCTTCTTGGCTCTTGCATCAAGTTTAGTTTCAGTTACATGAAAATAAGCAGGACAACCAAATATATGTAAAAAACTATAATCAGATGCAGGTTTACCACACCATACCTCAATAGGCGTTTTGCCTTCAAGTGCTGCTGATGGTAAACGGTTGACAATGTGACTTGCATATATAACAGCTTCTGCCCAAAATGTCTTCTTCAATCCAGACTGTGCTAACATACATCTCACCTTCTCAAGTAAGGTTCTGTTCATCCTTTCTGCAACCCCATTTTGCTGTGGAGTCTTCCTAACTGTGAAGTGCCTCTGGATCCCTTCATCTTCACACAACTTCAGAAACGGATCATTCTTGTATTCCCCTCCATTATCTGACCTCAGAACCTTAATCTTCCTACCAGTCTGATTTTCAACTTTCTTCTTCCAACTTGTGAACAATGTCAAAACTTCATCTTTGTGCTTCATGGTATATACCCAAACTCGTCTGGAGTAATCATCCACAAATGTAACAAACCAGTGTCTACCACTCATAGAAGGTGTCTGAGTAGGGCCCCAAACATCTGTGTGCACATAATCGAGGATACCCTTTGTCTGATGTACAGCTGTACCAAATTTCACCCTAATTTGCTTACCCAAAACACAATGTTCACAAAATTCCAACTTGCACCCTTTAGCATCTTTAAGCAACCCTTGCTTCACAAGCCCCTGCAAGGCCTTTTCTCCTGCATGCCCGAGTCGCATATGCCACAACTTAGTAGAGTCGGGAACAACCTGTTTAGGCCTTTCAGTTACACTGGCAGCCTGACCCAAATATGTTTTTCCCTGCAAGAAAAACAAGTTCCTTTTTCTTTGCCCTTTCATCACCACGAGTGATCCGCTAGTCACCTTCAGAATGCCACCTTCACTAGCAAATTTCAATCCACTGGCCTCCAAAGCACCAAGTGAAATCAAATTCTTTTTCAAATCTGGAACATACCATACATCTGAAAGCTCCCTAATAAGACCATCGTGCATTAGCAATTCAATCTTCCCGATTCCTACCTTCTTACAAGGCGCATCATTTCCCATCAAAACTACACCACCATCCATATACTCCAAAGAAGTAAACCACTCCTTTTTCCAAGACATATGATAGGAGGCTGCTGTATCAAGAAACCATACTTCTTGATAAAGTGAGGGACTAGAAGCAAGTGCAAAAGAAAAAACCACGCCACTATCTAAATTATCAACAGTCACATTTGCAGTCGAGTTTCCCTTATTTCGTAGCTTTGGACAATCCTTTTTCCAATGCCCCCTTTCATGACAGAAAGCACATTCATCTTTGGCCGGTATTTTCCTGTCCTTCGAAACTCCTCTCGATTTGGAACGAGATTTGTTTCCCTTTTTCCCAGATTTGGACTCAGATCTGGTCTCAGTCCTGCCCCTTACAATCAATGCCTCAGAAGTTTCTCTATCAACCATTTTATCCCTTCTCCTAGTTTCATTATTCAACAGAGCATTTGCAACGTCTTCATATTTCACAGTATCTTTTCCATAGATTAACGTTGTTGCTAAATGATCATAACTTTCAGGTAATGAATTCAACAGAATTAGGGCTTTATCTTCATCTTTAATTTGCTCATCCAAATTTAACAAATCAGCCAATAATTTATTAAATGATTCAACATGAGCGTTCATAGACATACCTTCCGTATAGGTGAAGCGAAAAAGTCTCTTCTTCAAATACAGCCGATTCTCCAAACTTTTCCTCATGTATTTGTCTTCGAGTTTCTTCCACAACACCGCAGCAATGGTATCCCTCATCAAATCATACTTCTGAGCCTTTGCAATAAAGAGCCGAATAGTCCTACACGCAACTCGATTCAACTTCTTCCAATCTACATCGGACATATTCTTTGGTTTTTCTTCCTCCAAAGCAACATCTTGTTCTTGTTGAACAAGAACATCCAACACCTCACACTGCCACATCCCAAAATTGTTTGTTCCATCAAACTTTTCAACTTCAAATTTTGCGTTGTGAATCGTTGTTCTGGATGAACTTGATCCCACAACATCCTTGGTTGCATCTGCATCACTCGCCATCTCCCTCTAGGTCGAACCAACAGCTCTGATACCACTTGTTGTGCGCGGAACACGAACTAATTAACCAATGCGGAATCAAAGAGAGAAACAGCGAAGAAAAACACAGAAAAACAAACCAACACAAGGACACACAGATTTAATGTGGTTCGGCAAAACTCATGCCTACATCCACGGGGCGGTTGGGGTTTCTTCTTCTTCAAATAATCACCAATGGGCGAAAACAAACCCTTACAAAAGATGACGGCTGCAAAACCGAATAGGGGTCTCTAATTTCGTCACAGATTACAAAACCCTAACAAGTGTATTTATAGGGAAACTACTGGGCCTTTTCGAATTGGGCCTATTCTGATGTACAAAACCCGTCGACAGTCGACTGGTCGAATTACCAGTCGACTGGTACTTCCTTCGGGACAGTCGACTGATCAGTCGACTGCTGCTGCTGTATCTTTAGCCTTTGAAAAACTCTTCTCTGGACAGTCACCTGATCCTCCAAATCCAGTCGACTGATATACTGGAACTTTCATTTGCTGTAGATACTCCAAAACAATCTGAACCAGAATCGAGCCATTATCCTACAGATGGTTGGGGAAGAGGGAGGAGAAAGAGGGGTTGGACCTGCTTTAACCGGGTCTGATAATCAACGGCTAAGATCTAATTATTATATAAATTAAATGAATGACCTGGATTAGATCTGTACATATAAATGAAACAAAATGGATGGCTCAGATCTCATATGGATAGAAAAAAAATATGTGTGTGTGTGTGTGTGTGTGTGTGTACACTATTTGAAAGATTGTCGAAAATTTAGTGTTTTGTGAAGTTTTCAAGTGGAACTGAGTTGTTTTGATACTGAGGCTGATTAGAACTTTATACTACTCATATTTGATGAATTTAATACTTAAACTGATGCTTAAACACCCTATGCACATATCTATATATTTCTTTACTGTTTTGAAGAGTTTTGTGAAGATTTTGCTCTTTTATGAATTTGATGTGATTTTGATTTGTTTTATAAACTCTTGTATGTTATACAAGTTATATTTGAACATCTCAGGAAATTGGTTTTGCAAATTTGTGAATTTTCAAAGTATAAATAGTGTATCAGTCTCATACTCTCAGAAACCTGAAGCTTCTTCTCTATTGCTTTGAACTAGCGTCTGGCCTTACTATCAACTTTCAAAAGTCTTCAGTTGTTTGGTTGGGAGGTTCTCCTAATAGGCAGGATGAAATATCCGCGTTCTTTAACTGTCCGGTCGCTTGTTTTCCTATTTCTTACCTGGGGATTCCACTGAGGTGGGGCAAACTTCATAGATCGGATTGGTCGCCGATGATTGACAAGGTCGAATCCAGACTGTCAGTGTGGTCTGGGAGACAGTTGTCTCGAGGCGGTAGATTAATCCTGATCAACTCAGTTCTTTCTTCTATTCCCCTGTACATGATGTCCTTCTACTTCATCCCATCGTGGGTTATCAAAAGAATCGACCGTATTAGAAGTAATTTCCTCTGGTCGGGTTCTTCTATTTACAACCCCGGTTCACACCTTTGTAATTGAAAACTCGACTGTTCTTCAAAAATGGCTGGTGGCTTAGGGGTTTTAGATCTTAGGCACCAAAACCTTGCCTTACTAGGCAAATGGATTTGGAGATTCCTCAAAAAGGAGGACCTCCCCTAGATTAGATGCATCAAAGCCAATTACTTTGTGGCCAATGCATGGTGGAGTTTTCCGGACCGTCCTCACAGGAAGTCCTCCCCATTTTGGAAAGGCATTTGGAAAGCGGCAGCGGCTTTCCAGTGTGGTTTAAGCCATGTTTGTAAGGATGGTTCCATGACCAGATTCTGGTCTGATATCTGGATCGATAATTCCTCTTTAGCGACCGCTTTCCCTGTGATTTTTTGCATCACCGCCAATCCTCTGGCTTTGGTATCTGATTACTATAATCTCAACGACGTCTATAGGGAATGGTCGATTCCACTCTTGTCTAATCTTTCTTCCCATTTAGCTCCTGAGTTTGATAAATTAATCGAGGTCATTAACAATGTGGTTTGGCATGATAAAGAGGATTTCTTTTGGCGATGGAACTCGTCTAAGAACTTCTCAGTCCGTTCTTTCTATTTATTCCTCAATTTTAGAGGGATTAGATCGCCATTCTACGATGTGGTTTGGAAATCCTGTGCTCCGTTGAAAGTGAAGATCCTTGTGTGGTTAGCTCTCAACAATAAACTCCTTACCGTCGAACTTCTCAACAAGAGAAATATCGCATGGGGACAATTGTGTCCACTTTGCGATTCGTTTTCCGAGGATGTGAACCACTTGTTTATTGAATACGACTACACTCTAACTCTTTGGAAAATCACCGTTCTGGCCTGGGGAGTTTCTGTCACTCCGATCAGTCTGGTTGATTGCTGGTCTAAGCGTCCCCCTAACCGTAATTTCCACAACTCATGGATCCTCTCTTTCCAGATTATTCTTTGGATTATTTGGAGAGAAAGAAATCACAGAATATTCCGACATATTTTCACTCCATCTCGTTCTTTAGCAAAAGAGTTTCTTCTTTTATTCAATTTTTGGTCTTCTTCTTTAAAATCGGAAGCAAGAGGAAACATGAAGGGTGAAAGGTTGGAGGAAGCTTACAATTGTCTTATTAATCTCAATGCTATTTAACGTTCTGTATCAGTCTTAGATGCTAGTTCTTCTGGTTGTAGATCTCCCTTCCTGCGTTTATTTGGTATTTCATTTGCAGTATCTGATTTGCTTCTATGTCTTTTTGTAGTAATTCTCTCTTCTGGCACTTTTGAGGTTTTGGCTTTCACCTTTAGCGGTGAGATCTTATGATTTTCCCTTGCTTGTTTTTCTTTTGCAGGCTTAAAGGGTTGTGTTCTTTACCCTTATTATGCTTTTGGTAGTTTGTTTTGTCCTCGTAGTTGGGCTGTTCTGGCTGGGGATTTGTTGTTAATGCCCAGGATCTCTCTGGTGGATCGGCTACCGCTCTCTTCTTTTTAATGAGTTTTGGCTGGTGCTGATGTTTAAGTGCTTAACTAGTGTTTGGATCTTTTCGTTCTGTTGGTCTTCTTTCTGAGCTCATATGTTTAGAGCTCTTTGGTTGGCTTTATCTCTATGTTTGTCTTCTTATTTTGATGAATACTGATGTAGCTGCGGCTGTTCAGCAGTTTGGACTGGTATCAGTTTATTAACGTTCTATCTTCTGATTGGGAAGAGTCTGTGTGCCTTGCGCTAGCTGTGATTTTCAGTATTTTTCTTTCATCTGTTTAGTGCTTCACATGTTTGTTGAGCATGGTTTTCCTTGTTCTGTCGGTTTGTTTTGTCATTGATTATATCAGTGTGTTCTATGACTCATTCAGTGGGTGTTGTGTTCACCAGCATGAGTTTTCTTGCCGTGCTGGTGGACTTCAGCCTTTTGCCTCTACTGTCGTCCAGTAGCGCCCTCGCTGGCGTTTTTCGCTCCGGGGGAGGAGGTCCTCTTTTTCTTGGCATTTGGTACTATGGTTCGGTTGCTATCGTTTGACTGATTTTCGCAGGAGCGCTTCCCACCTTCTCGGCCAGAGAGGTCTGGAGAGATGGTCCCTTTGGTCACCTCGCTGCCTTTCGCTCCTATCAGCCTCTGGAGCTTCTTCTAGTTCCTCGTGTGGTTTTGCTTGATCGATCAGCTTCCGCCTAGTTGGAGTGTATTGTTCTGTGCTTCGGTGATTATAATTCTATTTGGGTATATATCGTTGTATATTGTTTTTTGTACTATTTGTTTTACGCCTTGTAAGACCTCGCTACTGTTATTTTTATGAATATATATTATGGATGGAGTCGTTGGACTCTATCCGTTTCATCAAAAAAAATAGTGTATCAGTCGAAACATGCACAAACTTCAAACCTGATTGGATGGCAGCTAGCGGTCGACTGCGAGGTCGACTGTTTATTTTTTGAACTAAAATGGAGGTCGACTATCACGACGGTTTACTGCAAGGTCGACCGCACCTGCTGTTTTGGGTTGTTTTATTGAGTTTTTCTTCGTTTCTTTAAACGGTTAATTCTTCGAACTTACGGATTATTGATTAACTGTTTTAAGTGATGTTTTTACTACAGATTACAGTATTTTACAGAAAGTTATATTTTGTTTATAATAGAATTTAAATTACATTCCAATGACTTCATAAAGAGAGATATTTGTAGTTTTAGAAGGAATTGATGTTTCGTGATATTGTAAGACTCCTAAATGCGATTTTCTGCTATTTAATGGATTTAATGCTTATTTCAAATTCTAGAATTTTATAAGTACATTAAATAGATTTGGATTTTGTCGTTTTCTTATTATAAACGTTTTGATGATGAAATTAAGAGTTTTATTGAAAGATTTTGTATTGATATTCGTTTTGTGAGTTTCTAGGAGTTGAGTGGGATTCCTATGAACTGGCAGATGAGATTTTGTGGATTTATGACCAATTGGGTCTTGGAGTTGTTGTTGTGGAATTAAGTCCGGCAGGATACACTAATTCTACAAAGGGGAAATTTGTGTTTTAATAATAATCAACTTAAGAACAGGCACTAATGGAGATGTGATGGAACTTGGAAAATGTGAGAATATGCTCTTGGGGTCCAGTCCAACGGATGTGTTCCAAGACTGTGTGTGTACTGTCTCGAGAGGACTATTTAGTATGTTCGTGTGTCGAGGGTCTGCAGGCCTATTCACGGGACATACAGGTACATTCGTGTGTCGAGGGTCGACAGGCCTATTCACAGGATGTGCATGTGTACTTGCATGTCAAGGGGCGGTGGTGGGGTATACGGCAGGGAGGTGATTCTTCCGTTTTTGAGCTATTCTTACATGATGCTTGTGCATTGAGGGTTGCGTCGATTCAAGAAGTATTTTGGATCTTGTTTCTGTCACCGTAGTAGAATTAGTTGCATAACGTGGGATCTAACCCTATAAAGTGGAGAACGATAAGGGCTTACACCAGACCTATATAGTATGGAATGCATAGATACCGACAAGTATGCATTAGAAAGTCATCATACTGCATTTGTGTTTTCTTGACTTGGTTTTATGCATGTTTGTTTTCTGTTTTTCTACACTTGACACTTAGTATAGTTTCACTTGATGTTTTCATGCTTTATTTATTCTTATTTCATATTCCTTTTGTTACTATTGTCGGTATGTGTTGTTTATGACTTCCTTATGTTTTATTAATGACCCTACCGATGGACCAAAACTTCGAAGTTGTGGTAAGGGTGAGGGTTTTAATATTTGTATTCTAACACGCCCCGCAGGTTGAGGGCCATCTTTTTGGGCCAAGACCTGGACTATACGCAGCGGTATTTTTTTTTCAATCCGCATTTAAATAGCGCAGTCGGTGAGATTCGAACCTGGGTTGCTCTGATACCATATTAATGACCCTACCGATGGACCAAAACTTCGAAGTTGTGGTAAGGGTGAGGGTTTTAATATTTGTATTCTAACATGTTTCATTTATATTATATTTTTTGATGTCACTCACACCGTTATGGCTGACCCCTGTAGTTTTGAGGGTTAGGGTTATCTCTAGCCTCATGTTTTATAGGTAGGTACCATTAGCTTGGGATTGAATGCATGTCGTAGAATGATAATGTAGCTAATGTAAATTGTAAAAGAATGTGTTGTAAAAGAAAAGAAAATGTAATTCAAGGTGTTTAATTTTTCGCTATGCTTTGTAAGCAATTGATGTAATAAAAAGTTTTAATTTACCATGTATTTGGTTGTTTTGCTTATGATTACATTGAAGTTGATTCTGAAGTTTGTGCCAAATATTTCTAATTTTATTTATTGAAAATTCGGAGCGCTACAAAATTATCATTGCTTTTTGAGATAGCGAATGTAGACTTAGGTGTTTGGAGCAAAATCTTGAAGAAAAATATCAAAATAAGACTCGTTGTCTCAAACAGTGAGCGTAGTTGTACTACACTCACTGTTTGAGTAACTAGTCTGACTTTAATTTTTTTTTTGTTAAATTGATCTACAAAAAAAAAAAATCAAAGTCGGGCTCACTATCTCAAACATCAAGTGTAGTACAACTATGCTCGTAACTACGCTTACTGTTTGAGACATTGAGACTTACTTTGATATTTTTTCATCAAGTTTTTTCTCTAAGTTGTGGAGAAAAATCTAAGGCTACACTCGCTATCTCAAGCACCGATGGTATTTTCACCAAACTCGCTGTTTGAGACAGCGAGTTTGGTGAAAATATCCTCGATGTTTGAGACATTGAGTCTTTGATATTTTTTTCTTTAAATTTCTTCTCCAAGTTGTTGAGAAACACCTAAGTCTGCACCTGCTATCTCAAACAGCGAGGATATTTTCACCAAACTTGCTATCTCAGACAACAAGTTTGGTGAAAATATCCTTATTGTTTGAGATAGCGAGTCTTACTTTGATATTTTTTTCTTCAAGTTGTGAAGAAATACCTAAGTCTACACTCGCTATCTCAAACAACGGTGATATTTCACCAAACTCGCTGTAAAAATACCCTCGCCCGGTGAGATAGTGAGTGGGTCATTTTGATAAATACTTTTAAAAAAGTGGGTCAGTATGATATATACTTTCAAAAAGTGGTCATTTTGGTAAAACATTCGAGCGGCTGGGGCGCACTTTCAGAGCATATTCAACGGTGTAAGGTGTTTAGGTCAACAACTTTTTAACCTTGTAATGGTTATAAAAGACCGATTTGACCTAAACCGACATGAGTTATATATGAACTAGATTTACCCGTGGGCACGTGCCTACGGCACGTCTTCGGAATGATACAGCATATGAAAGTCTTGTAAACAGTAAAATAATAATTATGTAGCTCAAGTTTGAATAGTAAAACAATAATTAGTTGTAAATAAAAGTCTATGTTTCCATTAGTATATGTTGAAAAATAATTATAAATGAGGGTGTAAAATCCAACTTCTTAGAACTTTGAGTGTGAAAATTGATGAAATTTAATTGTTGATCAGATATTTGCTATTTTCAATGTAACATGAGTAATAAAAAATGCATAAAATATCTGAAAATTTATAAACCTGAAATCTGAAAATATATTCTGAGTAAATAGAGAGAGAGAGAGAGAGAGAGAGAGAGAGAGAAAGAAATAAATAAATAAATAAATAAAGGAATTATTTTGGGGGATTTGAATTTGAGTTTTGGGGAAAAACTTTTGGGCGGAAAAATATGTTTTGTGATGTTAGATCTAGATCATTGATTCCAACCCTATTGAATGAGAGACACTTGATAAATTTCTCTGTGTTTTATTATATAGATAGAAGAACAAATAAGATACTGAACTATATGATGGAGGAGATGAACCTCAAGCTAAAGGGATAATACATGCAGTTTGTGATAGAGAGAACTTGTTTCCGGTATGGCTTCCACAAAAATCCGCATATGTTGACATAAATCATGAAGATGAGGGACCATATGTTACGTGCAAACATATCATGTTGGGTAGTTGAGTAGTTGGAGCAATTGGCACGACAAGTGCCAATTTTTTTGCCCATTTAGTTATACAAAACTTTGAACTTGTCAATGAATAAAATATGATACATAACATTCTTTTTTTGAGAGGCAACAAGGAATTAATTAGATGCAAGTCTTGATAAAGCATAATAGCAAAACATTTCAATAGTAGGCAAAATATCTAAGGTTCAAAGCTCGCTTGTATCAAATTACAGTTTATTCTAAAAAATGTTTAAAGAATATTAATGAATAGATGAAGATCTGAAAATATTTAGAATCAAAGAAATTGATAGCATGGAAAACTACAGAGCGTAGTAACAATATATACTTTGATATGGTTGTCGAATTATCTATATGATCAAAGTAGATTTGTATATAATATGTGATGTGGGTAAAATCCGTTTCGATCAGAGTCGTCTGATCCCTTTTAGACCCGCTCATCTCTAATCATCAGATCTGAGGATCGCATGGGCCTTCTGCTGCTTCAGGCGCACAGAAGCGGGTCAACCCGACCCATTAGGGTTATGGCTTCCACTCTCTCTGCCTATAAATACTAGACACCCTCCCTCTTTCTGCAGGTAATCAACTTTTTTTCCACCTGAACCCTAGCGTTTATTTCTTTCGATGACTGGCTAGATTGTCAGAGGGCCTGTCGCCGAGATCTCTGCGGGTGTTTCTAGGAATTTTGCAGGTGCTCAAGGTGGCCAACTACCAGCAGCACCCCATCTCCTGCTTCTCACAAAATCCCCATCTCAGATTCAGATCTGCGGCTGAGATCCATCTCAGACCTGTCTCTTCCACTATAAATAAAAAGAACTCACATCTGTTGCTCTCACCACAAAATTAGCAGCATCAGATTGGCGCCGTCTATGAAAACTAGACAGACTGACCCGATCTCAGACTCGGATCTCATCCCGAAGTCGTCCCCCTTCATGGCACCCAAAGCCACAAGAGCACCCACGACGGGAAGTCATGCCGACCCTCATCCTTCTCGTAGTCACGTGAACACCCGAGGTCCCGATGACAGCAAGTGTAATACCCCATAATTTATATATATATATATATATATATATATATATATATATATATATATATATATATATATATATATATATATATATATATATATATATAGTAGGAGAGAGAAGGGGAGAGGGGGGCCCACCCATTGAAGAAACACAAGTTGTGCGGTTGGTTTGGCAGTGACGTCATGATGACGTCACCCTGGGGGGGGGGGGGGGGCACCCGAATAAGAAAGAAAGGCAGCAAGTGTGCTGTGTCTTTGAGATGATGATGTGGCATATAGGGGGGCTCATTGGGCTTCTACTAGTGTGCACAGGATTGAGAAAGAGAAGAGATGGACTTGTATAGTCCCATATCGGGAGTTTTACTAGAATAATATAATATAAATATAATTGCCTATAATCAAGAGTCACCTAATTGGTTAACCACCTTTTGAGAGGCAGCCAGTGATGGAAAGTTGTACTATAAGTATTAATTTGTCTTCTGAAAATAATAAAATTGTCTGAATATGGGCGAGATGTTACAAATGGTATCAGAGCTGACTTTCGACCCCGGGTGTGGAGATGTATGCCTAGCTAAGGTCAGTACGCTGGTAGAAAATCCAGGAGTGCAGTACGCTAGCAGGATGGCTGAGGTCAGTACGCTGGTAGCAAATCCAGGAGTGCAGTACGCTAGCAAGGATACTCCACTCCACATCGGATAGAAAGAAGGATCCTGTATTAGGTTATGCATGCCCCGTACTCAGCGAGGACGCTGATTTCTAAATATATATATATATATATATATATATATATATATATATATATATATATATATATATATATATATATATATAATATAATATAAATATAATTGCCTATGATCAAGTCCCCTAATTGGTTAACCACCTTTTTAGAGGCATCCTGTGGTGGGAAGTTATACTATAAGTATTAATTTGTCTTCTAAAAATAATAAAATTTTCTGAGTATTGGGGCTGGGCGTTACAGCAAGACGATGGCCCATCAAGATTTGGTCCGAGCGCATCATGCTTAGTCGACGTTGACCCTCGGTACATCATCAACATTCGGCAGCCGGTAGAGGATCTCCGTCACCAGCTCAGCCGATCAAGGGGTGGGGTCGCCCCCTCCAACCAGGCCCCGACCCACAGCATTTTCACCTCCCAGGGTCGGGATCAGAGGCGCAGCCACTCCCTAGAGACGGGCTACCCCCGAACAGTCAAGGCGAACAGGTCCCAGTTACGAGGGCCGAGTTCCAGGAATTTTGGAACGAGGTCCTCTAGGCCCTCTAGGGTAGCCCTCAAACCAAGCGTCAACACGAAAACCCTCACCGGGAAGAAGCCCAGGGTAGTGAGTCTCATGGCTCGACTCAGCCAGCGAGACGGGACGAGGCCACCCTTTAGCGCCTATAAGAAATGGAGAATTGCCTCACTCGGATCGGCGAGGAAGGGTCACAACCCAATCGTACGTATCAGCCTAGTCGGCCCCATTCTGCGCTACAATCCACGATGCTGAGATTCAGAGGAATTTCAGGCCACCTCAGTTCGAGACGTACAATGGAGAGAGTGATCCTGCTGAGCACATGGAAGGGTTTAAAGTCCTCATGATGATTCATAGTGCCTCGAATGCTCTCCTCTATAGCACCTTCCCAGCCACACTACGTGGCCTAGCATGGAATGGTTCTCCAAGCTCACCCCTAGCTGGATTTTCTCATTCGACCAGCTCGAGGCGAGCTTCATTTCTCATTCGATAAGTGAGTTACTCCTGGACCTCAAGGAGAATGAAGATCTAACGCCCATGCCCCCCCTCGGATCATTTTATACAATTTATCAGATAAATTATTTATAGTATAGTACAACTGCCCACCACAGGCTGCCTCTCAAAAGGTGGTTAACCGGATTGGTGAATCTTGATCATAGACTATATTATTTATTATTATATTATTCTTGTTCAATCCTGATATGGGGCTATTCCAATACATATCAGTTGCTTTTTTTAAACCCCCGTGCATGACGTCATGCCCATGTCACACACTAAGAGAAAGCACAGCGACTGTCTCACCTGAACCCGGGTGGGCCCCTCCATTGTTGACGTCGTGATGGCGTCAGCCTCAACCAACACAGCCCGTGGCTGTTTTCAACTGGTGCCCCCCCCTATTCACATCTTTTGCCATCAAGCTCTTATATATATATATATATATATATATTATTATTATTATTATTCATTTTTTTTAGAAATTACGAGATGTTACATACACCCCCTTAGAAATCAGCGTTCTCGCTGAGCACGGGGCATGCCCAATCTAGTGCAGGATCTACTTTCTAGCCGTTGTGGAGTATCTACTCTTCTATCCGCCCGATTAATCATGATCTCGGAATCCACTACCCGATCAGTCATAATCCTGGATTTAATTGAGTTGCTATCCTATCCGCCCGACTATTCATGATCCTGAAATCCACCGCCTGATCAATCACAGTCTCGAATTTAATTGAGGGCTCACCACAGTCCCGAAATCTATCGCCCGACTGGATCTATAGTCCCGGAATCCACCGCCCGACTATATAGACATGTCCCACTGTAACCCCTGTTTCTATTAATACGTATTTTTCTGTATTTAAATCCCCAGTATCTTATAACTATTTTTTCCTAATTGATTTTATTATTTAAACTATTTTTGGAGCCCAATTGTTTATTATAAACCCAAGTTTGTATTTTGGTTTTATTAATTATTAATATGAACCCAAGTTTGCATTTTGATTTTTATTATTTAATTAATGTGGGCCCAGTTGTTATCATAAGCCCAATTCCATATTCAGATTTTTAGCCCAAAATCTTAATTATTTTATTTAAATATTTTGGGCCCATTATTAAAGCCCACCAACCCAGAACCCATTACTCCTATTTGTACAGATTTATTCTACACCTACCCGTATAAAATAATTTTCTCTCCCCCACTTTTCTGTCCCGTACTCCAACTCCCCACTTTTCTAATCCTGTACCTGCACTTTCCCCTACAACCTAGTAACTACCCCCACTTCTCACCCCCATTATCTTATTCCTTAATATATTATTATATTAATACCCATTCCCGTATCTCTCTCTCCCACTCTATTTCCTCTTCCCTGTTCTCGACCAAAACAGAGAACCAAACAAAACCCGAACCCAACTCTCCCATCTTCTTCCTCCTCCATCTTCCACCTCCGTCACCCATCGGAGCTTCACCACCGCAGAGCTCCGCACCTCCCTCGAACACCGTGACCACAGTCGAAGCTCCTCCTCGACCATCGACAGCCTCGACCATCCTGCCGTCGCCTTCCCCGTTCGAGCTTCCTTCTCCATTTGCATCGTTTTCAACCTCGACCACTCTTCAAGCTCCTCGCAGCGTCTCCGCAACACCCTCGCCCTGCTCCTCACTGCAGCCCTCCGAGAAACCTCCGCCACAAGCTCCATTGCCAGTGCCTCCGCTCGAAGTCCTTTCCCTCGTCTTCCTCCTTCGCTCAAGCCCGAGCACCCTCGCCACTGTCGCCTTTTCGCCTCATCTTCATCACCGCCCCGCTGCTCCTATCGACAACTCAGTCGCCATCCAGCCGCGCCAGCGCCCTGCCGTTGCTTCCCAAAGCCCCACATCGTCTTCTTCGCTCGAGCCTCCCACTCATCCTCTACCCCGTTGAGCTCGCGCCATCGTCTGCCATCTCGCCGCCAGTCTCCGTCGTATCCCTCGTCGACGCCATTGCCGGAGTCAGAACTCCACGCCAGTCTCCTCTTCTTCTGCAGTACCTCAGTCGTCCTCAACCCCGAGAACCCCTCCGCCATTCAGTCCTCGTCACCATTCCTCTCCACCCGAAGCACCACGACCACTCCTCACCGAAGTGCCGCCAGCTCTGTCGCTCTTGCTGTCGCCTCTCCCTGAGCACGCCGCTGTCGCCGTTCCCATTCTCTCCTCTTTATCGCTCTCTTGCTGTGTGTATGTCGAAGTAGAAGAACATAGGATTGGGGATTTGTGGGTACTTGGGTTGATTTTATTGGTGTTGGGTTGCTGCTGGATTTTAGTATTGCTGTCTTGGAGTTTGTGTGAAGGGGGGATTTGTTTTGTTGTATTGGTGATTTATTGGTGTTTGGTGTTGGTGGGGGGTGTTTGCTGCCTTGGAGTTTATTGAAGGTGTTATTGCTGTTTGCTATTGGAGTTGCTATTTTGGACTTTAGCGTGGCTGCCATATATCTTGCACATATTCTACTGCCCGGGATTCTGATCCAGTTATTCTAGTGTTCAGTTTAATCGTCGTCAACTAACACGCAAGTATCTCTTGTACAATCCGTTTGTTCTAGTACAATCTCTTTTGCAAAATACCGCAAGTATATTTTTTGACTCTATTCATATTATACATAATCAATTGATCCCGTATTCGTACATGATCGCGAATACTCTGTCACCATATGCATTGCATGAACACGATACACATATATACTCTTATAATTATACATGATGTCGTGCATGAATTGCTTGTTACTAGATTGCATGTTGTTATAATACATTTTATTCTTGATTAAGTGTTATGCATGCCATTAGTCGCATCAACATGTTCTATAAGCCCTGAAATATGTTTTTTCTGCATTGTATAGGTCTTGATACTCGATCCTGCCATGTTACCCGTCCTTATTGTTGCATATAGTTATTGTTTATATTTGATTGTAATAAAAAGATAACAAGCCGGGGTATAAAGGGAAAAAATTTAGTAGTGGGCAATATAGAAGAGCATACTCGGACGGGGGCTCGTGGTTCCCCGATGCAAATTGCAAGTTGCAAATTGCAAGTTGCAAATTGCAAATTTGCGAATTTTATGTTCTATGTTTCACGCTATGTTACACTATGTCCACATTGCACGTATCTTGATACAAGATATACTTGACTTGATATGTTTTCCGAGTACATGACCTATAGAATCCACCACTAGTCTAAACGTTCACTTGATTTCAAGTAGCAACCATGTAGTATTGGACGCATAAAGTGCTACCTAGTTAGGTTAATAAAACACATGACATTAACACGTACACTTGTATGATCCGTTTACATGTTACATGATTATGATGACTTGTTTACTTGTTTACATGTTACTCGTTCATGTTGACACGTTTACTTGCTTACTCGTTTACATGTTACATGTTCCTATAGATTATTTATTGTTTTCATGCATGTCACCTGTTCCATGAGGTCTTGTTCTTGATTCTGTCGCATGTTGTATTTGCTCTATTATATGATTCTTGATTCCTTGCTCTTTCCCTGCTTTTGTTTTATTCTATATTTGTCCTGTTAGCTTGTACCACTTGCGGCTGGTGACTTGCATTAACGGGTACCTCTTTGTTTCTTCTTCTTGTAATAATATACTTGCAGGCCCAGATGGAGAATTACCCGAAGGAGTTGCTGAGCAAAGATTTTAGTCTTGTTTAATTTCATGTTATTTTAGTTTCATATTTTATTCATGTAATCTTTATTGTAATCCGAGCGTGTTTGACCCGTAACTATGTTTCTTTTCCAGTTGTTGGTTATGTCCTGTATTATGTCATGTAATATGTCATGTACTTTGTTATCCTATTGTGATTTTACATGCTTGTGTGGTTGATATTGTTATCTTGTTATTGAGTTAAATATACAGCATATAAATGATGTATTCGCATCATTTGCTGGGCCTTAGTGACGTGCCTGTGTTCTCGTATTCTGGGAAGCGGGGCGTGACACCCACACTCATTGTCGAAAGTCGGCTCTGATACCATTTGTAATGCCCCTGCCCCTGCCCCTGCTTGGAACATTTTATACAATTTATCAGACAAATTATTTATAGTATATATAGTATAACTGCCCACCACATGCTACCTCTCAAAAGGTGGTTAACCGGATTGGTGACTTTTGATCATATGCTATATTATTTATTATTATATTATTCTTGTTCAATCCCGATATGGGACTATTCCTGTAGTACCCCGTATTTTTAAATATTGTTTTTAAGATTTATAAATGAATTAAAATGATTTTTGGAGATTTAATAAATATTTTTCTGAAAATTTATCTTCTTACACATGCAAAACACGTGCAAATGTTTTCTTTGAAAGTTCAAAGTCAAAAATTATTTTGGAGAAACTCATTATTTATTATTTGAGATTATTTATGATTTTTCTAGATTTCTTTGATAATTATTGGGCATATTTACAAATATTACAAAAAGAAGGACTTTTGTGCAAAATTGCCAATGGGAGTAAAAACTCCAGATTTTCAAATTTTTGGGCTGGGTATAATGCCTAGTCAACTCAGGATTAAAAAGTTTACTTTTTGTTTTGATGAATTTGATTTATTTTATAAGTTTCTATAAAAGAGGATCTTTTTGCAAAATTGTCATTTTGAGGGGGAAAAGTGCAAATTCGTTTTCTGGGCTTTTTAAATAGTGCCGGCTGACTTTATGATGGTTTTTTTAAAATCTCAAATAAATTGTTTTTATCAAGTTTCCAAGTATATGGATCTATATATGTAAAGATGTGTTTAAAAGGAGTATTTTTGTAAATGTGTTCAAAACCCTAAAAACCTATATTCCGGCCTATTTAAAAGGTGGAGTGCAGCCTTTTTTGATGCACAATACAAAGGATTTTATTATTATTATTTCTTGGAGTTTTAATGAGAAGATCTTGGATTTCTTGCGAAGGAAGGATTTTTCGTATTACTTTATTATCTTCATTTGATCTCTTCAACAAGGTGAGTGACATGTTTTGTTTTGTTTTGTTTTGTTTTGTTTTATGTATGTTTTATGTGATGATCTATTGATTAGAAAGAATGCTAGGAGTTTTTATGATGATATATGAAGTTTTGATGAGTAGATTAATTAAAAGTGAATCATTTCATAAAAATATATTATTGATAACTGAAACCCTAATTTGTTGACTTGAGATTGTTAAAGAACTGAATAGAAATCATGAGTATGATGTTTTCCTTCATATACTTGTTGTTTTAACTTATCATGATGTGTTGTATGATGATATAGCATAAAAGTTGATAAAAAGATTACCTTACTTGTGTATAAAGCATAACTCTATTTGAGGGCTTTTCGTTAAGTAGAAACTTGATTAGTGATTATTGTGATGCTTATATGTATGGATAATTTATTATGGATGATTGTGGATGAATTTAATGACTATTGGATCTAAGAATTAAGACTTGAAGTTTTGAGAAAAGGGGGTTTAGATTTGGTTCTATGCATTATGACCAATTTGGGGATTTCGTGATTTTGTGAAGTTTTGAGAAGTTTTCAATTGGATATGATTGGTTTTAGTATTGAGATTAAATCTAAATATTTCACTATTTTTAATTGATGAGTTTTGAAGTTTTCATGGCGCACAAACATGTGTACATATATCTTATTTCGTTGTTTTCGAAGAAACTGGGTTTTCTTGTGTTTTGAAAGAGTTTTGATCGGATTTCAATTGTTTTGGTTCCGAGATAGTTTTAAACTCTTTGCTACTCTTATTGATGGATTTTTGAAGTCTAAACTGATGTTAAAATTCATATTCGAATATATAAGATGTTGTTTTGAAAGTTTTTTGGGTAAAACTCCTATTTTGAGATCGTGATATGTTTTGATGTGTTTTAATAACTCCTATATGTTATACAAGTTACAATTAATTATCTCAGAAAATTAGTTCTTCAAATTTGTGATTTTTACAAAGTGGAATCGTGTATCGGTTAAAACATGCACAACCTTTAAACTGCAGTCTGGAGGTCTGACAGTCGACTGACCAATGTCGACAGTCGATTGTCGGGGTCCTGGCTGAAGTATTTTCTTGAGCCTCGAATTTTCCTGCGGGACAGTCGACTGACTACCTTATACAGTCGACTGTATCTGCTCTGAATTAATGTTTTCTTTAAGTGTTGGATTTTCCTGCGGGACAGTCGACTGTCCAGATTACACAGTCGACTTCTACTGCTCTGATTGTGATTTTCTTGAGTCTTCTAATTTTTCCGCGGGACAATCGGCTGGCTACAGTTTGCGATCGACTGTCACTGTGCTACTTAATGTTTTCTTGAGTTTGGGTTTCACGCGGGACAGTCGACTGACTACTTTATGAAGTCGACTGGTACTGCTCTGTTTCTTGAGCTTTTGATGCTTCTTTTGAACGATTGTTCTTTCAATATTATATTGTTTTAAAAGATGTTTTGCAATGTTTACAGAGAATTATATTGTATTCACAATGGAGTTTTAAATGTGTTCTTTTGGACTTTATTTGAGTTATACGTGCTTTCAAAGGAATTGATGTTTTGTGATATCCTACAACCTAAAAATATGGTTTTCAGTTATTTGATGGATTTAATATTTTATTTGGATTCTGGAATTCTATATAAGATTTGGATTTTTGTTGATTTAAGAAGTTTCTTCATATAATCGTTTTGATGATGGATTTGTAAACTTTATTGAAAGTTTTGGTCTTGATGGATTAGTTGTGAATCTCTAGGAGATGAGTGGGAGTCTTCTGAACCGGCAGATGAGATTTGTTGATTTGGACCAGTTGGGTCTTTGGGTTGTTGTTGAGTGTTTAAGTCCGGCAGGATACACTAACTCTAGAGATGAGGCTTTTTTGTTTTTTAATAATAACCAACTTAATCTCCCTTAGCAAGATCTCTCTCCTCTCTACCTCGGAAAAGACTCGAACTTTTCCCCCAAATCCTAAAAAATCTGAACTTTTCCCCCAAATCCTAGAAACCCTAACCCTAGCCATGGCTCGACTTGTCGAGATAATCATCTCCGGCCGTGATTGAGGGTCCCATCGACCTCGACGCCGAGATTCGCTGGTGCTCTTGCATCCTCTGGAACACGCCGCCGCTGTCGCCATCGGCCGGGACTCCACCTTTGCTATCATCAGGAAAGAGCTTCATTAGACTGGGGCCTTGCGGTGGCCACGACCTCTTCGTCGCCGACGGCTGTGACTGCACATCAGCAAGAACGAAGGTGTTGGTATACTTCTCACTGCTCACTTTGTTATCTATGTGGATTTGGATATGGGGGAGAGTGAGGAGAGAGAAGATGTTTGGGTTTGGGGTTTGGTTGAGTAACTATCCAGTGAACGAAGCACAATGTCTGAGCTTACCCTCCTACTCGAGATGGCCAGCGCACTTGCATCTCTTATCAAGATGGCCATATCGGAGTTCGAGAGGAGGGGATGCTGGCACGATGAAGAGTCTCATCTCAGGGAGCTCAGACGCAGTCGCCCTACCGTGAGTGCAAACCGCGGTGCTGTTCACCGGTCCTTTGGGGGCGACGTTGGCCATCATCGCTTCCCCGCATATCATCCCAGGGAACGGGCCCATAGAGCGGGTCCTTCTACTAGCCAATTACGGTGTAAAAAGTACCCACTCAAAGACCATCGTCACCAACTAGGGGAGAGGAGGGATCATCAGAGTTTCGCTACAGACATCAAACATAAACAACATCAACATCCTCAGGCCTTTCCGATGCCTCACAAACAACCACTTCAACATACTTTTCCTCCCAATCGACCTCCTAACCACATACATCAACCCACACCCATCAGTTCAAACAATACTCAACTTCCCCCAATTCTTCAGATTAACCCTACTATCATCTCCAACCCCACCATTAAATCCAATCCCTCTCCTAAAGCGGTCTGTTTCAAATGTAGGGAATTGGGTCAATACCGAAAAGCTTGCACTAAAGAGGTTCGATGCACTGGTTGCATGAAATGGAGCAACGCTTGCTTCAAGCGATTCATCATCGATAAGAGGGAGGAAGTGGAGGTGGCGCAGGCAACAACACCAGCTTCCTCCTCCACTTCGCACATCGAGCCCATAAAGGCTTCCAGCGGGGCACCTTTATAATCGAGTGGCCAAGAGGGGGCACCGACCGTAACGAGTGACCACGAGCTCAGGGATCAGGTGGCTCAAAAGCCGCGCAAACCCCCATAAAAATATCAGTCAAGGCTAGGGTGGTAAGACCCAGCAGGAGGTGCGCAAAAATCTAAAAAGGGGGCAACTTTGGGGTTTGGGACTGAGCAGGCGGGATTCACAACAGGGAAGAAGACAACGTGCAAGATGATAAATACCTCCGATAGACAAGAAGACAAGGGGAAGAGGCGGATGGTTGAGGAACCAAGACAAGTCGAGTGTTTATCCACTGGGGATAAGAGTGTCTTGGCTTTTTGTGGCCCAAATGAGTGTTTTAGGCCTGTAGTGGAATCGAATAATGTGGTCTTCCGCAATGTCCATCTGAAGCCTGTCAGTAGTACTTTAGATACTGACAACCTAGAGGACATCGATAATGGCGTTGGGATGTTTGGCCCTAGTTCTCTATTAACAGGCCCAAGATAGGGAAGGTCATTCTGGCCGAGTTGCCTAGTGATGAGGACGATGAATCGTATTGGGAAACAGACTCAGAAACAGAAGAAGTGCTTCAGGATACCCCTCATATCGCCAAAATGTCAGAAGTTTACCCTCCCTCATCCACCGAGTTGGCAACTTGCTCCTCCAATTCTACTTCAAAGTCACAATCAAGGAATAGAGGTCTGCTTGTGCAGGAGATCTCAAACAGGAGTGAGGATTAATCACTTGATGACTACTTGGATAGTGCTACTGCTACCGCGTTGGCTAAGTGCAAAGGTGGCGGCTCGTTACCTTCCGTGTTCAATTTTATGACTGACGCTCAAATTTTCAATCTTGCTAATGTTTGTGGCCTGGCGGTTAAAGATAGTGAACGAAATGCGATGCTCCTTAACAAGATAAGAGGGTGGGATTTATCTAGAGAGGATTCTGATTGATGGGAGATGCAGCTCTGTTCTTCTATCCTATTACTGGTGATGGACCCCCATTCCTCAGGATTTGTTGGGGGGATGTTGGTGTTAGTCCTTTGGTGGGAGCTTTCTTATGTCTTTCTGTTTGTGTACCACCAGTAATATGTGCTTTTGTCCCACTCCTCTTTCTTGGGGTGGAGTTTATGTGCTTTTGTTTATGTTTTACTTTTGCTTGTTTGTAGGACTTTGTAACTGGCTCAGTACTTTGAGTTTGTTTTATTAGTCTCTTATTAATTAAACAGGGTGGCCATACTCCACCTTTTCTTCAAAAAATAATAACCAGCTTAAGGAGAGGCACTAGTGGAGATGTGATGGAACTTGGAAAACGTAAGTATATGCTCTGGTCTGTTAGTCCAACGGATGCGTTCCAGGACTGTTTGTTGTTCTGTCTTGAGAGGACATTTGTATGTTCGCATGTCGAGGGTCTGCAGGCCTATTCACGGAGCATGCAGGGTGCATTCGCGAGTTGAGGGTCGGCAGGCCTATTCACGAAATGTACTTGGTGTATCTGCACGTTGAGGGCCTTGCAAGCCTATTCATGGGGTACACGGTTGGGAGGTGATTCTCCGGTTTTTGAGCTATTCTTACATGATGCTTGCGCGTTGAGGGCTGTGATGCCTATTCACGGAGTATTTTGGATCGTGTTTTCCATCACTGTAGTAGGATTAGTTGCATAATGAGGGATCTAACCCTATAAAGTGGAGATCGTTAAGGGCTTGCACCAGACTTATGTAGTATGGAATGTATAGAATCTGACAAGTATGCATTAGAGAGTCAGCATATAGCAACTGTGTTTTCTTGACTTGGTTTTATGCTTGTGTTTTCCTGTTTTTTCTACACTTGACACTTAGGCTAGATTCACTTGATGTTTTCATGGATTACTTAATACTATCTTATATTCTTTGATGATTTCATGTTTTATCTATTGATGTTTCTTATTTCATTTATTCTTGCTATTGTTACATGTTGTTTATGAATTATGTGTTTTATTTAGGTTGTTTTCTTTTTATATCACTCACACCGTTATGGTTGACCCCTGTAGTTTTGGGGATTAGGGTTATCTCTAGCCACATGTTTTACATGTTGTTGCTTATAGTTTGGGATTTGGATGCTTGTGCTAGAATGTTAAAACAGCTTATGTAAATTTATAAAAGATTGTGTTGTAAAGAAAAGTTTGTAATGCAAGGTGTTTTGTATTCCGCTATATTTTGTAAACAATTAATGTAATAAAAGTTGAAATAAAAATTATCTGTATTTTTGGCTATGTTTACTATTGCAATTGAAGTTGATGCTGGGAATTGTGCCACGTATTTCTGCGATATCATATTGGAAATTCGGGGCATTACAGAGATTGGTATCAGTGCATACTTCCATAGTAATAATAGACATAGTATGAAAATAAACCTAGGTGTGGATACTAGAGCGTGTGTACCTAGGCATGGACATTAGAGTGTGAGTATCACATAGAGTTAGAACATGATGTTTTGGTTTGGGGTATGGTTGGGGTTTTGCCATGGGATATGGATATGGATGTGAATTGTGTCGTGATGCTCTAACTTTATCCTCATTTTGCGGTATTCAGTAGAATGGCAAGACCCAGGAGCAGGAATGATGGTAATGGTGATGGGGCTGAAGGTTCCTATGGAGCAGGACTTGATCTTGAGACTGAGATTGCCAGGGTGTATCAGACCTTGAACACATTCATGGTAGCTAATATGGCACAGAATCAAAATCAGAATCAAGGGGCTGGACCAGTGTTTGTTAATGCTGATCCAATCAAGCAAGTTGAGTTCTTCAAGTGGATGAAGCCGCCTGTGTTTGAGGGGCAGTCTGATTAAGATAGGGTTGATGATTGGATTAGACAGATGGAGATGGACTTCGAAGTCTTGGAGACTCTAGTAATCAATAAGGTGAAACTGGCTGCGATACAGTTAGAGAAGGATACTGGCGTCTGGTGGCAGTCAGTGAAGAGGACCTTTGGAGATCAGCAAGTGACTTAGAAGGCTTTTCTGGATGAATTCATGGATCGATTTTTTTTTTTTTTTTTTTTTTTGATATTCAGGAGAGGAAGGCAACGGAACTCTTGAATCTGTAGTAAGGCAGTATGACAGTGTGCGAATATGAGACTAAGTTCGCTCAACTGTCAAGGTATGCACCAGAGTTGATTGTTGATGAAGAGAAGAAGGCCAAGAAATTTGAGCAGGGCTTGAGACCGAATTTGTGGTCATGAATGATTCCTTTGGGCATTAAGAGGTTTGATAAGCTGGTCAGGAGAGCAGCTATGACAAAAGAAGATATGGATCAGTTCCAGAAGAAGCAGGAGACCCGGAACAAGAACAAGAGGCCAGTAGATAGTCAGAGTGAGAAGGAGTTCCCAACGAAGTAGGGCAAGTTCAGTAGGCCAGTACAGAAGGCACCCTCGATTCAAGGCGTGACTTGTTTCAACTGTGGAGAGGCAGGTCATTATCAGGCAGTATGCACCAAGCCTCGGAAGGTGCAGATTTGTTATCAGTGTGGTCATGAAGGGCATATCCGACCAGACTGTCTGCAGTTGAAGAAGGATGGTGCAGGCGGAGGCAAAGTTCTGAGACAGGGGCGAGTGTTCTCATTGACTGAGGAGGATACAGGGTAACTCAGAGATGTGATCCAGGGTGTGCAAGAATTTTTAAATTCATTCATTTATGTATTAAGTAAAATTTTGTTTGAGAATAAATCGGAGATTTGAGTATCGTTCTCCATGTAATAGAATTTGTTTTGGTTAATGGAATAAAAGCATAAGTTTTATTTAATACTGGTTCTTTGCATACATTTGTGTCGCCCCATTATTTTTGCAAGCTTTAGGTGTTTCCAGGCTGGGTCTTGGCGGTGGCAACACCATCAGGGGAAGAGCATTCCATGCACTTGACAGAGGTATTACAAAAGTTGCAGGAGCGTAACTTGTATGCCAAGCTGTTGAAGTGTGAGTTTTGAAAGTTTGAGGTGGCTTTCCTTAGTCATGTCCTTTCTAAGGAGGGAGTGGCCACTGATCCTCGGAGGGTTGGAGCAGTTGGTGGAAGGTCAGAGTTGGATGCAGGAGTTCAGAGGCTGTTGTAGCAAGTTTCCGAAGGCAAGTTATCAGAGTTGCGCAGCGGAAGGTTTTTCCTGAACCCTTTGTATGATTTTGTTCCTTCTGTGTGTTTGTATTTCTTTGTTGGAATGTATTCTCTTCTGCAATTGTATTTCTTAAACTATGTTTCTATTTATGAGATTTCAATTCTTTTTGCCTGTTTTGTTTGGACTCTATTAGTAGCAGTTCTGAGGACAGAACTATTCTAAGGAGGAAGTGGAGTAGTACCCCGTATTTTTAAATATTGTTTTTAAGATTTATTAATTAATTAAAATGATTTTTGGAGACTTAATAAATATTTTTCTGAAAATTTATCTTCTTACACGTGCTAAACACGTGCAAATATTTTCTTGGAAAGTTCAAAGTCAAAAATTATTTTGGGGAAACTCATATTTATTATTTAAGACTATTTGTGATTCTTCTAGATTTTTTTGATAATTATTGGACCTATTTGCAAATATTACAAAAAGAATGACTTTTGTGCAAACTTGCCAATGGGAGTGAAAACTCCATATTTTAAAAATTTTGGGCTGGGTATAGTGCCTAGTCAACTCAGGGTTATAAAGTTTACTTTTTGTTTTGATGAATTTGATTTATTTACACGTTTCGATAAAAGATGACCTTTTTGCAAAATTGTCATTTTGAGGGAAAAAAGTGCAATTCGTTTTCTGGGCTTTTTAAACAGTGCCGGCGGACTTTATGATGGTTTTTTTTTTGTTTTTAAATCTCAAATAAATTGGTTTTATCGAGTTTACAGGTATATGGATCTGTATATGTAAAGATGAGTTTAAAAGAAGTTTTTTTGCAAATGTGTTCAAAACCCTAAAAACCTATATTTTGATCTATTTAAAAGGTGGAGTGCAGCCGACTTTTACTGCACAACACAAAGGATTTTACTATTATTATTTCTTGGAGTTTTAAATAGAAGATCTTGGATTTTGCGAAGGAGGGATTTTTCGTATTGCTTTATTATCTTCGTTTGATCTCTTCAACAAGGTGAGTGACATGTTTTGTTTTGTTTTGTTTTGTTTTATGTATGTTGTATGTGATGATCTATCGATTAGAAAGCATGCTAGGAGTCTGTATGATGATATATGAAGTTTTGATGAGTAGATGAATTAAAAGTGAATCCTTTCATGAAACTATATTATTGAATATTGAAACCCTAATTTGTTGACTTGAGATTGTTAAAGAACTGAATAGAAATCATGAGTATGATGTTTTCCTTCATGTACTTGCTGTTTTAATTTATCATGATGTGTTGTATGATGATATTGCATAAAAGTGGATAAAAAGATTACCTTTACTTGTGTATAATGCATAACTCTATTTGAAGGCTTTTCGTTGAGTAGAAACTTGATTAGTGATTGTTATGATACTTATATGCATGGATAATTTATTATGGATGATTGTTGATGAATTTAAAGGCTATTGGATCTAAGAATTAAGTCTTGGAGTTTTGAGAAAATGGGAGATTTGGATCTACGCATTATGATCAATTTGGGGATTTCGTGATTTTGTGAAGTTTTGAGAAGTTTTCAACTGGATATGATTGGTTTTAGTACTGAGATTAAATCTAAATATTTCACTATTTTTAATTGATGAGTTTTGAAGTTTTCTTGGCGCACAAACATGTTTACATATATCTTATTTCGTTGTTTTCGAAGAAATTGGGTTTTCGTGTGTTTTGATGGAGTTTTGATCGGACTTCAATTGTTTTGGTTCCAAGATAGTTTTAAACTCTTTACTACTCTTATTGATGGATTTTTGAAGTCTAAACTGATGTTAAAATTCGTATTCGAACATATATGTATATAAGATGTTTTGAACGATTTTTGGGTAAAACTCCTATTTCGAGATCTTGATATGTTTTGATGTGTTTTAATAACTCCTATATGTTATACAAGTTACAATTAATTATCTCAGGAAATTAGTTCTTCAAATTTGTGATTTTTACAAAGTGGAATCGTGTATCGGTTAAAACATGCACAACCTTTAAACTGCAGTCTGGAGGTCTGACAGTCGACCGACCAATGTCGACAGTCGACTGTCGGGGTCCTGGCTGAAGTATTTTCTTGAGTCTCGAATTTTCCTGTGGGACAGTCGACTGACTACCTTATACAGTCGACTGTATCTGCTCTGAATTAATGTTTTCTTTAAGTGTTGGATTTTCCTGCGGGACAGTAGACTGTCCAGATTACACAGTCGACTTCTAATGCTCTGATTGTGGTTTTCTTGAGTCTTCTAATTTTTTCGCGGGACAATCGGCTGGCTACAGTCTGCGATCGACTGTCACTGCGCTACTTAATGTTTTCTTGAGTTTGGGTTTCACGCGGGACAGTCGACTGACTACTTTATGAAGTCGACTGGTACTGCTCTGTTTCTTGAGCTTTTGATGCTTCTTTTGAACGATTGTTCTTTCAATATTATATTGTTTTAAAAGATGTTTTGCAATGTTTACAGAGAATTATATTGTATTCACGATGGAGTTTTAAATGTATTCTTTTGGACCTTGTTTGAGTTATACGTGCTTTCAAAGGAATTGATGTTTTGTGATATCCTACAACCTAAAAATATAGTTTTCAGTTATTTGATGGATTTAATATATTATTTGGATTCTGGAATTCTATATAAGATTTGGATTTTTTTTATTTAAGAAGTTTCTTCGTATAATCGTTTTGACGATGGATTTATAAACTTTATTGAAAGTTTTGGTCTTGATAAATTAGTTGTGAATCTCTAGGAGTTGAGTGGGAGTCCTCTTAACCGGCAGATGAGATTTATTGATTTAGACCAGTTGGGTCTTTGGGTTGTTGTTGAGTGTTTAAGTCCGGCAGGATACACTAACTCTAGAGATGAGGCTTTTTTGTGTTTTAATAATAACCAGCTTAAGGACAGGCACTAGTGGAGATGTGATGAAACTTGGGAAACGTAAGTACATGTTCTGGTCTGTTAGTCCAACAGATGCGTTCCAGGACTGTTTGTTGTTCTGTCTCGAGAGGACATATGTATGTTCGCGTGTCGAGGGTCTGCAGACTTATTCACGGAGCATGCAAGGTGCATTCGCGTGTCGAGGGTCGGCAGGCCTATTCACGGAATGTTCCTGGTGTATCTACACGTTGAAGCCTTGCAAGCCTATTCGTGGGCTACATGGTTGGAAGGTGATTCTCCGGTTTTTGAGCTATTCTTACATGATGTTTGCGCATTGAGGGCTGTGGTGCCTATTCGCGGAGTATTTTAGATCTTCTTTTCCATCTCTGTAGTAGGATTAGTTGCATAACGAGGGATCTAACCCTATAGAGTGGAGATCGTTAAGGCTTGCACCAGACCTATTGTAACTCCTGTTTCCCTAAATACGTATTTTCTGAATATTTTTCGTATTTTGATTTATTATAAATTCAGTATTATTTTAAACTTGATTTGTGCCTTCTATTAAAATCTTTTCGATCCGGAAATTATATTTCCTTCGAATAGTAGTATATTCTAACTTTAATGTTTATTTTCTAAGTGATCGGCTATTTGTATCTTATTTTATTACTATTTGGATTTTAATAAACTTGTTTGTCTCAAATCTCATTTTGATATGTATATCAAAATTATTATTGTTGTTATTAATATTATTATATTTGATTGTTGAATTGGAAATCTTTTTCTATTGTATTTAGTAGTATTTGAGTATTAATTTGATGCACACAAATTGATTTATTTTGTTACTATATTATTATTGATCTATTTATTTATTTATTTTTCTCTAATTGTATATTTTTCTTATTGGATTTTTAATACCCATTTAATTCCCCAAACCCATTAATAAAACCCTATTCAAACCCATTAACCCAAAACCCATAATACTATATAAACTTAATTAACCCTAACCCATCTACTGTTTTGACCGAATCTACCAACTGCCAACCCCCCTATACACACTGTTCACCAATTGTCCTCCCGCTCTCTCTCTCTCTTCAACCTCCCGAACTCCTATTCTTAAAACCCATCCCTCGGCAACCCTTTACCCTGATGCCTTGACCCTCGCCACCTCTTCATCCTCTCCTCATCTCGGTGTCGACAGCCAGCCGCCTGCTGCTTCCAACGACCGCGACCACCTCACCACGACAACCGTCGACAGCATCGTGACCTCACCAGCACCCCCTTGCACCTCCCTACCACCTCGTCGACACGCCGTAGCGATGCCGTGAAGCCGCAGCCCAGTCACGAGGCCCTGTCGCGACTCTACAGACAACAGCAGTAACTTCCCCCGGTGCTCCCCTGTGCGTCGCACCACCTCTTCGTCGTTGTTGCCTTGGTCGACTGCTCCCAGTTGAGCTCCTTGATGTCGCTGCCATCGCCGTAGCGCTGCCCACAGTCATCGCCACAGTCGCCCCAGTCGAAGCTTCTCACCGCTGGGTTGATCAAGCAGAGAAAGGGAAGGTGAAAGGGCTACTTTGAATCCCAGCCGTCGGATCTCCTCAAGATCAGATCCAGATCTGATCATCACCATCATCAGCCAGATCTGATCTCAACCGTCGATTCTTCTTCGATCTTGATCGCTGTCAAGATCCGTGCCGGGATCCATCTCCATTATTCCTCCGTCGGATTCGTCAGCTACACCCCTAAGGCAAGTATTCCTCTTGTACAAATTATTGTTATAGAAGAAGCGTTTAATTGAAAATACTGCAAATAGATCGTAGTTGTGACTCCTCCTACTCTTCGTTTGTTGATCTTAAATTATTCCTCATCGATTCCATAATCTTAAGAGTCACAACTCTTCGTTGATATATTTACAGAACTAGTTGGACCCTTTTTATCTTCTAATTACTTGAACATGAACCCCCTTGAGTTGTAGACGTGTGTTGTATGATGCATTGATTGTAGCAACCATGTGATAAAAGGATGGCACATGAAGTGCTACCTAGATAGTAATAACTACAAGACTTGATACATGATACATGAACATGATATATGCTTACTTGATACTTGATTACATGATATATGAGACTTGATACTTGAACATAATACTTGACACTCGCTACTTGATACTTGTACTTGACACTTGAGACTTGTTACTTGTTACTCGACACTCGTACGTGGCACTTGTTACCTGATGCATGATACCATTATATGTTCACTAGCCATTTGTTCTACTACTAGTATTTGTTACCCAATCTTGTCACTCGAGTTGTCTTTCTTACTAGTTAATTTTTTGAATCCTCACTACTTGTTGCATCCCTATTACATTCTTGATTCTAAATCTTGTTTCATATTTCTTGTACTGTTTTACTATTTGCAACCCTAACTTGCACTAAGGGCATTTGTCTTGTTTTCTCTATTTTTCCTTTTTTTTTTCTATATTTATATAAACAGACTTTGGGGATGAACTGCCTGCTAGAATTGGTGAGCAGACATTCTAGACTTCGCTTGGAGAAGGGACTTGCTTAAAATATTTTGTTTTCTTTGAGTTATTTATTTCTTTTGCTACTTAAAACTTGTAACGGGCTTATGTTCCCAAGTTTTATCTTTTGATCCAGAGTTGAAAACTATTTGGGATATTATTATTTTGTTTCAATTATTTTCTGTTGCTTAATAAATTATTCATGCATGCGTGGCTGTGTATATCTTGTTATATTTCTTGTTATGATGCTGAGTCGATCCCACATCTCATGAATGATGAAAATCATTTGTTGGGCTTTGTCACGCGCTCGTATTCTGTGTCTTTGGGAAGCAGGGTGTGACACCTATGCAGTATGGAGCATAGAATCCGACAAGTATGCATTAGAGAGTATTACTTAATACTATCTTATATAGCAATTGTGTTTTCTTGACATAGTTTTATGCTCGTGTTTTACCGTTTTTCCTACACTTGACACTTTCATTTGATGTTTTCATGTATTACTTAATACTATCTTATATTCCTTGATGATTTCATGTTTTATCTATTGATGTTTCTTATTTCATTTATTCTTGCTATTGTTACATGTTGTTTATGAATTATATGTTTTATTTAGGATGTTTTCTTTTTATGTCACTCACACCGTTATGGCTGACCTCTGTAGTTTTGGGGGTTAGAGTTATCTCTAGCCTCATGTTTTACATGTTGTTGCTTATAGCTTGGGATTTGGATGCTTGTGCTAGAATGTTAAAAGAGCTTATGTAAATTTGTAAAAGAATGTGTTGTAAAGAAAAGTTTGTAATGCAAGGTGTTTTGTATTCCGCTGTATTTTATAAACAATTAATGTAATAAAAGTTGAAATAAAAATTATCTGTGTTTTTGGCTATATTTACTATTGCAATTGAAATTGATGCTGAGAATTGTGCCGCGTATTTCTGAGATATCATATTGGAAATTCAGGGCGCTACAATTCCATTACATATCCGTTGCTTTTTTTAAACCCTCATGCATGACTTCATGCCCACATCACACACTAAGAGAAAGCACCGCGGCTGTCTCACGTGAACCCGGGTGGGCCCCTCCATTGCTGACGTCGTGATGATGTCAGCCTCATCCAACATAGCCCGTGGCTGTTTTCAGCTGGTGCCCTCCCTCCCATATTCACATATTTACATCTTTTGCCATCAAGCTCTTTCTTATATATATATATATAATTCCTTTTTTTTAGAAATTACGGGATGTTACAGAAGAAGAGTCCCTTCGGGACTTCGTGCGAAGGTTCACCGCCGAGGCTAGGTCGGTCTCTTCTTTCGATGTTGGCATCGCATCGCAGCCTTCCGACATAATGTTTACCACGGCCAGCTAAAGGCCTTATTGGCGAACAAGCTGCCCCTCGATTTTTCCGACCTCCTCAACAGGATCTAAAAATACATCCCAGCTAAGGAGGCTCTGCACCCTGAAGGCCCAAAAGAAGCCCCAGCCAAGGGGAAGAGAAAGGTCAATGACTCCGAGCCTCCGAAGAAGGCTAAAAAAGATGCATTCGGTCAGAAACGACCGCCTCCTCTCCCTCGCTTCGAGAGGTTCACCCCACTAACTCAGAGTGTGTCAGTGATCCTCATGGAGATTGAGGACAAGGGGATGATCCGCCATCTTCCCCAAGTGAACAACAATAACAAGAGGGACCAGGGATTCTACTGTCGATTCCATCGGGAACACGGGCACGAGACAGATACTTGTCAGGCCTTCAAAGACGAGATTGAGGCCCTCATCCAGAGGGGGTACCTAAGGGAGTTCGCTCGAACTAACTTGAGGGACCAGAGGGCTTCACCCCCTCCTCGAACGACCAGCAGGCGTTCAGAGGTAGAACCCGAGCTCGAAGAAGCCAGGGGACCGGACATCCTTCACTGTGTCCATGACAGACCCATGGGGGGAGAATCGAACACCTCCGCAAGGCCTTCATACGGGAGGTTAACGCGATCCCCAACAACTTGCCCCTAGGGATCAAGGAGTGGCGGTCTTATTCTCCAGCAAAGATCTTGAAGGCATCCGACTTCCTCATTCCGATGTCCTAGTAGGCAGCCTCGGCATGGTCAACCACGAGGTTCGTCGTATCCTAGTTGACAATGAAAGTTTCGTCAATATCCTTCTTCTGGATGCGTTTGAAAAGCTCAAACTCTCTCGCGAGAGGCTAAAGCTGGCCGGGTTCATGCTCCATGGATTCTTGGGCGTCCCGGTCTAAATTGAGGGAGGCGTCACTCTCGACGTGACAGCTGGAATGACCCCAACCATTCGAATAGAGGCGATGGACTTCAAGGTGGTTGACATCAAGGTTGACTATAATGCCATCCTCGGTAGATCCGACCCTTGCTCCTTCCAGGTGGTGCCTTCTGCCTATCATCTGAAGTTGAAATTTCCTACCAACCACGGGGTCAGCATTGTCCGAGGTAATCAGGAATCCGCCCATACATGCTATATGGCCGCAGTAGAGGGCGAGGTCTTCCCCCTTGATGCGGTCGAGTTCCCATCTGACAAGAGCTAGTTGGGAGCTAGCTGGGAGCCCGTCGACAAATTAGAGGATGTCCCCATCTCCGGGAAGGACGAATCTAAACGGTCCCGAGTGAGCCAGTCTATCGCCTAAGACCTTAAACTGACCATTATTGACTGTATCCATCGGAATGCCGAACTCTTCGCATGGACGCCCTCGGATATGTCAGGAATTTTGGAGGACCTCATCATACAAAAACTAAGCGTCCACTCAGACTCAAAACCATTCTAGCAGGAGTGCGTAAGTTTGCTCCCGACAGACAACAAGCAGTAAAGGAAGAAGTGGACAAGCTCATATCTGTGCAATTCATACAGGAAGTCAACTACCCGCAGTGGTTGGCGAACGTCGTGATGGTGAAGAAACCAAGTGGAAAATAAACAATCTGCATAGACTTCACAGACCTCAACAAGGCCTGTCCTAAAGATCCGTTCCTCTCTCCCGAGCATTGATGCCATGATAAACCCGACCTCGAGTCATGAGCTGCTGAGTTTCAAGGATGCCTTCTTAGGCTTCAACCAGACAGAATATTTCCTCTAGACATCTCCATGACCACCTTTGTGACCGACCAAGGCCTCTACTGTTACAAGGTCATGCCTTCGGGCTGAAGAACGCCCATGCCACATACCAAAGGCTCGTCAATCGGGTTTTCAAGGAGAAGATATGCCGAAACATGGAGGTATATATCGACAATATGCTTGTCAAAAGTTGCAAATCACATCAGCGATCTCGAAGAGGCTTTCGGGGTCCTAAGGTCCCACAATATGAGACTCAACCCCTCTAAATGCGCCTTCGGCGTCCCCTCGGGACAATTTCTTAGATTCGTGGTCAGCCAACGAGGCATTGAGGCAAACCCTGAAAAGATTCATGCCATACTGGACATGATCTCTCAAAGAAATGTCAAAGAAGTCCAACAACTTGCAGGTCGACTGGCGACCATCGGCCATCGGCCATTTCCTCTCCAAATTCGGAGAGAAGTCACTCCCGTTCTTCAAAGCCTTCCGGAGGTGCGAAAAGCTTCGAGTGGGAAGATTCCCAACGATAGACTTTCAATCAGCTGAATGCCTACCTGGCGAACCCCCCTCTCCATAGCAAACCCTAGCTGGATGAGTCCCTCTATCTCTATCTGGCTGCTTTGGAACACACGCTCAATACCGTATTCGTCAGGGAGGAATACGGGGCCCAGAAGTCCATCTACTATGTCAGCAAAATCCTGCACGATGCTGACCTCTGATACACCAGGATGGAAAAGGTCGCTTATGCATTGGTAATGGCCGCTCGGAAACTCCGACTATACTTTCAAGCCCACTCCATCCGAGTCCTTACAAACCAGCCTCTCAAGATGGTCTTCAAAAAGCCATAGGATTTCGGTCGCTTAATTAAGTGGCCAATCTAGCTGAGCCAGCACGACATCAGCTACCAACCTCGAACAGCCATTAAATATTAAGCCCTCGTGGAATTCATCATGAAATGTACCATTACTGGAACATCTAAAATCCGAGAGGATGAACCAGTTTGGGAGATCCTTGTTGACAGGTCATCCTGCGATGGTGGAAGCAGAGCTAACGTCATACTCAGAGGCCCCGATGACTTCGTCCTCCACTACTCTCTGCGTCTCAACTTTCAAGTCTCAAACAATGAAGTGGAATACGAAACCATGATCGTCGGGTTTATGCTAATCCACAAGGCATGGGCAAGGTGAGTGAAGGCCTTCAGCGACTCTCAGCTCGTGGTCAATCATGTTTATGAGGATTATGAAGTCCGTGACGCCCGGTTGATCTAATACTTGGCACACGTCAGCCAACTCTTAACAGTTTTTAGGGCGCCACCGTTGAGCGCATTTCTAGGGAACAAAATAGTCAGGTCGATGCCTTGTCCAAGCTCGCCTCCTCATCCTTCGAAGGCCTAGATCACACTGTCTTTGTTGAGATCCTCCTCAAGCCTAGCATCAAGAACCCTGAGATCCTTTGAATCAACCCAGGACCTCAAGTGGGCATTTAGATGGATCCCATCCGAAAGTTTTTAGCTGATGGCGAACTCCCATTAGACATGGCTGAAGCCAGGACTAAAAGAATTCGTGCAAGCAGCTAGCTTTCGCACAAGGCAAGTAACGCTCGACGCTCGACATGAACCTCGAGCTAGCAGCTAGCTTTCTCGGCTTCGAGCTTTAACGAGGGATTTCTCAATCTCTCCACACATACAGTTGGAAGCCGATCTCAAAATGCGGAAGAATCATTTTATTATAACATATAAAGTTTTATTGATACAATTGATGAGGCTATATTGCAACTATTATAATCTCAACTATACGATTACAACTGTTACAATCTCGGCCTAATCCTCCTATTGGAGGGCCTTAGGACTGATGCAAACCAGTTTAAGCCCAATCGAACGTGTTTGCCTGCTGACAAGCCCATCAGGATCCCTCGGGGCCGATGAAGTGGACACTCCAGCAACAGAGCTTTGGGCATACCCCGATCTCGCAGACTCCAGCTTCAGAGTCGGAGACGGGCCTCCAACGGAGGGCCAATCGCTCTTGGAAGAACGGGATCAAGATCCATCCGTTCCAAGCATGACCCTCAGCCTTTGGATCTCCAATTTCTTATCCACTATAAGCACGCAAAGGAATGATTCAAAGGTCGGTCGTCGAGCGGAAGTACCAGACACCGACCATCTAGGCTCAGCGCTCCCCAAGTCACAATCGGAAATCCTCTTCTTCAAACGAGCCGACTCAAAGCTCAGCTCCTTCAACTGGTTCATAAAATAAGAAACATCCGCTTTCCGGAGTTGAATAAGTGGAAGATTAAAAATGCAAAAGTGGAGTTTGCTTTGAAGAAGTCTTATCTCTCGGGATTTATTTGAGTATATCATGGGTTGTAATTGGGCTTGTAAGATTTGGAGAACATAGGTGGTTCACTAAGAGAAGGCGCAACTACAAATGCCGGAGAATGAGTTGTCCAATACAACTCAGGAAGATCTATCAATTTCTCAATTCTTTATAAAGATAAAAAATATTTGTTCAGAGATTTCTTCTCTTGATCCAGATGGTCAAATTTCTGATGCAAGGATGAAGCGACATATTGTTCGTGGTCTCAAAAAGGAATATGTTCATTTCATAACATCAATTCAATGGTGGGCAATCCAACCATCTTTGGTGGGATTCAAAATTCTTTTTGCTGGCCAAGAGACCTTAGCTAAGCAAATGGTGGATTTTCTATTTTTTTATGGTGATGCAAATGCCCTATTCATTAAAAATAAAAAGTTTGAAAAGAAGAAATTCTCTAAGCTAGATAATGAGGAGTCTTCATCTAAAAATGATGAAAATCAAAAAATCTACCAAAACATTACATGTCATTAGCATGGGAAAGTTGGGCATATTCGAAAAAATTGCTTAGTGAAGCAAAAGGTGGAAATGTTGCTGAAAAGAATGATCAATCTCAGAAGGAAGAAGATTGAGGAAAATGCTTTATGGCAGATTACACTACTATGGATGTTATGGCCTCCATATACTTCGAAGATGTTGATTTTGACAGTGGTCATCATCTCAATGAAGATGATTCTAAGTTCTCTACTTTCCGTCATTACAATGGGAATGATGCTACTTTCACGGCAGATAACACCATTCATCCGGTTGAAAGGGAATGGGCAGTTACCATTACCACCTATCTTTCTGAGTTTTGGAGCAGCCTTGCTGGAGGTTCTTGTTGTTTTGGAATATATTCAAGCTTATTTCCATTTTGTTATTGACATATTAGTTAGGTTTGCGATAGCGCACCAAGACGGACTCTATGGATTTCAGCTTGCCCCTAAGGCGCTCCACCTCCGCGTCACGGGGGTCGACCATGAAGGGATCGTTCATTTGGCACAAAGAAGGAAAGGACATCATTCCGAGCCTCATAAACTTGGCCAAATCACAGACATTACACCACAATCAAAGAGATCGCCAAAAATTCATTTCATTCATCAAAATTCTTACAAAATAGCGGTGGCCAGTCCGCGCTCGGCAAATACAACAACAATAAAATGGGGCTGAAACTACTGCTTAGAAGAGAGGGGCACCTCTTCGTCAGCCACCACGTCGACATCGGGGTCGGCCGCCCCCGCTACGTTCTCCTTGACCATCGGTACTTCCCCTCCTCCTCACTATCTCCCTCGGGCATATTTGGATGCTCGGAAAGTTTTATGGCATAATGAAACTCCTCGATCTGACACTCGGGGTATTAGAATAAGACGTGCTCAAGGGCCCGGTTGTACGCCTTGCCCTGGTCCTCGATGACCTTGTCCATGGCGGCGTTCATTGGTTTCTTAATCTTCCTGGAGTCCGCCTTCTTTATTTCCCCCTCTGCCCGGACTCGGTCAACAGCGAGGGAAGCCAGTTCGGCCTTAAGGGCCTGCTCACGTGACTCCGATGCGTCCAGCTTCAGCTTCAGCTTCAGGTCCTTTATCTCACGCTCATACCGTTGAGCATTCTTCACCTCCCGCTGGAGCTCATGGGTGAGCAGCCTCTTCATCTCGGTTCTTGCCATTAATGTTTGCGAACGATTGGCTAAGACTTAGAAAAAGTCTCAATAAAATAGATCTGGGGGTCAGATGATTGCTGCGAAGGAATAAAAAGAGCCATAAGAACAAAGGGAAAAAGTTGAATAAAAAAGGAAACGAAAAATGTACAATGGTCAGTGGGGCTCAGTCCGATCCTAGTCAAGTGCTTCACACCCATGTTCGGCCAGCCGATGCTGTTGCCAGCGATGATCCTATCCACATCGGCCCACTCCTCATCCGTCAAGTCCTTTATCTTCGGGGGATTGTTATTCGGCTTGTAAAAATTCCAAGTCGTGATAATTTTCCAAGACACCTGATTTCGGACGATGAAGTATTTCTCCTTCCATCCTTTTATGGTGTCCGGATGCCTGTGAATTACCTTCTTGTGGGGGCGAGGAGATATGTAGTACATTCCCTCGTGCTCTCCTGACGAACAGATCCCCAACACAGCTCAGAAGTATTTGAGCTTCAGAGACACAAACCTCTCTTCACAAAGCAACATAAAGCACATGAGCTGCTTCCAGGAGTTTGGGCCGTACTACATTGGGTTTAGACTCCCCTAATTCAGCACCTTCTTGATGAACGGGTGCAGCAGCAGTCGCAACCGTGAACTGAAGGCGTTCGTGGGAAGCAATGCAGTAGCAACGCGCCAACTCGTCCGTTGGGCGGAGACCTGGGTTCAAAATCATCAGCTCAAACTTCAGCCCTACGAATTAGTTTGCTCGTATCAGCGGCAAGTCATGAACCGTCAGAACACTCTGTGTCGTGTCCATCCGGATCTTTGGTCGACTCAGTGAAGAAGGTTGCACCCCATACAAAACCAAGTCTTCAACGTCGTATAGATACATCCTAATGGATCCCGGTTGCTGAAGATAAGGGACGTTGATCACATGTGATGGGAGAAACCCATCTGCTGTTCTAGGTTGTCCAGGAGGGTCCACCTTATCCTCCTTCGTCGAATGCGATGATCCTTTAGGGGAGACGATGTCGCTAATAGCTTAAGATTGGGGGGCACCAGACGGGCCGCCATCAATAACCTCGTCCTCACCCTCCTCACCGACTCCTCTTCCAACCGCATCCTCCACTTCTCGATTGGTATCTCCAGTTTTCTCCACCTCGACCGAGTTACCCTCATCAACCACCTCTACATCTCCGTCCGAGTTGCTCGATTCCACTATAAATGGATTACGGCTGCAGAGCAGCTTGACATTGTAAACCTTCTCACTCATCTCCCAAGACGAAGAGTCGGAAAGGCGAACCTCATCACCCTGACCGGAAACAGATGCAGAAGAACTGGACCGAGCCCTCAAAATAGTATTGAAAATACTAACCTGATTATCGTTGCCGAAAAAGTACGCTGTAAAGCTTGTCACCGATCACTAGACGGTTCCTAGAGAGAGAAAGCAAAGTGGAAAATAGGAAGGGGAGTAAGGATTATAAAGACAGATTTTGACGCCTCGATATCCTCAAACAATCTCAGCCACCCAATTCAAATCATCTAAATCTAACAGTGGATGAGATTTTGACACCTCGATTTCCACAACCGTAATGTCAGCATCACATGTGCAACCCATGTGTTCACTACAATCACCAATTTCACCAAGTTCTCACAAGTGTCACCAAGTACACAATGCTCAATGCTCGACACTCGGCATGCATCTCGAGCGAGCAGCTAGCTTTCGCACAAGGCAAGTAACGTTTGATGTTCGAGATGAATCTCGAGCAAGCAGCTATTTTTTAAACAAGGCAAGTAATGCTCGGTGCTCAACATGAACCTTGAGATAGCAGCTAGCTTTCTTGCAAAGCATACAACACTCGATGCTCGACGCTCGACGCTCGGCATGAAGCTCAAGCTAGCAGATAGCTTTCTTCGAAAGCACACAATGCTAGATGCTCGGCATGAACCTCGAGCAAACAGATAGCTTTCGCACACGAAAAATAACGCTCGATGCTCGGCATGAACCTCGAGCTAGCAGCTAGCTTCGTCACAAAAAAAGTAACGCTCAACGCTTAGCGTTAACCTCAAGCTAGCAGCTGGCTTTCTCCCAAAGGTCATCATGCTCGACGCTCGGCATTAACTTTGAGTTAGCTACTAGCTTTCTCACAAAGACCATCACGCTCGACGCTCGGTGTTAACCTCGAGCTAGCAGCTAGCATTCTCCAAAGGCCATCACACTCGACACTCGGCATTAACTTCGAGCTAGCTACTGGCTTTATCGCAATTGCCATCACACTCGATGCTCGACATTAACTTTGAGCTAGCTATCGGTTTTCTCACAAAGTCTATCACGCTCGCCGCTCGCCGCTCGATGCTCGACATTAATTTCGAGTTAGCTACTGGCTTTCCTCACAAAGGTCATCATGCTCGATGCTCGGCATGAACTTCGAGCTAGTTACTGGCTTTCTCACAAAGGCTATCATGCTCGACGCTCGGCATGAACCTCAAGCTAGCAGCTAGATTTCTCGCAAAGCACACAATGCTCGACGCTCGGTATGAACATCGAGATAGCAGTTAGCTTTCTCCGAAAGTACACAATGCTCGACACTCGGCATGAACCTTGAGCAAGTAGCTAGCATTCGCACAAGGTAAGTAACACTCGACGCTTGGCATGAACCTCGAGCTAGTAGCTAGCTTTCTCACAAAGCAAGTAATGCTTGACGCTCGGTGTTAACCTCTAGCTAGCAGCTGACTTTCTCCCAAAGACCATCACGCTCGACGCTCGGCATTAACTTCGAGGTAGCTACTGGCTTTCTCGCATAGGTCATCACACTCGACGCTCGGTATTGACTTCGAGCTAGCTACTAGCTTTTTCACAAAGTCTATCATGTTCGATGCTTGACGCTCGGCTTCAAGTTAGTTACTGGCTTTCTCACAAAGGCCATCACGCTGAACGCTCGGTGTTAACCTCGAGCTAACAACTGGCTTTCTCCCAAAGGCCATCATGCTCGATGCTCAGCATTAAGTTTGAGCTAGCTACTGACTTTCTCGCAAAGGCCATGACAATCGACACTCGGCATTGACTTTGAGCTAGCTACTGGCTTTCTCACAAAGTCTATCACGCTTGACGCTCGATATTAACTTCGAGTTAGCTATTGGCTTTCTCATAAAGGCCATCACGCTCGACGCTCGGAGTGAACTTCGAGATAGCTACTGGCTTTCTCACGAAGTCCATCATGCTCGACGCTCGGCATGAACTTCGAGCTAGCTACTGGCTTTCTCACAAAGGCCATCACACTCTACGCTCAGAATGAACTTCGAGCTAGCTACTGCTTTCTCACAAAATCCATCACGCTCGACACTCGGCATTGACTTTGGGCTAGCTACTGGCTTTCTCACAAAGTCTATCATGCTCGATGCTAGACATGAATTTCGAACTAGCTACTGACTTTGTCTATCACGCTCGCTCGGCATTGACTTCGAGCTAGCTACTGGCTTTCTCACAAAGGCCATCACGCTCGACGCTCAACATTAACCTCGAGCCACCTACTCTCTTACTCACAAGCACGCCGCGATTGACGCTTGATGCCCTATCCCTGAGCCTCGAAGGTCAGAGGGTCGAAGTTCAGTGGCAAAGTGCTCGACCTCAACCTCATTTCACTCCTCGGGGGATCTTCCACTCTATCCTCGGGCACACTATCAGCTGGTCTTCTCATGAGATTGGGCTACTCATCGACGGATGGTACATACAACCCTCCAGGAGTGGGGGGCCTATGATGTGGGTAAAATCCATTTCGTTCAAAGCCGTCTGATTCGCTCCCGACCCTCATCTCTGATCATCAGGCATGAGGATCTCATGAGCATTCTGCTGCTTCAGGTCCACAGAAGTGGGTCAACACGCCCCATTAAGGTTATGGCTCACACTCTCTCGCTTATAAATACCAGACCCCTCCTTTTTGCAAATAATCACATTTTTTCCACCTAACCCAAGCATTTATTTCTTCCGGTGACTGACTAGATCGTCGGAGGACATGTCGCCGGGATCTCTCTCGGTGTTTCTAGGTGTTTTGCAAGTGCTCAGGGCGGCCAACTACCAGCGGCACCCCCTCTTTTGCTTCTCACAAAATCCCCACCTTAGATCCAGATCTACAGTGAGATATGTATCAAACCTGTCTTTTCCACTATAAATAACAAGAACTCACATTTGTTGCTCCCACCACAAAATCAGCCGCATCAGTATGCATTGATTACATATGAGAAAAAACTAATTTTAACCTAAATTACAGAATAATGTTGCATACTTTCAGTGTATCTCATCTCTGGTTGAGTTTGTGTAACCACTGAACTTCTATTTTAATAAAGTAAATGCAGTTTTTTGAAAAAGTTGTTATAGTTTAGAACAAAATTTAGAAGCTAATCAAAAAGTTTGAGATAGATAATTGCTACAGTTTCAATAAGAAATCAATGTTCAGGGATGTTGCTTATTGGAACAAAATTGGGGTAGTAATTTGAGAAATGCGAACCATACCTAAGAGTAGTTTTCTGTAATTTAGCCTTAAAAAAAGCCAATGGTCCATTTTATGTAAGCCCTTGGATTAATAATTAGCTAGGGCCCACTATAGATGACAGCCTAAATGCTTAAATGGGCTGTAATTATTATTATGTAGTTGGTGAATGGATAGAGAGTTCCACATGTAAAGAAGATTCACATTGAGAGTGTACATGTTGCTATTTGAGGCCAACCAAGGTGCATTGAAACTTTGCAGAAGCTTTCGCAATGTCCTTGAATTTTTTAGGCTGCATGATCCATTGCTTTCCCCAATGTCCTTCCTTGTCGATGGACAACCGATATTGGTAGCCTCTCTATGTATCCAAATATGTGATGCTCAATCCTGAATGTGCTTGTGAAAACTCTTACGTGCACAGTCGGAGAAAAGGATAGGCGACACATAGGGTTGTTTGTCGGGTTGGGTTTGCATAAAAGTAAAACTCCCAACTCTTACTCAACTTTGGAAGTTTGGTCTAGAGGTCGGGTTTTTCACAAGGCCAGTCTTGTTTTTTTTTAATTATTTTATCTAAACTGTTTTCAATAATATGAAGGTTTTCAGATATGAAATGAATTTGTATATGTACTTGTGCATGTCCATACTAAACACAGCATATTATATAAGTAAACGCGGCAATGTGACATTATAATCTTGAAAAGTAACAAAAACTAATTTCCAGTACAAAAAAAATTAGAGAAAATCCCATAAATCCCAAAGACATAGTATAAGCCACCGAAGTATTCTCTAAATAATTCCACAGTCGTTTACTATATTTGCCAATTTGCCATTTTTTGAGAAACATGGCGCTGCAGTCGTTTACTATTTTGCCATATTTTGACAAAATCGCTACAGTCGCTTCTCATTTTTGAAAAACGGAATTGCGATTCTCAAATTATAAGAGACGGGACAATATTCCTCGTTCCAATTATTTTATTTTATTTTTAATAACGTCGGACGATACCACATGTATCGTCCCAATTATTTTATTTTTTTTAATAACGTCGGACGATGCAACATGTATCGTCCCATATTTTTGTATATTTTTTTTTTTACTATACCGAATGGTCAGATTCGCCGGAAAAAAAAAGAAAAAATTCTGGGACGGGACAACATGTCCCGTCCTTGAATTGAGGAGGGATTAGTGAGTAGGTTTAGTTGGTTTTAATTAGGTTTAGTTTGTTTTTAATGAGGTTTAGATATTATTATATTATTTATTTTATTTAATTAACATATTTTAATAGTTAATCAGTAATTATTATTATTATTATTATTATTATTATCATGTAAACAAAAGAGACGATACAACATGTATCATCTCTCCCTTTTTTTTAAAAAAAAAATGAGTGACGATAAATGTTCTACCGTCCCACGCAATTTTTTTCTAAAATTTGAGAGGGACGAGTGTTGTCTCGTCTCTTTCTTTTTTATTTTACGCGTCCGTTCGACTATAAAAATGAGAAAAATATAGCAAACAACCACTACAGACCATTTCGCTAAATGTTAATACTGTAGCTGTCATTTTTTAAAATTTGAGAAATACCATTGTAGATGCTCTAAAAGCGCAAATTTTATAGCTACACCACCTTCTAAATAATTGTCGGCTTTGAATTGTTTCGTTTATCGGAAATCTTATATAAGCCATAGTTAAGAGGGAACTGATGCAAGTAGAGCTCGATCTCCGACCTCTTACTTACTGTGGTAGGGTAAAAATGGCCTGGGGGCCCAACCAGGGCCCAATACAACTCTCACTCAAGAAAGGTAAAAATAGCAATCTAGTTCGGCTTCGAACCATTGCAGGGTCGGCGCCGACCCTCAAGTTCACCCCCACAGAACTGGCCTCCTCGTATCTGACGAGTCTCAGTGGTCCTCGGCATCCGATCCGTGACAGCCCCACGGGCCGTCCCCCCTTTCTGGCGAAGCATGGGGATGACCTGACGCAGCCTAGGCCCTCCGATTCTCCCAGAAGCACAGGAGACCTACGATCAGCCAGGTCAGCTCCAAATACCACCAAGGGTTTTGCCACGTCAGCCCTATACCACTCCTGGTATTGCCACGTCTGCCCTAAACCCCCTGGGCCCTTTGCCACGTCAGGCCCATGGGCTTTCGGGTCCAGACCCGGCCCCCAAGCGGAACCAAACCCGGTTGGGGTTCTCTATAAATACTAGACCCTCACCCACCTTTTGGAGGTAATCAATCTTTTACCACTTAAATTCACCTAGTTATTGCTACTCTCTCACAGAGACTGACTAGATCGTCGGAGGGTCCGCCACCGGGACAAACCCCGGTGTTTCAGGACCGTCTGCAGGTACACAAGACCTCGGATCCGAACCCTCTGATCCGAGCCCAGATTTCCGCCTCATTCCGAGGTCGCCGCAGGTTCCGCCCGGTCAGCCAAGGGTCGTCAGACGAGCAGCTTTCTCCTTTAAATACAAATTGAGTCCGAACTCACACCTGGTGCATCCACACGTCTCCCAGAAATAAACCGCATCACTTACTATCAAAGAGACTTAGGGTGCGTTTGGCCTAGCTTTTTTTAGCTTTAAAGCTACTTCAGAAGGAGAAGCTAGAAAGTACAGCTTTGAAATTAAAAGCTGAAACTGCTTGGATAGTCAGCTTTTTTTTTTAACTTTAAAGCTACTTTTAAGCTAGAAGTTGTTTGGTATATATCAATTAAAAGCTACTTTTATACATCATCTTCACCAAATCCCTAATCCCTAATCTCCACCATCTTCACCAAATCCCTAATCCCGATGTCATCTTCACCTAAACCCTAATCTCCACCATCGACGGTGATGAGATGAAGATTGAGAAATATTCACTCCAGATTGAGAAGAAAATCAACGAAAAATTTCACATGCATACCCATTTCATATCTAACTCGGGTTTTATGAGATCTGAGGGTCTCATCAAATGTACACAAATCAATCATGAATCTCTAGATAAAACTCATTAACTCCAGATCTTGAATTGGTTCTAGTGTCTCTCAAACCCCAATTCAAAACCGACGGCTAATTGGCCCATTAGGGTTTAGGTGAAAACCAAAGTTAAGTGGAGAAGAAAGGAATGAAAGAGAGATGAAAGAGGGTTCAGCAGATAAGTATGGAGAAGATATGTTCAACAGAAGAGCAAAAAAGATGTATCACGTAAGCCATCAGATCATCGAGGATAAGTGCTAAAATAATTTATCAGGGTATTTAAGTTGGGTTTTGATTTGTTTTTTTCTTTGTTGGTTTTGATCTAGAAGCTAGAAGCTAGAAGCTAGAAGTAGATTTTGGTAGCTTCTTTTAGAGCTCCTTTTTCTTCATAAAAAAAGCTACTTCTCTTTTTGTAGAGCTTTTCAAAATATATGTTTGGTCCAGCTTCTCCTTCTAAAGAAGAAGCTAAGCTAATTTTAAGCTGGGCCAAACACTACCTTAGCAGTTAGCACTATGCTTTGAAGGCACTCCCTATCTCTTATTTATTGGATAATCGAACTAACTCAAGTTTTTTTTACAAAACCTTGTGTCGTTTTGGGTAATCAACAAAACCTTATTACTTAGTGTTTGAGGCCGAGGCCCCCGAATTCCAACAACTTCATATTTTGGGCTTCACATTTCATGGACTAATATAGGCCCAATTTGGAACCCTGCACATCCATTCGATGGGCTCTGTTTTCTAGTAAACAAAGAAAGCACATTAACTTATAAGTGGGCTTCTCTTTGTTGGATAAGAGCCATAAGGCCAATCATACACTCTGAGTTACCACAATAATTTGAAATATCCAATAGGTCCCGAGCAACTAAATACATGATTGTAAATAATTTACACGTGTGATGCACATATTGATAAATATTTTTTTAAAAAATACGAACTCCTACGTAGGCTGGTTTCGAACATGAGACGTCTTTCATATTAGTTATATACACGCGATACACGTAAGTTGGTATGCGAACGGCAACTCCAACTTTTTCCATTATAATATTAGAAGATTAGATAGATTAATGGTACATTTCTCTTTATTATCTTAGGTGGTACATTACTATTGGACTTTTCTACCACCTATTATACAATAACCTCCATCAATAATGTGTCACCTAAAATAGTGAAGAGAAATACAGTAAATTTGATAGTAGTGTAGATAGATTAATGGTACATTTTTTTTCACTATCTTAATCTTAAGTGTGTAGTATTACTTATATCCACCTCTTCTTGTGGATGGGAACACAAATATTATTCCATTTCAACAACCATATTCAATAACATTAAAAATAAAAGTAAAAGTAAAAAAGAATTTTTTAAAAAAATTAATTACACCGTTAAATACCCTAATCAAAATAAACAATTCCCACACAATTATTCAAATCCCTTCTCTTTACATGCAACATGCATGTTTCCTCCTCTTCCCCTCTCCCCGCCGCCCTCCGCCCCTCTCCGACCGCCCTCATCCTTCCACCGAACCTCAACTTTAATATCCGCGACAACATCTCTTCTTCTTCTTCTTCTTCTTCTAACCCCTACAACCACCACCCCACCCCTCAACCCCAACCCCGGTTCAGACCCCGAAAGTGCGCTGACATCCTCGTAGAAGCCCTGGAGCGCAAAGGTGTCACCGATGTCTTTGCCTACCCTGGCGGTGCATCCGTGGAGATACACCAGGCGCTGACCCGTTCTCAGATAATTAAAAACCACCTGCAACTACAAGGTGAGGCCGGTGTTCGCTGCGGGGGGGTATGCAAGGACGACTGGTCGTGAAGGGGGAGGTCTACATTGCAATCGTTTGACCCTGGGGCTACTAACCTTATTACAGCTATATGATGATGATGATGATGATGATGATGATTCGGTGCCTATGGTGATCATTATTTACTGGGCCAGGTTCCGACGTGGATGATTGGGACGGACGCATTTTACGACATCTGGGCCTTACTTGTTGATCGTTTCGTTCCACATCAAGAGCACGTGTTGCCGATGATATATACCAGCGGGCAGTTCATTCAAGGATATATATCTATCATAACGGAAGGAAGGAGATGGAAGAACTTTCGTATTAGATCTAGCACAAATATCCATTTATCATTTCCTCATATTTGCTATTGTTAAACTCAAACATAAAGCAAAAGACCAAATAGCAGAGAGTAGCAACATAATATAGCAAGGGAGAATGTGCTCAGTTATTTTTTATCAATGCTCTGTATTTTATTTAATCGGATACAAGCTTTAAATAGGCTGAAGAAGAGAAACAAAAAACACTAGAATTTGGGAGAAGCCCACTCCTATTTACTTGGTCCTTACTCCTACCAATAAGCATAGCCATACAATTCAAAAGTGAACGTTAGTTTTGAATCAAACTCCAACACTCCCCCTTGATTCAAAATCTACTACACCAAGAAGCTTTCTGAATTTGAAAAACTTCTCGTAAGATAGTGCCTTAGTAAATCCATCGGCAATTTGATCATTTGTAGGACAGAACTTCAGTTCAACGACTCCTTTTGTAACAGCTTCACGTATGAAATGGTAACGGAGCTCAATATGCTTTGTTCTGCCATGGAAGGACGGATTCTTTGCCATACATATTGCCGCCTTGTTGTCGCAGTATACAAGTGTTGGAGATGTCTGAATCTCGAACAAATCCTCCATGATTCTTCTCATCCACATAGCTTGACAGACAGTAGTTGTCGCAGCAACATACTCAGCTTCTGAAGACGATAAGGCGGTACTTTCTTGCTTCTTTGACATCCATGAAACCGCACCCGAACCAAGGTTGAAAATGAATCCACTTGTACTCTTCCGGTCGTCTAAGGAACCTGCCCAATCACTGTCAGTAAAACCAACTAAATTAAAATGAGAGGAAGGATGATACCAGATCCCATAGTTCGTGGTTGCTCGAACGTAGCGGAGAATACGTTTTGCTGCTCCAAGATGATGTTTGGCAGGATTATGCATGAACCTTGATATCAGACTTACTGCAAACACAATGTCAGGACGAGAATGAGTTAAGAACATTAATCCACCAACAAGCCCTCTAAAGTATTTTTCATCAGCTTTCTCTGTGCCATCTTCTAGAACCAGCTTCTCATTTGCATTCATTGGGGTTGAACATCCTTTACAATTTTGCATCTGAATTTTATTGAGAAGGTTGAAAGCATACCTCTCTTGAGAAATAAAAATACCATCTGATGTTTGTTGGACCTGAAGACCAAGAAAATATTGCAACAATCCAAGATCTGACATTTCAAATTCAGTCATCATAATGGTCCTAAAGTTTTCAATAAGAGATAGAGAAGAACCCGTGTAGATTATGTCATCCACATATACACAAACAATAAGTATTTTATCTTTACCTTGTGTCTTCACATATAGTGTAGGTTCATTATCACTTCTATGAAATCCATGTTTAAGAAGATAAGAGTCAAGACGACTATACCATGCCCGTGGTGCTTGTTTCAGTTCGTATAGTGCCTTCTTGAGTTTATAGACTTTCTCCTCCATTCCTTTGACCACAAATCCTTGTGGCTGCTCAACATAGACATCCTCATTCAAATATCCATTTAGAAATGCAGATTTAACATCAAATTGAAAAACATCCCATCTTTTTTGAGATGCAAAAGCTAAAATTAGTCTAACAGTTTCTAAACGAGCAACAGGTGAAAAAGTTTCATAAAAATCTACACCGTAGACTTGCACATACCCTTTAGCAACTAAACGTGCTTTATACCTTTTAACATTACCTTCTCCGTCATATTTTATCTTGTACACCCATTTTACCCCGATTGCATCTTTTTCCAGGGGGCAAATCTGTCAACTCCCATGTTTGGTTCTTTTCAATTGCGGTAATTTCTTCTTTCATGGAAGTCTCCCATTCTTCTTTTCCATATGCTTCTTCATAGCAACTTGGCTCTGCAACCATTAAAGCAAATTGACATGATGCATAAATCTCTGACAAGGATTTTACCTTTCTTGGAGGACTTTCTTCATCAGAAGGTGGAGAACTTCTATTTATAGGAGAAGTACTTGTTGGAGCTGCAGATGTAGATGCGATCGATGTCGAAGATGTTGGAAGACTTCTATTTATAGGAGAAGCACTTGCTGATGGAGATGCGATCGATGTCGAAGATGTTGATTGAGTCACAACTTCTTCATTTGAAGGATGTGGTATGGATGAGTTTTGCCCTTCACCAATCTTCTGAACCTGTTGGCTATCATTCCACATCCATCTAGCATTTTCATCAAATATCACATCTCTACTAATAATCAACTTCTTGGTTATCGGATTATATAATCGATAAGCTTTTGATTCACTACTATAGCCAAGAAGAATGCATTTTTCACTTTTATCATCTAACTTTCTACGAATTTGAAGGTGAACAAATGCATAAGCAATACAACCAAATACCTTGAGATGACTTACTCCTGGTTTTCTTCCAAACCATGCTTCATATGGTGTCATATTTTTTACAGCTTTTGTTGGCGAGCGATTTAGAAGATATACTGAAGTTGCTACAACTTCCGCCCCAAAAATCATTAGGAAGACTCTTTTCTTTCATCATGCTCCGAGCCATCTCTACAATGGTTCTGTTCTTTCTCTCGGCGACTCCATTTTGTTTAGGTGTGTACTTCACTGTAAGCTGCCTGCATATACCATTTTTCTTACAAAAAATGTTAAACTCAGTTGATAAAAATTCTCCCCCTCTATCAGTTCTGAGGATTTTTATAGCATGTCCACTTTGATTTTCAACTAATGCCTTGAACTCTTGAAACTTAGCAAATGCTTCAGACTTTTTTGTTAAAAAATATACCCAACTCATTCGAGAAAAATCATCAATAAGGAGCAAAAAATATCTTTTCTTATTTAATGATAAAGTCTGCATTGGACCACAAATGTCAGCATGAATAAGTTCTAAAGGCTTAGTAGATCTCCATGATTTTACGACAGAAAAAGATGAACGATGTTGTTTTCCATAAACACAACCTTCACAAACATTATTAACACATTCAGTTCCTTGTAAGCCTAGAACCATCTGTTTTTGACTTAACAACTTTAATCCATTGAAATATAAATGTCCATAACGCAAGTGCCATAACAGAGATTCATTCTTCACATTAGAGACTAAAGCATAATCATCAAGACATGAAATTTCAAGAGGAAACATTTTGTTCTTAGCCATATGAATCTTTAACGTAGGTATATCTGAATTTTTAGACATAATCAAGCATATATTATCGTTGAAAGTAATTGAATAACCCTTTGCAATCAATTGACCAACACTTATTAAATTATGGGCAAGGCTAGGAATATAAAAAACATCATTGATTATTTTTTCCATACCTGACTTTGTTTTTACTGCAACCGTTCCTTTACCTTCAATTTGCATAACTGCATTATTTCCCAGCCTAACTTGTGTCTTGACAGATTCATCCAAATCACAAAAGAGTTTTTTGTCCCCTGTCATATGGTTACTACATCCACTATCTAGAAACCAAACATTACTTCTATTTCTTTCAGAATTAAAACAAGTCATAAAGAGATTACCATCTTCTTTACCTTCATCACCTCTCTTTTCTGTGTAGTTCACTTGTTGTTTGGCTTTGGCATAGCAATAAGCTTCAGTGTGCCCAAACCTTTTGCAAAAATGACATTGTTTTCCCTTGTGGCTTTGGTGATGATTGCCCCTATCATTGTTGCCTCCTTTTTGATTGTTCTAATCAGATCGTCCTTGATTGCCTCTATCACTGTTCCATTCAGATCTTCCTCTGCCTCTACCTTTGTTATGTCCTCGATAGACACCTCTTCCAAATCCTCTTCCTTGATGTGTTCCTGTAGGCTTGATTGTGTTTTCAACTCTTGTTTGAAATGCACTTTCAGCGCTCTTTTCTGCAGTCCTGTTTAATCTTTGTTCATGGGCTAGAAGAGAACTTGTTAGTGCACTAAAAGAATAAGTAGATAAATCCTTTGATTCCTCTATTGCAGCTACTACATGATCAAATTTAGGAACAAGAGTTCTCAAAACCTTCTCTACTACTTTGTTATCATTAAGTTCTTCGCCAAGAGTTCTTAACTGATTAACAATAGTAGAAGCTTTGGTACAATAATCGTCAATTGTGTCAGTATCTTTCATACAAAGATTTTCAAAATCACTTCTAAGAGTTTGTAATTTGACAGACTTTACCTTGCCATCACCTTCATATTGTTGCTTCAAAATTCTCCATGCATCGTTTGACTTCAGAGCATTAGCAATTCTTGGAAAGATGGAGTCATTCACCGCTTGTTGCAATATGAGTAGGGCCTTCGCATCTTTTTTACGAAGATCCTTCATTTCTGCTGCCTTATCCGTCTCTGCAAAACCATTCTCAACAAGCTCCCAAAGATCTTGTGAAATGAAAAGAGTTCTCATCTTGATACTCCAAAAACCATAATTTTCACCATTAAAGACAGGAATCAAAGTTTGTGAAAGATTGAGGCCATTTCCAATATTCATTTTTAAACCAAAAAAAAACTTCAAACAAACAACAGGTGTACAAAAAATAAATGTACCTTTTCTCCAAAAAAAAATAACTTACTAGAGTATCATGCGTCAAACCTTCAAATGCAACGGTAGCAAGCTTCCTACAATGAAGATTTGCTCCCAGCTTCAAACGAACCTGGCTCTGATACCAATATGTTAAACTCAAACATAAAGCAAAAGACCAAATAGCAGAGAGTAGCAACACAATAGCAAGGGAGAATGTGCTCAGTTATTTTTTATCAATGCTCTGTATTTTATTTAATCGGATACAAGCTTTAAATAGGCTGAAGAAGAGAAACAAAAAACACTAGAATTTGGGAGAAGCCCACTCCTATTTACTTGGTCCTTACTCCTACCAATAAGCATAGCCATACAATTCAAAAGTGAACGTTAGTTTTGAATCAAACTCCAACAGCTATGACAGAATCAATTCACCAACCAACTGTTGATGCATGCATCCAAATATCATTTTCAAAAAATTCTGGAAACTGTGATCGAGTGGTGTATATTAATGACAGATTAATCGAATTATATATTATACCTTTTCGCCAACAATCAATATCACATGGTGGTGAATTTGAGGAAATCTTAGTTGAAGGAGATGGGAGAACTTCATATTAGAGTTCTTTATCTCTGCCTCTGCTTTTGATGATGAAGACAATAGGTAAGGATCTGCGTTGTTTGGTTTAGTCTTTTTTGCTTTGATGCTTAAAAGTTAGAACTAATATATCTATCTGAAGCTACTATTTTAGTCTATTTTGTTTAATCTTTCGGTTATATATTAGATGTCTATTTTTTTGTTTGCACAAAGGGGAATAATTAAGGGTTTGTGTTTTTGTTTTTTTTCTCTTTTTTCTTTTGAAGGGTTTGTGTTGCACTGCTATATATCGACATCCATTAGCTTGACAAATTTATATATGTTTTATGTTGTTCTGCATATATTTACTGAATGTCATGTTAGTTTAATTGCTAGCTAATATTCAAAGTTCAGAGCAAAAAGGGAAATGTAATGAAATGTAACTCCTTGTTTGATTGAATTTATTCTCTTTCTAAATCATCGTGAGCAGACTATGATGTAATGACTGTGGTGGCAAAGGAGCTATTTTGCAGTATAACTAATTCCTAGTTAACATATAACACTGATGTAGTAATGACTGCAGGTGACTGATTGCCAACAACTACGAATTGAGTTTTTTCTGTTAATGTGAATTTCCTTCTCATTGCTTCTATAGTATTCATTTTTATACTTGTGTTCAAGTTGTTCAATTCGGATAAATTTTATTGGTTTTGCTTGTGGAGTGCAGTAAGGTTGACAGTTTTCTTTTGAATTCTAACGCGAAATTTTGGGAGAGAAACACACATTTTTGTTTGATGGCCTTGCCATCTTCTAAATTTAAAAAACTAATAAGTTAGAAAATTATCACTTATAATTTCTTGATGACCGTATATTACACAAATACAGAGAATTGCTTTCCTATCATATTTTGGAACCCTTTCTTTTGTACTCATATAGTTTGAATCTTGTGTAGATGATCATATCGATACCCTATAATTATATCCAGTATCAAACAGAAAGATCAAATAGGGTGATCATAAAATTTGTGTTGAATGACTTATTGTTGTGTTTTTTTTTTCTTTCTTGAATGTGTGTTATTTAGTTTGCTTAGTGTTTTAAAGATCATATATGAATTTTCAGAGATTGAAATTTCAGTCGGTATGGAAGAAAATGGTTCTCAAGATAGAGGTATGGATTATATTTCATTGTATATATCTTGTAGCAAGCATATATTTGATGAGCCACAATTTCTGGTGTTGGGTTAAATTGATCTTCTTCTAAACCAGTGATCACTTGTATCTTTCGTTGATTGCAACTGTTCAGATTGATTCTGTGAATCTAACACTTGCAACACTAACTGCAATTATTCCTAGCAGGAAAAGAAACACCGAAACTGCACTTACAAATATCCATTAAATCGCAGCTTTCACTTACATTCCTTAATAATACAAACTGAATTCCACCTTCGCTTTTAAATTGAGCAGAGAAAGATTGAAATTACTTTTCTTCAGAATTAGTAGTATACATATTGTTTCTGGTTTTGAATATGCAGGGAGTTATAACTGCAGCTTTCCTCAGCTGATCAATACAAATCGCACCAATAAGCTTCATCTCAGACTAATACATTAATGAAGAAACAGATAAATTTCACGAGCTAATAATGCCTAAAAAGGAAAAAATAAACTTAATGATCAATAATCTTATTGCATTGTATAATTAAATTGAAAGTTTTGATAAAGTTGTGCATTTCTCCAGTTACCAACTGAATTTCAATTGAATAGATTTATAGATTTCTTCATTTAAAGAGAAAACTGTATCTCCTAAAACTAAAAGCATTTGGTTTGAAGGCATGCATATATATTTCCAGAGAATGATTGGATCTGTATTCCCTTGATTGCTTGCTGCAAGAAACCTCAGAGCAAGGATCAAGCTTCTAAATGATAAATCTTGATTCTTTTTATGATGTAGGGGATACCAGTATTATTTTACTCAAGGAACGTACATCTTTATTACGACTTAAATGCATAGTGTGTAGGTTGTTTACCCATAGCTGATAGCAAGCCATGATTTCAGTGTGTCAAAATTTTACCTTTCAAGGTGCACGTTCAATTTCACTCGTAGTATAGAAAAACCGATAATAAAAACTTGGGTAAAGTTATTATCCCCACGATGATTTCTACTACAATTTAATACTATGAAAATAACACATTATGAAAGGGAAAAAATAATTTTTGAGGTATGAAACGCGTGTTGATCATAATTCCTGACTTCAAGGCTCAAAAATTCTTACAGAAACAAATCCGATAATCCTGAACATTGCTAGTGACCTCAAACCCCTTTGAATAGTTTTGTTTAGTAGCATTTTCAGTTTATAATTAATAGTACTCTTGTCACCGAACAACCCTAATAATCACCCTAAACAATATTCTTATGAAATTATTTAGATAATGAGACATTCATAGATGTAGAAATGAGTGAATAATTACATATTAGGCCAAAAAGTACACCTCTACAAAAGCCAAGATTATGCTCTAATTACTTTATACACATCAAGTTATTAATCTTATCCAATATTTTAATTGTTGTATTATATCCCAAATCAAACTAAACCCAACCTTGGTGTGAAGTAGGGCTGCAATCGAGCCGAGCCGAGCTGAATACCTTAAGGCTCGAGCTCGGCTCGTTTACGAAACGAGCTCATTTTTGAGCTCGAGCTCGGTTCGAGCCGAGCTTTGACCGAGCTTTGACCGTATTCGATCCGAATAGCTCGCGAGCTTAGCCTAAAAAAAAACCGAAGCTCGAGCTCGGCTTGTTTACGAAACGAGCTCAGCTTTGGGCTCGAGCTCGGTTCGAGCCGAGCTTTGACCGAGCTTTGACCGAGCTCGAGCCGAATAGCTCGCGAATAGCTCGACTCGTTTGCAGCCCTAGTGTGAAGCTTATGTCTAAACCTTTTCCCTATACTATTTTGGGTTTTAGATATTAGTTCCTTTTGAAGCATGTATTTCTAAATTGAGAAAGGTAAACCTCATATTTGTAGGAGAAAATTTTCTCAAACAAAATGAGGTGTTAAAACAAGAACCCTTAGAATACAGGTTTGTTAAAGAACCTATACTTTAGAACTACATATCTTAAAAGGGACTAATACTTCAAAAAATCTTTTTGTTTACTAATTAATTTTTTGGCAGGATTTTACATATTAAATTTCTTTAATAAATGTAGAATCTGGCAAACTATTCTTTAAATATCTTTCACAACGGGGAATTTGAAACCCGTGCCTCTTTTATTATTTTTTTTCTTTTTGATTGGAAGGTCGTAGCCCTTACAATTAGCAAGAAAATGTACCCTAGTTGGTGAAGCGACGGTAGTCCGATAATTTTATTGTTTGTGCTCTGCTTTGTCCTATTCAGGTCAAAGTGAGGGATGCCTACGATCTCTCTCATGTCATGGGGCTTGGAAGGGGTGGTGGCGTTTGTTCAGCAGTCAGGGGACTGGACAACCTACGTTGCGGGGGGCTAGTGAGAGTCAACGATGGTCAAGCGAGGGGATGAGAACTAGGACTCAATCTGTACAGGGAGTTGTCAGATTGGTGGAGTGCCTGTGGTCTCTCATATAGTGCTTGAAGTTGACGCGTGAGTCATTAATGGTAGCGACAAAGGTGTCCGTGCGAGCAGTCAGGGGAGAGAACATCCTTCGTTGCGAGGTGCCAGTGAGAGTCAACAAGGGTCAAACGAGGGGATGAGAACCAGGACTCAATCTGTACAGGGAGTTGTCAGATTGGTGCAGTGTCTGCAGTCTCTCATATGGTGCTTGAAGTTGACGTATGAATTACTGATGGGGGCGACGGAGGTGTCCGTGCGAGCGCCGGAGCGGATAAACGGTGTACAGGTAAGGGACTAAGAGAGAGAATGAGCTCAAATTGGCACGAGAAATTGACTTGGACGAGGTCACCCGATCAGTAAGATTAGCTTTCGTTGTATTTTTGTTTGTTGGTTGGGATGTATGAATTCCAAACCCAGTCTGTTGGGATCTGAACTTCATAAGCCTTATTTTTGGTTGTATGTTTTGTTAAATTTTTTAATGAAACACGGGGGGGGGGGGGGGGGGGGGGGGGGGGGGGGGGAGGCCAACCTTTTATGATAAAAAAAAACTTCAGACGGGGAATTTGAAACCCATGTTTTTTTTTTTTATTTTTAAGAAGGCCTTAGCCAAACTTGAGACATCTTGTCTGTCGGAGAAATCTACTCCCAACTCGTAGTGCTAATAGTGGAAGTGCACCACAAACAATAGAAACTCCCAAGAAATAGATGAACCAAGAACAAGCCACCACAATATGTGGATCTCACAAGAACACAACCAATATGCAGAGATAACCAATACTTCTTATTCCTAAAGAAATACAAAGATTACAAAAGAGATTACAACTCTCAATCTCTCTCTCACACCTTTGAAACACTCGGCACAATCTCTCTTGAAGTTGAATAATGATTAGATCTATTCAGATTTCTAAACCCTAGATTTTACGGCCAAATATATAGCCCCCAAGCAAATCCTAAAAGATATACACAAATCTAGCAAATTGGGCCTTTATCCCGTATGCCCAAAAGAACAACTCAGCATCGGTGTCGGTCGACCGCACCCCAAGCCGGTCGACCGCAACGTGCAGATTCAGAACCCGAGGGCTGACCGGTCGACCGCATCGCCCAGACCGGTTGACTGTCCCCTCCTCCGTTGGACTCCTACATTCGAAGAACTCCCAATCGACTGGGTCGGTCGACCGCACCCCTAGCCGGTCGACTGCAACCCTCCAGACTTCTCTTCTTCTACTTGCTGCTTGTCTTCTCTTGCTTCTTTGTCTTCTCCTCTTTTTCTCCAACTTCAAGTACCCTGTGCCTACGTGTAGTTGAGGCTACAATTCCTAACAATCTTTCACTTGGACCAAATACACCATGCTTCAAAGTTATTGCAATCTGTCCTCGCATTATCTCTGTCATCTCCCACTTTTATGGAAGACCTAAGTACTCCCCACTCTCATGAAGAGCACCTCCGCCACTCCACCACGCGGAGTGCACCAACCACCCCTCATCGCCTCATGAAGGATGTGCTCCACCAATCGCATAGAGCACGAATACCGAAGAAACAACCTCCCGTGTCGGATTCCGTGTTATAAGACTTCCCAACTCGAAAGATCTCCATCAACACCGGACATGGTTCAAAGCCTCTCAATGCACCCTCCGCACTAGAAACTTCCGTGGACGACACCTCCACAAACTCCGCAGACTGTTCAACCCCTACAGTCCTAATTCGGTTACCCTCATCGACATCACCCCGCATATCGATACCAGCATTCTCTATCACACAAGAGCGACTTAAAGCTTCAACTGCCAATTTGCAAAGTATCCTCACCGCAGCAACGTCTTGCCCACTAGGATCACTTCCATGGCCTGCAGCTCCTACTAAATTAGTAACCTCCCCTCCACAACTGAAAGAACTCGGTTGCACCTCACACAACCTACTACTCGATTTCGGTTGAGATTCAACTACAGAAGAAATGCCTCTCACGTCTCTAAGCAAATACAGCATTCCCTCACGCTTCCCTTTTGTAATTACCCTTGAACCTACAACTATACACCACTCCCCACTACCAACTGTAGTAGACAACCCCTCCTTATCTAGCCTTCTAATCGAGATAAGATTTTCCTTTAAGTCTGGAACATGCCTTGTCTCCCGCAAGACAGCACTTTGATCATTAATGGTGTTCACGCGAACAGTACCAACCCCACGTACAAGACACCGGTGACCATTTCCCACAATCACAACTCTAAAAGAACCCTCCTCGCAGTCATCAAATATCTCTCTCCTCGGAGTGCAATGAAAAGAAGCTCTCGAATCGATACATCAATCTTGAGTGCCCAACTCATCCTGAGCTGAAAAACATAACTCCTCAACAAGCCCTCTTTGGACTTTCTTTGGGTTATCTCTCTTCGGTTTCTCCTGCTTCTTCTTCATATAAGCCTTACAACTGCTCATCATGTGACCCTTCTTGTGACAATACCAGCACTCAGGCCCATGTCCCCCATCGCTGTCATCGGACCCACTCTCAGATGAACTACTCTGATCCTTTCTTCTTCGATTGCTCTTAGATCTTTCACGTCTCTTCTCAACGTACATGGAGGAATCTCTAGAAGATGATGATGGATATCCTCCGTTTCTCACCCTTCTCACCTCCTCGTTCAGAATACTACTCATCAGATCCTGTAAAGTCGTCGAATCTGTCATAGTGCCTGTAATAGTCTGTTCCACTGTACCATAACTATCGGGTAAAGTAGATAGAAGTAACAATGACTGTCCCCTCTGAAAACTTCAAACCTACAGCTTCCATCTGGTTGTAAACTATACATTGTTCACATGCTCTGCTACTAAACCCCCTTCCTTCAACTTCATATTAACTGATTTCTTCAGATGAAGAATTTGATTAGATGCCGATGGTTTCTCATACATATCCGTGAGATTCTCCATAGCCTCCTTTGTGGTCTTTGTCTTCGAGATATGAAATAACGCCTTCTTACTCAGCCCCAACTGAATCTGCCCCAGCGCCTTCTGGTCCAAACGATTCCACTCTGTCAAGAGCTTCACATCCTTGTCTGCACCTATCGGCTTCTCATGAAACAACGGACCATCAAGATCTTTCTAACGAAGATACACTATCATCTAAATCTTCCACATCGCGAAGTCACTCCCATCGAATCTCTTGATCTTCATCTTCATCTCGAACCAACTGCTCTGATACCACTTGTTGGAGAAATCTACTCCTAACTCGTAGTACTAATAGCAAAAGTGCACCACAAGCAATAGAAACTCCCAAGAAATAGATGAACCAAGAACAAGCCACCACAATATATGGATCTCACAAGAACACAACCAATATGCAGAGATAACCAATACTTTTTATTCCAAAAGAAATACAAAGATTACAAAAGAGATTACAACTCACAATCTCTCTCTCTCACCTTTGAAACACTTGGCACAATCTTTCTTGAAGTTGAATAATGATCAGATCTATTCAGATTTATGAACCCTAGAGTTTACGGCCATATATATAGTCCCCAAGCAAACCCTACAAGATATACACAAATCTAGCAAATTAGGTCTTTATCCCGTAAGCCCAAAAGAACAACTCAGCGTCGGTGTCGGTCGACCGCACCCCAAGCCGGTTGACCGCAACATGCAGATCCAGAACCCGAGGGCTGACCAGTCGATCGCATCGCCCAGACCGGTCGACTGTCCCCTCCTCCATTGGACGCCTACACTCGAAGAACTCCTAGTTGACTGGGTCGGTCGACCGCACCCCTAGCCGGTCGTCTGCAACCATCCAAACTTCTCTTCTTCTACTTGTTGTTTGTTTTCCCTTGCTTTTTTGTCTTCTCATCTTTTTTTCCAACTTCAAGTACCCCGTGCCTATGTGTATTTGAGGCCACAATTCCTAACATTGTCAACTATTGAAATTTTCGGAATTGTCGTTTATAGCCTTATGCTAGCAGACAAATCTTCATGAGTACTACATTGTGCCCGACTTCAAGTTAAGTCCACTGTAAAGAAGTATCATCAGAGTTGTCCTCGTGGCCAACAAAATTTGATGAATATTTTTTTTTTTTTTTGATTATACTGGGTATCCATCCCCCTCTATGGTCAGACTAATCCCAGTCCCGTGGCAAGGCTCCCTGAACAGAGGGTTTATGCACTATCCTTTTGGATAGAGGTCACTGGCCACGCAGAGGTATTTAATCCCCATCTATGGGAACCATAGGGCTCGAACCTGGGACCTTGGAGGAGCACACTCCAAGTCCCATCGCTCTTACCACTAGGCCACTTGCGGTGGTTAAAATTTGATGAATATTATACATCTTAGAACGACAGAATTAAAAAAAAATGGTATCTTTAATATATAAACATTTAAGAGAGACAAAATATACACAAATCACATGCTCTTGCACGTAGTACGATGGATGGATAGCTGCGGCCATCCCCTTAGTTAGGCTTCACAGTTGCACACTTGCACATCTCATATTTAGGGGCTGTTTGAATATACTAGTAGTACAATTTTGCAAATAAAAATCTACTTTAGCATCACTGTTTTATGTCCCTAATTGCATAAAAAATTCTTTGAATCTGCCCATTTTCCATACTAAAAGAATCTGAGTGTAGTGTTTTATATAGACCTCATATTCTTATGCTTATTAGCAAAAATATATTGCGTTAAACTGAACAGAATACAACTCTGCCCATTTTCCATACTAAAAGAATCTGAGTGTAGTGTTTTATATAGACCTCATATTCTTATGCTTATTAGCAAAAATATATTGCGTTAAACTGAACAGAATACAACAACAACAACAACAACAACAACAACAACAACAACAACAAAGTCTTTTTCCTAACTAGTTGCGGCCGGCTACATGAATCCCGATTTTCCATTATGTTCAGTTTAGTGCAATATCTTCTGTAAGGTCACAAGCTATCATATCTTTTTTTACCGTTTTCATCCAAGTTAGTTTAGGTTTTTCTCTACCCCTAACTCTACCCTCAATACTTATCAAATCACTCTTTCTAATGGGGGCACTACTAGGTCTACGTGTGACATGTCCAAACCACCTGAGGCGATTCTCTCTTAACTTATCTTGGATTGGAGGTACCTTTAGCATGTCCCGTATATAATCGTTTCTAGTTCTATCCTTCCTTGTTTTACCACACATCCATCTTAGCATGCTCATCTCCGCTACACTTATTTTTTGGACATGTTATTTCTTTGTTGCCTAACACTCTGCTCCATACATTATTGCTGGTCTAACAGCCGTCCTATAAAATTTTTCCTTCAACATCAAAGGTATACGTTTGTCACACAAAACACCACTAGCACTTCTCTACTTAAGCCACCCTGCTTGGATCCTATATGTAACATCTTCACAAATCTCCTCATCTTTTTGTATAATCGAGCCTAAATATTGAAAACGGTCTCTCTTAGGTATCTCTTGGTCATCAAGCACTACTTTCTCAGTTATGTTTCGGATATCACTAAAATTATACTCCATATACTCTATTTTAGTTCTGCTTATTTTAAAGCCTCTAGCTTACAAAGTTTCTTTCCACAATTCTAATTTAGCATTGACTCATTCTCTAGTCTCGTCAACTAAGACGATGTCATCGGCAAAAAGCATACACCAAGGCACCTAATCTTGTATTCCTCACGTCAATTCATCCATAGCCAAAGTAAAGAGGTAGGGGCTTAAAGCCGAACCTTGGTGTAAACCTACTGTAATAGGAAAATCGCTGGTCTCCCCTGTAGTTGTTCTAATTGTGGTTGTTGCCCCTTCATACATATCCTTAATTACCTCAATATACAAAATAGTTAGGGTGCGTTGATGTGTTTTACAATAAGTTTTCAGTTTTTAAAATCAAAACATAGGATAATTTTGTTTGGATACTGTTACCGCTAAATCTGGTGTGAGAGCAAACAGATAGTATTTGTGGATTCTTGGAAAACCTGAATAGCAAACCTGAACCTGTTCTGCCGGAGTTTGACCGCTGACTTCCGCCGTTCACCTGCAAAAAGTACGAGACACCGGGGTTCATCCCGGCGACGCACCCTCCGACGCTCAAGTCAGTAATCAGGAATGATTATGAAAGAGCGTAAATTGGCAAAAGATTGATTACCTCTTAATGGTGATGGATGGGGGGTATTTATAGCCGCCGTTGGGGTCAGATTAGGAATGTAATCCCTATGATCAGATAAGGAATGTAATCCCTAATCCCTAGTGAAAGGATAGATGTGAATCAGGGCTGTTGATTAGTATTAATCAGAAACCCTGATTCTATCCTGCTGGACTAGGTTTATTTCGGGTTGGGACCCGTACCCAGTTGAGGTGGATCCGTTCGTGGGTTATTGGGTCTTTGGGGAAAAGACCCAGGACCCACTTCAGACACATTGGTAGACAAAATTACCATTTTACCCCTAGGCTTTAAGATTCGTTCCTGATTTGGATGGTTCCGATTTAACCCCATTTTTAGCCATATCACGAGCCCCCCACTCCCGAAGACTGAGTTTGATCAACCTTTGAGGAGTGGTTTTACTAATTTAATGGCTGGCAGAGTTGTATCGGAGTCCAAATGGAAGGTTTCGAATCTTTGCAGGAGGCAGTATGGTGATTTTTGAAGTTAGTTGCGTGCTCTGAGTTGTTCTCGAGCTCTTCTGGTCATTTGGTGATTTTTATCTATTTTTTCGGAATATTTACTTAATTTTGAGAAGTGTCGATTCGCCGTTCGGGGGTCTTAATAAATGGTCCTAGGCAATAATTATTTACTCGGGGGCTCAAAATATTTTCCCAACTTTATAATTATTTTTTAGGATTTTTAATTAATTTTCCCGAATTTTTAATCATTTTTTTGCAATTTTTAAATAAATAAAACGATTTTAATAAATAAAATATCGAATTATGGCGTGGCGCGATCTGGACCGTTGATCTTGTGCGGGCGCGAATTTCTGAAAGATCAGATGGACAGGGTCGCTCGGCAGCAATTTCTCCGCTTTTGCGGGTCGGATGGGCACTTGCTCGGAATCCGAGCGAAGTGGCTCAGTTTTTCCCTCGCGCGAGTGGCTCGGTTCGCTAGTCGCTCGGCTCGGAATTCCGAGCGACGTGGAGCGATCTGTGCCATCGGATCTCGGTGCGGATCTCGAGGCGGGCACAGTTCCCAAGAAAACACTATCTTTTCGTTTAGTGGCACTGGCGTAATCTGGACCGTCCATTATTTCAGGCGCAATTTTCGCAATGATCCAACGGTTGGAGACGCTCGGCAGCATTTTTTTTCACTTTGGAGGGTCGGATTGGCACTTGCTCGGAATCCGACCGAAGTGACTCGGTTTTTCCCTCGCGCGAGTGGCTCGAGTCGCTAGTTGCTCGGCTCGGACTGCCAAATGTCGTGGAGCGATCTAAGCCGTCGGATGATGGGACAGATCTCGAGGCTGGCTCTGTTCCTAAGAAAACACATTCTTGTCGTTTAGTAGCGCTGGCGTGATCTGAGCCGTCCGATCGAAATCTTACGCGAATTCTGAGGGAAAAGTCGTTTTTTCTCCAATTTGTGGCTCAGATTGGCACTTGCTCGGAATCCGAGCTATCCTTTTTGTTCTGGAGGTCGGATCGCCTGTCGCTCGGATTTTGGTTTCGAGGGACGTGGGGCGATTGGGGCCGTTGGATGATGGCATAGATCTCGATGCTGGCTCAGTTCCCAAGAAAACACTATCTTGTCGTTTAGTGGCGCTGGCGTGATCTGAGCCGTCCGATCGAAATCTTATGCAAATTTTGAGGGAAAAGTCGTTTTTCTCCAATTCGTAGCACGGATTGGCACTCGCTCGGAATCCGAGCTATCTTCTTGGATGTTGGGGTCAGATCGCCTGTCGCTCAGATTTTGGTTCCGAGGGACGTGGGGCGATCAGAGCCGTTGGATGATGGCACAGATCTCGATGCTGGCTCAGTTTCCAAGAAAACACTATCTTGTCGTGTAGTGGTGCTGGCAAGATCTGAGCCGTCCGATCGAAATCTTATGCGAATTTTGAGGGGAAAGTCGTTTTTCTCTAATTCGTAGCTCAGATTGGCACTTGCTCGGAATCCGAGCTATCCTCTTTGTTGTGGAGGTCGGATCGCCTATCGCTCGGATTTTGGTTCCGAGGGACGTGGGGCGATCAGGGCCGTTGGATGATGGCACAGATCTCGATGCTGGCTCAGTTCCCAAGAAAACACTATCTTGTCGTTTAGTGGTGCTAGTAAGATCTGAGCCGTCCGATCGAAATCTTTTGCGAATTCTGAGGGGAAAGTCGTTTTTCTCCAATTCGCAGCTCGGATTGGCACTTGCTCGGAATCCGAGCTATCCTCTTTGTTGTGGAGGTCGGATTGCCTGTCGCTCGGATTTTGGTTCCGAGGGACGTGGGGCGATCGGGGCTGTTGGATGATGGCACAGATCTCGATGCTGGCTCAGTTCCCAAGAAAACACTATCTTGTTATTTAGTGGTGCTGGCAAGATCTGAGCCGTCCAATCGAAATCTTACGCGAATTTTGAGGGGAAAGTCATTTTTCTCCAATTCGCAGCTCAGATTGGCACTTGCTCGGAATCTGAGCTATCCTCTTTGTTGTGGAGGTCGGATCGCCTATCGCTCGGATCTTGGTTCCGAGGGACGTGGGGCGATCGGGGCCGTTGGATGATGGCACAGATCTCGATGCTGGCTCAGTTCTCAAGAAAACACTATCTTATCGTTTAGTTGTGCTGGCGATATCTGAGCCGTCCGATCGAAATCTTACGCGAATTTTGAGGGGAAAGTCGTTTTTCTCCAATTCGCAGCTCGGATTGGCACTTGCTCGGAATCCGAGCTATCCTCTTTGTTGTGGAGGTCGGATCGCCTGTCGCTCGGATCTTGGTTCCGAGGCGCCGAGCTGTTTTACTTGGGTCCAAACATCGCTTCCTTTGCCAACAATCGCGGCTCTTCGTTACTTAGTCGTTTGGGCTTTTGTAACGCTTCAAGGGAGGCCCAAGAGTTGCGCCCTTACATTACGAAGCCCAAGAGGCGTCTCTTTTACTATAAGTTTTCACCCCCTCAACACTTTACCTCATTTCTCACTTTTACTTTCTCACTGTTGGTTTTACTCCTTAGCGGCGAAGTTTTTAGCTCTTGGGTGGTGCTGCTAGCTATCGCGGTAAGGCGTTTTAAGCTCTAGCGATCTTTTTCGACCGTACTAGTCACTTCAAGGTCAGTTTTTCTCCTCATTTTTGTAAAATGGTTAAGTTTTCTTCCACGGACGAGACCCCCTCCTCGGACCTAGGCGTCAGCCGAGCGGTGAGGCCGAGCAAGGGTAATGGGAAGGAGGTCGTCGAGCCGACCGAAGAGACAACGGTCAGGTCGAGCAAGGGTAATGGGAAGGAGGTTGTCGAGTCGATCGAAGAGACAACGGTCAGGCCGAGTACAGGCAAGGAAGTTGCCGAGCCTCTCCAGGAGGTAGTGGTCCGATCTAGCAAGGGCAAGGGTGTGGAAACGATAATCGAGCACCCGAAGACTGCAGGGAAGTTGGGTCGGCATCCGAGCATTCTGTCGAGCGTTGGCGATGTGCGGAGCTACTCTGGAGATATGTTGGAGAAGGTGACGCAGGGCACCGCCAAATCGATCGAGGAGAACGAGCCGAGGGAAACTTCTGAGGTGGATCAGATCTCTTCGGTCATGACCGAGGCGGATTTGCATCGGATCCGGAGTGTGTTCCGAATCCCCGCGGAGTACGGGCTCCTTCTCCCCGGCCCTGGCTTCCGAGCGTGCACATCGTCCTCGGTCGATACGTGCATTTTTCCTGCCGATTCCCTGAATGTCGCACTTCGGCTAGCATTGCACCCTTTCGTAACTGCAGTGGTACGACTTGAGTCCGGCTCAGCTAATGCCGAACACCTGGCAGCACGTTATGGCGTTTGTTCTTCAATGCCAGGAGGTCGGCCCTCTGCCCAATATGTTCATCCTTCGGAGTCTCTACCGTCCTTGCCAACCAAACAAAAATGAGCAGAGGTACTACCTCTCGTCGAGGAAGGGTGTGAAGCAGATCGAGAACCCGGACTCGATCAAGCATTGGAAAGAGAAGTACTTCCTCGTCGGAGCTCCCGAGCCATGGGTGATCCCGACGGTATGGTTGAGGGACGGCCTTCCGAAGTGGGCGAACAAAAAGCTCGTGCTCAGCAACGAAGAGGCAGAAATCGTGGAGAAGCTGCTCGGGCTTCCGACCCTCAGTTGGAAAGACATCACCGAGGAGGCCTTATTCCGAGGGGGTCTCAGTCCGATCGACCCTAGTACGCTTCTCCTATTCTTGTTTTGTCTTTGAGGTTTGGAAAATTTTTCTAACTGTTTTCACTCGGTTGGTGCAGAATCTTCCGGCATGGACTACAAGGGTCTGATGGCGAAGGCTAGGACGGCGAAGGAGCAGGAGGCGAGGAAGAGAAAGAGGACCGTGTCCGGGCCTCAAGGAGGCCGAGCGCCCAAGATCCCCTCGGTCTCTCCGACCACCGAGCAGCAGGTTGTTGAGGCTCCTCTTATCGAGCCCGATCAAGGCCTCGTCGTGCCGTCCGCCCCACCTACCTCGGATGCACCAACCCCAATGCCGCGAACAGATGCTACAGGGTCTTCGGGCGGAGCGTTCAACATTAGCGCGGCACTGGCTCTCGATGTCCTGCCCCTCACTGCCGAGGCGGAGGCAATTCTGACTAAGGAGCACAAGCGCATCTTCGTCCCCGATTGGCGGGTGATGAAGGTTGACAGGTTCCTAGGGGACGGCAACATCTGCATGCAGGCGGTGAAGCACCTGCCGACCCCTAAAGACCGGGCGGCGCTCAAGGCGGGGGAAGTTGGTGACGCCGCGATACAGATTGCTCGGAACACCATGTCGGTAAGTACTTGAGGACTTTCTTAAAAAAATTTCCAAGTTTTTGTGCTCGTGTTTAACTACTTTTTGTATGGCTTGTAGACCCTTTGCCACTTCAATCATTTGCTTAAAGAGTTCGCGAGCAAAGAAAAGGAGATGACTGTTCTGAACGACCAGGAACGGTCGGAGCGGTCTAAGGCGGTAAAACAGCTGGAGGCCGAACAGGTGCATTCTGCTTCCCTCGAGGCCGAAGTTGCCGACCTAAGGGCTAAGCTCGCCGAGGCGCAGAGGAGCTCGGCCGCCGAGGCTTCCAAGGTCGAGACCCTGGAAAAGGAGACGGCTCGACTCGAAGGGGAGCTTTCTAAGGCCCTGAAGGCATCGGAGGAGGCCCTGAGCGATCATGCGTCGAAGGTGGCGGCCGCGGAGAAGGCGGTTCGGGATGAGGCCGAGGCTCACATGTTGACCAACATGGAGGAGGCGTACAGCCGAGCGCTGAAGCATATCGCCGCTCGGAACCCCGGATTTGACGTCTCGTCCTACTACTTCTACGACCCCGTAGAGGGTGAGGAAGCGCTGCCCTTGGCCGAGCTCGCTCCTAGGCAGGAGGGCGAAAACACCGAAGACGAGGTGGGCGCCGAGGGTGCGATTGTAGCCGTGCCGAGCGATGATGAGGTCGACCCCTGACTTTGTCGCCTCTTCTCATTTTCTTGTTCTTCCCTTTTTTTTTGTAATGCCTAACTGCGGACTGGCCACCACTTTTTGTAAATCTTGGACTTTTAATGAAACGGTTTCCTTTTTGGTGTTTTGGCTGAGTATTTCGAAATTTCGCAAAGTGTTCGACTCTTTTTGCTTGGATTGTGTCCTTAAGTATTGAAGACTTCTTTTGATATTCCTCCACTTTTCAGGTCGAGTTGGGTCCGATTACTGAGGTCTCCCATCTTCGTACTGAGCTGAAGAAAACGAAGCGGGCTCTTTCTCGCGGTCGTGATAAAGCGTTTTACGACTTCTTGAAATTGGAGGACATCAAAGCAACTGCGAGAGGGTATTTTCGCGAGTTGAGGCAACTGTGGAAGCAACCTCGAGAAACTCGTCTCGAAGGCGAGATAGAGTTGCTCCGTAAGGAGCTCTTCGATGTCGACCAAAGGAATAGTGAACTACTGGCGGAGGTTCGTCATTTGGAGGTAACGGTGAAAGAACATTCGGCGGAGGAAGAGGAGTTAGCTTCGAGGGTGGGGAAGTTGATGTCCGAGCGCAACGAGTTAACGGCAAGAATTGACAAACTGAGGAGGATCACGATCGACAGGGGTATCGAAGTGACTCATTTCCGTCATATTGTGGCCGATAGCACTAACGTCGCAGGCTCGTCTAAACTTCCCCGTTTCAAATTATCGACGGAGGGCGATATTCTGAGAGATAGGATCGTCGAGCTAGAGGAGGAGATTGCAATGCTGAAACCTCAGCCCGTAAGGATCAATGTTCGCAGCACGTCGTGTACTCGTGAAGAGAGCGAAAGAGGAATATCCTTTTACGAACTTGTGACTCGTTCGCCTGCCGCTAGGCGGAGCCCAGCTAACGCTCATAGTGGTGTAGCTGTCTCGTCTAGTGGCGCCTCGGTTGGGGCCACAGCAAGAATCAGTGTCGAAAGGGGGTCTCGCTTCGCTGGTTTAGAGTCGAGCTCAGAGGTAAGGCGATGCCGCCCTCGTGTGTCTCTGAACCAAAGTGTTCCCCTTCCAAAGAAGCGCTAAACGAGTTGTATTATTGTAGCGCCCCGAATTTCTAATATAAAGAACTTAGAAAATACGTGGCACAATCCCAGCATCAACTTCAATGTAATAGTACACATAACCCAAAAACACAAATAATTTTATTCCAAACTTTATTACAACAATCTTTTTCAAATGCAGCGGAAATACAAACACCTTGAATTACAACTTTCTTTTACAACACTTCTCTTTACAAAATTTACACAAGGCTCTATTATATCACTTATAATCTCTAAAGCTAACTCAAGCATCCAAGCCTCCAAACTCTAAGCAACAACCTGTAACACATGAGGCTAGAGATGATCCCTAACCCCCAAAACTAAAGGGGTCAGTAATAAATGGTGTGAGTGATATAAACAAACAAACAACATAAACAAACAATAGGCATGGCTTCTTAACAACATGTACTGAACGAGAGAGCACAAACTAAACATGTATTGTAAAGTAAGAAATGACAGGGGAAACATGGAAACATCAAGTGTAGCTTAACCAAGTGTTAGAAGAATCATTCTCAAACAAGTACAGCTCAACTGTACTGTACAGTCGACTGATTAATGGACCAGTCGGCTGTTCACTGCCAAATACCCGATTATCAGTCATTCTCAATACCACAGGTCGGATACCCGGTTATCAGTCACTCTCACACCGCAGATTGGACACCCGATTATCAATCACTAACAGTGATTCTCAACACCGCAGAGTATACCTAACCCCAGAGATCAACGACTCTCAGCACCACAGAATATACCCATCTATCAATCACTCTCAATACTACAGATCGGATACCCGGTTATCAGTCACTCTCACACCGCAGATTGGACACCCGGTTATCAATCACTAACAGTGATTCTCAACACCGCAGAGTATACCCAACCCCAGAGATCAACGACTCTCACACCGCAGAATATACCCATCTATCAATCAATCTCAATACTACAGATCGGATACCCGGTTATCAGTCACTCTCACGCCGCAGATTGGACACCCGGTTATCAATCACTAACAGTGATTCTCAACACTGCAGAGTATACCCAACCCCAGAGATCAACGACTCTCACACCGCAGAATATACCCATCTATCAATCAATCTCAATACTACAGATCGGATACCCGGTTATCAGTCACTCTCAACACCGCAGATTGGACACCCGGTTATCAATCACTAACAGTGATTCTCAACACCGCAGAGTATTCCTAACCCCAGAGATCAACGACTCTCACACCGCAGAATATACCCATCTATCAATCAATCTCAATACTACAGATCGAATACCCGGTTATCAGTCACTCTCAACACTGCAGATTGGACACCCGGTTATCAATCACTAACAGTGATTCTCAACACCGCAGAGTATACCCAACCCCAGAGATCAACGACTCTCACACCGCAGAATATACCCATCTATCAATCAATCTCAATACTACAGATCGGATATCCGGTTATCAGTCACTCTCAACACTGCAGATTGGACACCCGGTTATCAATCACTAACAGTGATTCTCAACATCGCAGAGTATACCCAACCCCAGAGATCAACGACTCTCACACCGCAGAATATACCCATCTATCAATCAATCTCAATACTACAGATCGGATACCCGGTTATATGTCACTCTCAACACCGCAGATTGGACACCCGGTTATTAATCACTAATAGTGATTCTCAACACCGCAGAGTATACCCAACCCCAGAGATCAACGACTCTCACACCGCGGAATATACCCGACTAACAATCACTCTCAATATGTCCGTAATTCACTAATCCATCGTCAAACGGTCAAAGGAGAAATCTCTCCACTCAACAATACCCAAGTCTTAATAAATTCCATAATCCAAATCTAACAATAAAATATATTGAAAACATATGTTCTATAGAAGAATAATATTTATAAGGGTAGGTTATAGATCCAAAACGTTTAAAGAAATAGTCGTTTAAAGAACATCAAAACACCTTAGAAAAGTATCAGTACCAGTCGACTGCAAAAGGTCACCAGTCGACTGTCCAGAGGGAAATCTAGTAATTTTAAGAAAATAAGTTAAGTACTATAAGTTGACTTATAAAAATCATAAGTTGACTTACCAACAATATAAGATGACTTATAAAAATCATAAGTTGACTTACCAGATCATAAGTAGACTTATAAAAACATAAGTCGACTTAAGGGAGATATAAGTCGACTTATAAGAACATAAGTCGACTTATAAAAACATAAGTCGACTTACCAGAGAGAAATTCAGAAATCTTTAAGAAAATATTCTAAGTGTTATAAGTCGACTTGTAAAGTCATAAGTCGACTTAAAAGAGAATATAAGTCGACTTACCAGAGAAAAATCTACGATAACTTTGAAAAATAAATTCTAAGTGTACCAGTCGACTGAAAAAGGTCTAAGTCGACCGTCCAGAGCGGATTTTCAAGAAAACTAAAGATACAGCAGCTGGGTCGTACCAGTCGACTGAAAAGTCTACCAGTCGACTGTCGGCCTTCAGCCTGCAAGGTTTTGGTTGTTCATGATAATCAAAATTAGGGTTTTCCAAAGCAATCATGGTTTACTAAAATAATTTGTATTCGAATAAAACGATAATCTCAAATAATCCTCATTATGGATACGTTTCCTCAAATTAACCAATATCTCAAAACTCAATTCTTATGTTCTAAACTCCTAATTCTTCCATTAGGATTTCTCAATACTGAATTTCTTTCACAACTCAAAAACCAAAATCTGATTTGTAATCGCGAGATCCAGATGTTCATCCATCCAATCCCTTATTGTCATAATCATACTCAAATCTTAAACATGTTTTCAAGCAATAAAGAATTCATCAATCAAGATCTACTAAACGTTCATAGATTTCACATACATAATACTACAATAACCATTGCATCGTTCTCATACAAAGTACACTAAATGAACAAGCATGTCAAACAAGCAACAAAACAATCATTCACATAAATCAGCAACAAAACAAAGTTCATATCACTCACCTTTGAATTGTAAAGATCCAACGAAAAAGCCTTCTTTTTGCGAGATCCAAAATCCTCCTCTTCAATCACCAAGAATTTAATAATAATATGAAACTTGAGTTGTGCAGCGAAAGAAGGCTGCACACTCTCTTTTATAGGCCGGAAATAATCTTTTTAGGGTTTAGAAATGCATTTGCAAAATAGTCCTTCCCAAATTATAACTTTACATATATAGTTCTATTCTTGGAAATTCAATAAAATTCATTTAAATTAGGATTTAAAAGTATAATAAAATCCTAAATCTCAACCAATACTGTTCAAAACGTCCAGAATGCACATTTTACATTTTTAACCCCTAAAATGTCAAGTTTGCAAAAAGGTCCTTCTTTTCTCAAAAATTGCAAATAGATCCAATTAATTTCAGAAAAATCTGGAAAAATGCTAAATAAATCCCAAATATTAAATAATGATTTTTCATAAAGAAAACTTAACTTTCCAAACTTCTCAAAAAGTATTTGCACGTGTTTTGCACGTGTAAAAAGATAAATCTTTTAGAAAATATTTATTAAATCTCCAGAAAATCATTTTAAATCATTTTCAAATATTTAAAATAATATTTGAAAATAAGGGGTTCTACATCACTCCCTCCTTAGAAGAGTTCTGTCCTCAGAACTACTGCTAATGGGGTCCGAACAAACCCACCAACAAGGAATGAAAACTCATGGATAGAAACATAATTTAAGGAAATACAATCGCACCAAGAAATACAATCCAACAAAAGAAATACAACATACAGAAGAAACACAATCATGCAAGAATTCAGAAAGATAAACTTCCGTTGCGCAACTCTGATAACTTGCCATCGGAAGTCACGCTGCAACAACTACTGAACTCCTGCATCCAACTCTGACCTTCTGCTTCATCCTTCCGAGAATTAGTGGCCACTCCCTCCTTAGAAAGGACATGACTAAGGATAGCCACCTCAAGACCTTGCCTGGAAACACCTTAAGCTCCACACTAAGACTAGTAACAAATGGGCGACACAATTGCATGCAAGAAAACAGTATCAATAAAACTTTGTCGTTATTCCATTAATCCAAATAAATCTTGTTACATGAAGAAAAATACTCAATCTTCAATTATTCCCCAAATAAAAGTTTTACTTAATACAAAAGAATAAATTTCAAAATTCTTGCGCACACGGATCACATTCCTGAGTTACCCGCATCCTCCTCAGTCAATGCGAACACTCGTCCCTCTTCCTGATCCTCGCCTTTCCCTGTACCATCCTTCTTCAGCCGCGGGCAGTTTGATCGGATATGCCCCTCATGACCACAACGATAACAAGTCTGCTTTGCCAACTTCGGACACGATGACCTGTAATGACCTGCCTCCTTGCAGAAATAACAAGTCACCTTCCGAGTTGCAGATGCCTTCTGCACAGGGTCACTGAACTTGACTTGCTTCTCTGGGAACTCCTTCCCACTCTGATCTGATGCTGGTCTCCTCCTCTTGGAAGACTCGTCCTGCTCATTAGGATCAGCGTTAATAAACACTGGTCCAATCCTATAATTTCGATCTTGGTTCCGAATCTGTGTCAAAATAACCGCCATCAGCGCATTCAGAGTCTGATACACCTTGGCAAATTCGGCCTCGAGATCAATTCCTGTTCCTTGAGAACTTCCAGATCCATCGCCATTGTTGTCCCTGTTCCTGGGTCTGGATGCAACCATACTGATCACTACAAAACGAGGGTAAAGTTAGAGCATCACCACACAACACACATTCACATCAATACCTTATGGCAAAACCTCAACTATTCCCCAAACCATAACCTCAAACCAAATATCATGTTCTAACTCTATGTGATACTCACACTCTGATGTCCACACCTAGGTACTCACTCTCTAGTGTCCACACCTAGGTTGGTTTTCATACTATGTCTATTATTACTATTGAAGCATGCTCTGATACCAATCTGTAGCGCCCCGAATTTCTAATATAAAGAACTTAGAAAATACGTGGCACAATCCTAGCATCAACTTCAATGTAATAGTACACATAGCCCAAAAACACAAATAATTTTATTCCAAACTTTATTACAACATTGATTGATAGATGGGTATATTCAACGACTCTCAGCACCGCAGAATATACCCATCTATCAATCACTCTCAATACTACAGATCAGATACCCGGTTATCAGTCACTCTCACGCCGCAGATTGGACACCCGATTATCAATCACTAATAGTGATTCTCAACACCGCAGAGTATACCCAACCCCAGAGATCAACGACTCTCACACCGCAGAATATACCCGTCTATCAATCAATCTCAATACTACAGATCGGATACCCGGTTATCAGTCACTCTCATGCCGCAGATTGGACACCCGGTTATCAATCACTAATAGTAATTCTCAACACCGCAGAGTATACCCAACCCCAGAGATCAATGACTCTCACACCGCAGAATATACCCATCTATCAATCAATCTCAATACTACAGATCGGATACCCGGTTATCAGTAACTCTCAACACCGCAGATTGGATACCCGGTTATCAATCACAAACAGTGATTCTCAACACCGCAGAGTATACCCAACCCCAGAGATCAACGACTCTCACACCGCAGAATATACCCATCTATCAATCAATCTCAATACTACAGATCGGATACCCGGTTATCAGTCACTCTCAACACTGCAAATTGGACACCCGGTTATCAATCACTAACAGTGATTCTCAACACCGCAGAGTATACCCAACCCCAGAGATCAACGACTCTCACACCACAGAATATACCCATCTATCAATCAATCTCAATACTACAGATCGGATACCCGGTTATCAGTCACTCTCAACACTACAGATTGGACACCCGGTTATCAATCACTAACAGTGATTCTCAACACCGCAGAGTATACCCAACCCCAGAGATCAACGACTCTCACACCGCAGAATATACCCATCTATCAATCAATCTCAATACTACAGATCGGATACCCGGTTATCAGTCACTCTCAACACTGCAGATTGGACACCCGGTTATCAATCACTAACAGTGATTCTCAACACCGCAGAGTATACCCAACCCCAGAGATCAACGACTCTCACACCGCAGAATATACCCATCTATCAATCAATCTCAATACTACAGATCGGATACCCGGTTATCAGTCACTCTCAACACTGCAGATTGGACACCCGGTTATCAATCACTAACAGTGATTCTCAACACTGCAGAGTATACCCAACCCCAGAGATCAATGACTCTCACACCGCAGAATATACCCGACTAACAATCACTCTCAATATGTCCGTAATTCACTAATCCATCGTCAAACGGTCAAAGGAGAAATCTCTCCACTCAACAATACCCAAGTCTTAATAAATTCCATAATCCAAATCCAACAATAAAATATATTGAAAACATATGTTCTATAGAAGAATAATATTTATAAGGGTAGGTTATAGATCCAAAACGTTTAAAGAAATAGTCGTTTAAAGAACATCAAAATACCTTAGAAAAGTATCAGTACCAGTCGACTGCAAAAGGTCACCAGTCGACTGTCCAGAGGGAAATCCAGTAATTTTAAGAAAATAAGTTAAGTACTATAAGTTGACTTATAAAAATCATAAGTTGACTTACCAACAATATAAGATGACTTATAAAAATCATAAGTTGACTTACCAACAATATAAGATGACTTATAAAAATTATAAGTTGACTTACCAGATCATAAGTAGACTTATAAAAACATAAGTCGACTTAAGGGAGATATAAGTCGACTTATAAGAACATAAGTCGACTTATAAAAACATAAGTCAACTTACCAGAGAGAAATTCAGAAATCTTTAAGAAAATATTCTAAGTGTTATAAGTCGACTTGTAAAGTCATAAGTCGACTTAAAAGAGAATATAAGTCGACTTAAAAAGTCATAAGTCGACTTACCAGAGAAAAATCTACGATAACTTTGAAAAATAAATTCTAAGTGTACCAGTCGACTGAAAAGGGTCTAAGTCGACCGTCCAGAGCGGATTTTCAAGAAAACTAAAGATACAACAGCTGGGTGTTGTGCCAATCTAGCTACCTAAATATAATAGATAAACTAGACACAAATTATAAAACCTCGCAAGTGCACGAATCGTTTGACAAAGCGTAGCAATAGCAAGGGTCGATCCCACAGAGATTGTAGACTTTAACTTACTAATCAATAAAAAGACTAAAAATCATAAAGGGTTGGTTTAAAAGCCTAAAAGAAATAAAAAGATTTAAACTAAATTAAGAAATGTTGAATCACAAATATTTATGTAATAGTTGGGTTTAGATCTCCACCAATGGTCAGTAATGCTAAGTCACCTTCTGAACTTCTTCTTATTACTCATGTTTGTTCACTTCAAGGGCATGGTATCTACTCCTTAAAGTATTGTTTCCCTAGGCCAAGAATTAGGCATGGTATCTACTCTAATTCGTTTCTTTTATTAAGTGTTTAGTATGGTATTTACTAAGTTGTGCTTAAAGAAAACATAAGATCAGTGGAAACGAACAAACACTCGAGGTCCTAGAAATTGGTATCAGATCTAGATCCCTTAAGTTGATTGAACCAGGAACCCCTAAAGATTCCTTTGTTACAATTACGGGCACGAGATACGGGTCGTCTCAATATGCTCATATAACAGATTCAGATAGATGGTAATGCAAACTTGGATTTCTCAAGCTCTGTACGTCAGTCGACTGGCTCTCACCTCAGTCGACTGCTCTCAGACTTCGAGAACTAGTTTGGTTATCATCAATCTATATCAATACAAACGGATTCAATCAATAAGTAAAATAGAAGAGTTCAGAAGAATATAGCACTACATAACTACGGCTTCAATCTACCCAACTATAGAATTTAGTTCCACATAATAATATTTTTATTAATCAACAAGTTCGAATACATGATCAACATAAAAGAATAAAGAGAAGAGAAATAAACTAATGAAGTCCGGCAATAAGGTCGACTGGCTGTCACACAGTCGACTGCCTTCGAGTACTGGATCTCCTCTCTCCTTCTTTGATGCTGGTAGAATAATGCCCCTGTTGATGACTTGAATGCGCAGAAACTCTTGTGATTAAGTTGCTTCCCAGAGAAAAGATATCTCGAATAATGCTTTTCTTCTGGTATTTATAGAGCGCGGCTAAAGAATTAGGGTTTCCCCTTTTTCAGGAAAAATCCTTCTTTGTTTGATTTGATGATTTATTTCTTTCTCTTTTCTTCTTTCCTTCCTTATCTGTTAACCACGTGCTCTTGGAAATCCCCAGTCTCTAGATTTGATTTGCATAAATCTGGATTCAGATAGATTTGAAATTAGATTTGGATGAATCTTCGAATATCCTATCTGTTTACTCCGCCGCGTACCAGTCGACTGCCTTGGATATAAGTCGACTGGTCTCTGAGACATCTGTGGCTTCACGATTTCTCGGTCAAGTCGACTGGTGTTTGGGGAAGTCGACTGTACCGAAGCTTAGCAAACTTTCTGTCTAGTCGACTGCTGAAGAGCCAGTCGACTGTTGCTTCTGCAGTTCCCTGTGTATTATTTCTCAGTCTGTATTCGTCTGGAATCTGCTTCGTTTTGCTGCTTTTGGTTATTTCCTATGGAAAAGAGAAAATAATAGTTAAATACCACATATAGAGCTTTTAAATGTGCAATTGTATTAAGATTAATGCTCTAAAATGTGAATAATCTTGTGTTCATCAAATACCCCCAAACTTAGATTTTTGCTTGTCCTCAAGCAAACTAGAGTTATGAACAAGGGTATGATAATAATAACAGCCTCAACCACCAAGAGTTCTTATTATGTGGGTACCAACATAGAAAAGTATAAACAATTTCAGATAAAGTAAAATTAAACATACCCACTTTCTTTAGTGCAATTGTTTATTCATAACTCCAAACTCAACCATACTTGTCATGCAATTAATTATAGTTATAGTATGTACTTACTCAATCTGTGATTATCCCCTTTTCTCTACTACAAACCGAGTAGCAAACTAGAGTTTTTTTTTTTTTTTTTTTTAAGTCGCTTCTCTAAAGTTGTCACTTGCCTTTTTACGCGAATGCGAAATATTTGTGATGAATCCACCCGGTTACTCAGCGAGTCGCAAACTCTAAAGTGCTTTGCATACTCATATTTCAAGTTGCCGTTTGACGTAAAGGTAAACATTGGTGATGAATACCCCTAGTTACTAAGCACTCAAAACATTGGAGTAGATTGACTTTATTTGAAGTATATATATATATATATATATATATATATATTTTATCACTCTATTTACTTAAACTCAATTTAGGACTAGATCTAAAGGGAATAATCAACAGAAAAGGCATCACATTTGTTTTTTATGTATAATTGCATGACTCATATAATCTTGTAGGGACTTTATGAAACTCAACAATCCTAAAGTAAATAAGTATCCTTCTTCTTACTTTATAAGAAATTGTTTATCCTAAAAAAAATTCAAAAAGATGATAAATATAACTAACCCTAATACCCCCAAACTTAGATGGAACATTGTCCTCAATGTTCGAAAGAAAATGTAAAAATAGGCATATGTCACATCTAGTTAAGGATAGAAAAATAAATAATAACTCAAAGAAAAATGAATAACTGAAAGAAAATAAAGGGAAAGTGTAAATACTCCCCTGAAAAATTGGGTTGCCTCCCAATAAGCGCTGTGTTTTCTATCTTCAGCTAGACTTGATGAGGTCATGCCATGTATTGAACGGTTTGAAGGGTCACATCTTCCTCTTGTGGTTCAATGCTCATCTCTATGTATGGTTTCGCTCTATGCCCGTTCACCTTAAATGTTTGATTCTTTTCTTTGCTATGAACCTCCAAAACGCCATGTGGAAAGACTCTCGTGACAGTGTATGGCCCATACCATCTTGACATAAGCTTGCCTGGAAAAAGTCTCAATCTTGTGTTGTATATCAATACCTTCTGCCCTTCATAAAACTCCTTCCTTGCTAGCTGTTTGTCATGGTACAACTTTGTCCTTTCCTTGTACAATTTTGTATTTTCATACGCGTCATGCCTCAACTCTTCAAGCTCGTTCAGTTGCAACCGTCTTTTGTCCCCTGCTTGTTTCATGTCAAAATTGAACCTTTTAATGGCCCAATATGCTTTGTGCTCCAACTCAACTGGCAAATGACAGGCTTTTCCAAACACCAAACGGTATGGTGACATGCCAATGGGTGTTTTGTAAGCTGTTCGGTAGGCCCATAATGCATCATTCAAGCGCAGCGACCAATCCTGTCTCCTTGTGTTGACTGTCTTTTCCAAAATGCTCTTGATTTCTCTGTTGCTGATCTCCACTTGCCCACTAGTTTGTGGATGATATGGGGTGCCCACTCTATGTGTGATACCATACTTCTTCATCAAAGAAGCAAAAGGAAAGTTATTGAAGTGGCTACCTCCATCGCTTATTATTGCTCGAGGTGTACCAAACCTAGTGAAAATGTTTTCCTGCAAAAACTTGACAACAACTTTGTGATCATTAGTTCGTGAGGGGACAGCCTCGACCCATTTAGACACATAATCCACACCAACAAGTATATATAAATAACCAAATGAGTTAGGAAATGGACCCATGAAGTCGATTCCCCAAACATCAAAAAGCTCGATCACTTGGATGTTTTGCAGTGGCATTTGATTTCTAGAAGAGATATTGCCTGTTCGTTGGCACTTGTCACAAGTCCTGCAAAAAGAAAAAGCATCTTTGAATACTTTAGGCCAATAAAATCCAGATTGCAGTACCTTAAGTGCTGTTCTTTTTGGTCCAAAATGTCCTCCACATGCATATTGGTGGCAATGTTGTAGAATACTCAATTTCTCTTCTTCTGCCACACATCTTCTTATAATTTGATCAGGGCAAAATTTGAACAAATAAGGATCATCCCAGTAGTAGTGCTTGCACATAGCCACCAGTCTCTTTCTTTCCTGACTTGTCATACCTGGAGGGAAAACATGGGCAGTGAGATAATTTACAAGGTCAGCAAACCATGGAAAATTTGAGCAGTGAGGTACCAGTCGACTGGTCCTGTTACCAGTCGACTGCCCCGAGGATAAATTTATTTCAAATAGATGTTCATCTGGGAAATTTTCATTAAGTGGGGGCACAATTCTCTCTTCCTCCTGTAGTAGCCTGGACATGTGATCTGCAACAACATTGTCGCTTCCTTTTTTATCTCTAATCTCAAGATCGAATTCTTGAAGCAACAGCACCCATCTGATCAACCTAGGCTTAGCATCCTTTTTAGCAAACAAATATCTCAAAGCAGCATGGTCAGTGAAAACAATAACTTTAGAACCAATCAAATATGATCTAAACTTCTCTACAGCAAAAATAACAGCTAACATTTCTTTTTCAGTAGTGGAATAATTTAGCTGTGCATCGTTTAAATTTCGAGAAGCATAGTAGATAACATGGGGTTTCTTATTGATTCGTTGACCTAACACAGCCCCTAAAGCATAATCACTTGCATCACACATTAGCTCGAAAGGGTGGCTCCAATCTGGTGCCATGACAATAGGTGCAGAAATGAGAAGATTTTTTAATGTCATAAAAGCATTTGTGCACTCTTTTGTCCATACAAACTCAACATCCTTAGCCAACAAGTCACAAAGGGGTTTGGAGATTTTTGAAAAATCTTTTATAAATCTTCTATAAAACCCTGCATGCCCTAGAAAACTCCTAACACCCTTAACTGTAGTGGGAGGGGGTAGTTTTGATATTATATCGATTTTTGCTTTGTCTACCTCTATTTCTCTTTTTGACACCACATGTCCCAACACAATACCTTGTTGTACCATGAAATGGCACTTTTCCCAATTCAGCACTAAATTGCATTCTTCACATCTTTTAAGCACAAGCTGCAAATGGTTAAGACATTCATCAAAACAAGATCCAAAAATACTAAAGTCATCCATAAATACCTCGATGAACCTTTCCACCATGTCTGAAAATATACTCATCATGCATCTCTGGAATGTAGCTGGTGCATTGCACAATCCAAAGGGCATCCTCCTGTATGCAAAAGTACCAAAAGGACATGTAAAAGTGGTTTTTTCTTGATCTTCTGGAGCAATAGCAATTTGATTATAGCCACTATAACCATCTAAAAAATAATAATGACTATATCCTGCTAATCTTTCTAACATTTGATCAATAAAAGGAAGAGGGAAGTGATCTTTCCTGGTTTCATTATTTAATTTCCTGTAATCAATGCAAATCCTCCATCCTGTGGTCACTCTAGTAGGGATAAGCTCATTCTCTTCATTTGTCACCACTGTGACTCCACTTTTCTTAGGCACTACATGTATAGGACTTACCCATTTGCTATCTGAGATAGGGTAGATGATGCCAACATCTAGTAGCTTCAAAATCTCTGCTCTTACCACTTCCTTCATGTTTGGGTTAAGCCTTCTCTGTGCCTCTCTGTTTGGTTTTGCGTTGCTTTCAAGGAGTATTCGATGCATGCATTTGGTTGGACTTATTCCTTTGATGTCTGCAATGGTCCATCCTATTGCACTCTTGTGTTCTCGTAGTACCCTCAGCAGCTTATCTTCTTCCTGTGCGCTTAAGTTCGCAGCAATTATCACTGGTAGTGTCTGGTTCTCGCCCAAATATGCATGCTTCAAATGGTTTGGCAGCTGCTTAAGCTCTGGGTCAGTAAGTCTTATTGCAGTCGACTGGGTCCTGGTAGCAGTCTGGACAGTCGACTGATCCTCTTCACCAGTCGACTTGTCCAGTGCACCAGTCGACTTGTCTGCAGAAATAAAAATGTCATCAGTCACCAATTTTTCAAATACTGGTGCAAACTTACCTGAGTATGACTGTGAAGTGTCAAGGTGATGTATTGTCTCTGCAATCTCCCAGTCATCATATTCCTATTCAACATTAGATAAAGTTAGAGATTGTGTAATTGCGGCTTGTAGTGGTTCAACGCTATGTACCTGAAATGTTTGATCAACAATATCCTGCACCACATCAACATTATAGCATTCATGATCATCATGTGGAAATTTCAGTGTATCAAACATTTTAAATTCAACCTTCTCTCCATTTATTTTCATGCTTATAGTACCCTTTTTAACACAAATTTTTATATCAGCCGTACTCATAAAGGGTCTACCTAAAATGATTGGTAGAGAAGATGGCATTGAAGATTCCTCCATGTCTAACACCACAAAATCAGCAGGCAAAATGAAATCGTTTACCTGAACTAGGACATCTTCCAAAATACCTCTAGGTCTTTTGATACTGCGATCTGCCAATTGCAATGTGATGGATGTTGGTTGGAGTTCCCCCAATCCTAGCTTTTCATAGACAGTGTATGGGAGAAGATTGATGCTTGCCCCCAAGTCTAGTAGTGCTTTCTCAAAGAAGTGTTCACCAATCCTGCAAGGAATAGTAAAACTACCTGGGTCTTTTAATTTGGGGGGCAGTTTTCTTAGTAAGACAGCGCTCACTTTTTCTGTCAAGGCCACATCCTCCCTAACCTAAAATGTTCTTTTGTGAGTACAACATTCTTTCAAAAATTTAGCATAAGAAGGAATTTGTTTAATAGCATCAAGTAGGGGGATATTAATTTCTACCTTTCTGAGAGTTTCAAAGATGTCAAATAAATGTTGATCTTTCTTTTGTTTGACTAACCTTTGAGGGAATGGTGGCAAAACTGTTCTTTCTTTTTTACTTACCTTGTTGGACCCCACAATTTTTGATGGTTGTTCTTCTTTTTCTTCGGTGTGTGTTCCAACTTTGTTGTCAATTATCTTACCACTTCTTAATGTTGTGACTGCCTTGAGCTGTTCTTGGCCTCCAGGGTTTGGTATAGTTTGTGATGGAAGTTCCCCTGCTTTTCGCTCGCTTAATTCTTTAGCAATTTGGCCAATTTGTGTTTCCAACTTCTGAATTGCTTGCCCTTGTTGGTTGCTTGTTTGATGTTGTTGTTGGAGCAATTGAAGAACGGTGGATTCAAAATCCAACTTCTTCTGTTCTTGAACTGGCCTATCAATCCCACTTCCCATTTGGAAGTTCCGTGCATGTCCTTGTGTGAATTGAGTCCCTTGATTATTCTGATTATTGCTCCATGAGAAGTTTGGATGGTTCCTCCACCCTGGGTTGTATGTGTTCGAGAATGGATTGTTCTTTTGTGGGAACACTCCTCGACCTACATAGTTTGCATGCTCCTGATCTGTGAAAGAAGACATGGGACATGTATCAGTGGTATGATCTACATGAGAAAAAATTGCACAAATTTCATTTGTTTGATTTTTAACTCCACCCATCATGGACATTGCATTAACAAGCATATCAATTTTCTTATTCATGTTTACCATTTCCAATTGAATGTTATTGTTACTAGAAATTTCATAAACTCCCTGTTTTTTCGAAGGGCCCCTCCTTGTTGAGAATTGTTGTGAATTCTCGCTGAGTTCTTCAAATAGTTCTATGGCCTCTTCGCCGCTTTTCCTCATTAAGATCCCGTTGCAAGCTGAATCCACAATTGCCTTATTAGTATCATTTAAACCTTCATAAAAAGCTTGTACCTGATCGTCTTTAGGCATGTTGTGTGTTGGGCACTTGAGAAGTTTGTTCTTGAAATCTTTCCATGCTTCGAAAAATAAATCTCCATCCTTTTGTTGGAAGAGTTGAATCTCCCTTTTCAGCTGTTTGGTCTTTTGGGCTGGAAAGAATTCTTTTAAGAACTTTGTCGCCAATTGCTCCCATGAGTTTATTGATCCTGGTTCCAAAGAATTGTACCATAGTTTAGCATTAAGTTTTAAGGAAAAAGGAAACAATATTAACCTGATTTGCTCAGGGGTAAGCCTTTGGACGCTTTGTGTCCTGCAAAGATCAAAAAAATCTTGTAAATGGAGATGAGGCTCTTCATCTGGTCTGCCACTGAAATGGGGAACCATACTAAGTAACTGAGGAGATAGATGCATGTTCCCTGTGACATTAGGTTGATACGCAATGCAGGAGGGTTGTTCAATGTTCTTAGGCGTAAATTTATCCTGCATTGGTACGCGATTGGGTATTTCTTCTGCCATGATTTCTTGTGACTGAGGTCTCTGAGCAGTCGACTGGGTTCGTGCAGCAGTCGACTGGTTGGTCGCAATCAGTTGACCTAATCTGTGCAAAGTGCGTTCTGTTTCTGCGTCAATTGGTAGTAGCTCTGGACGAAGTGATCTCCTTCCGTGCATCCACCAAAATCCTGTAACCTAAAAGAAAAATACTTAATAATAAAATTAAAAGAAAGAAAGAAAAATAAAAACTTTCTACTGATCTGTAAGTTAAAATACTAAACAATCCCCGGCAACGGCGCCAAAAACTTGTTGTGCCAATCTAGCTACCTAAATATAATAGATAAACTAGACACAAATTATAAAACCTCGCAAGTGCACGAATCGTTTGACAAAGCGTAGCAATAGCAAGGGTCGATCCCACAGAGATTGTAGACTTTAACTTACTAATCAATAAAAAGACTAAAAATCATAAAGGGTTGGTTTAAAAGCCTAAAATAAATAAAAAGATTTAAACTAAATTAAGAAATGTTGAATCACAAATATTTATGTAATAGTTGGGTTTAGATCTCCACCAATGGTCAGTAATGCTAAGTCACCTTCTGAACTTCTTCTTATTACTCATGTTTGTTCACTTCAAGGGCATGGTATCTACTCCTTAAAGTATTGTTTCCCTAGGCCAAGAATTAGGCATGGTATCTACTCTAATTCGTTTCTTTCATTAAGTGTTTAGTATGGTATTTACTAAGTTGTGCTTAAAGAAAACATAAGATCAGTGGAAACGAACAAACACTCGAGGTCCTAGAAATTGGTATCAGATCTAGATCCCTTAAGTTGATTGAACCAGGAACCCCTAAAGATTCCTTTGTTACAATTACGGGCACGAGATACGGGTCGTCTCAATATGCTCATATAACAGATTCAGATAGATGGTAATGCAAACTTGGATTTCTCAAGCTCTGTACGTCAGTCGACTGGCTCTCACCTCAGTCGACTGCTCTCAGACTTCGAGAACTAGTTTGGTTATCATCAATCTATATCAATACAAACGGATTCAATCAATAAGTAAAATAGAAGAGTTCAGAAGAATATAGCACTACATAACTACGGCTTCAATCTACCCAACTATAGAATTTAGTTCCACATAATAATATTTTTATTAATCAACAAGTTCGAATACATGATCAACATAAAAGAATAAAGAGAAGAGAAATAAACTAATGAAGTCCGGCAATAAGGTCGACTGGCTGTCACACAGTCGACTGCCTTCGAGTACTGGATCTCCTCTCTCCTTCTTTGATGCTGGTAGAATAATACCCCTGTTGATGACTTGAATGCGCAGAAACTCGTGTGATTAAGTTGCTTCCCAGAGAAAAGATATCTCGAATAATGCTTTTCTTCTGGTATTTATAGAGCACGGCTAAAGAATTAGGGTTTCCCCTTTTTCAGGAAAAATCCTTCTTTGTTTGATTTGATGATTTATTTCTTTCTCTTTTCTTCTTTCCTTCCTTATCTGTTAACCACGTGCTCTTGGAAATCCCCAGTCTCTAGATTTGATTTGCATAAATCTGTATTCAGATAGATTTGAAATTAGATTTGGATGAATCTTCGAATATCCTATCTGTTTACTCCGCCGCGTACCAGTCGACTGCCTTGGATATAAGTCGACTGGTCTCTGAGACATCTGTGGCTTCACGATTTCTAGGTCAAGTCGACTGGTGTTTGGGGAAGTTGACTGTACCGAAGCTTAGCAAACTTTCTGTCTAGTCGACTGCTGAAGAGCCAGTCGACTGTTGCTTCTGCAGTTCCCTGTGTATTATTTCTCAGTCTGTATTCGTCTGGAATCTGCTTCGTTTTGCTGCTTTTGGTTATTTCCTATGGAAAAGAGAAAATAATAGTTAAATACCACATATAGAGCTTTTAAATGTGCAATTATATTAAGATTAATGCTCTAAAATGTGAATAATCTTGTGTTCATCACTGGGTCGTACCAGTCGACTGAAAAGTCTACCAGTCAACTGTCGGCCTTCAGTCTGCAAGGTTTTGGTTGTTCATGATAATCAAAATTAGGGTTTTCCAAAGCAATCATGGTTTACTAAAATAATTTGTATTCGAATAAAACGATAATCTCAAATAATCCTCATTATGGATACGTTTCCTCAAATTAACCAATATCTCAAAACTCAATTCTTATGTTCTAAACTCCTAATTCTTCCATTAGGATTTCTCAATACTGAATTTCTTTCACAACTCAAAAACCAAAATCTGATTTGTAATCGTGAGATCCAGATGTTCATCCATCCAATCCCTTATTGTCATAATCATACTCAAATCTTAAACATGTTTTCAAGCAATAAAGAATTCATCAATCAAGATCTACTAAATGTTCATAGATTTCACATACATAATACTACAATAACCATTGCATCGTTCTCATACAAAGTACACTAAATGAACAAGCATGTCAAACAAGCAACAAAACAATCATTCACATAAATCAGCAACAAAACAAAGTTCATATCACTCACCTTTGAATTGTAAAGATCCAACGAAAAAGCCTTCTTTTTGCGAGATCCAAAATCCTCCTCTTCAATCACCAAGAATTTAATAATAATATGAAACTTGAGTTGTGCAGCGAAAGAAGGCTGCACACTCTCTTTTATAGGCCGGAAATAATCTTTTTAGGGTTTAGAAATGCATTTGCAAAATAGTCCTTCCCAAATTATAACTTTACATATATAGTTCTATTCTTGAAAATTCAATAAAATTCATTTAAATTAGGATTTAAAAGTAAAATAAAATTCTAAATCTCAACCAATACTGTTCAAAACGTCCACAATGCACATTTTACATTTTTAACCCCTAAAATGTCAAATTTGCAAAAAGGTCATTCTTTTCTCAAAAATTGCAAATAGATCCAATTAATTTCAGAAAAATCTGGAAAAATGCTAAATAAATCCCAAATATTAAATAATGATTTTTTTATAAAGAAAACTTAACTTTCCAAACTTCTCAAAAAGTATTTGCACATGTTTTGCACGTGTAAAAAGATAAATCTTTTAGAAAATATTTATTAAATCTCCAGAAAATCATTTTAAATCATTTTCAAATATTTAAAATAATATTTGAAAATACGGGGTTCTACAATTATGCTCTTCAAGTTATTGTAAAACTCTGTTGTAGTGTCAGCCTTGTTTGGGCTCTTAATAAAAAAGTTTGTTTTGCTTCTGATGTTCGAATGCTGTGTTGGATGGTATTTGTTTAAGTATAACTCCTCCAACTTTTGACCACTACTTAAAATCAGAAGAAAATCTTCCTTCTTATGGGCAAACCACTTTTGGCTTGCTTAATAGCGAGCTTGAGAAGTGGAGTCGAGCCAAGTGTTGGACTCCGAACTCGTCGTTAGAGTTTGTTCAACGGTTGTAGGAGCAATTCCGAATGGTGAACCCCTTCTAGCCTGCTTAAGAGCGAGCTTGCGAAGAGGAGTCGAGCCAAGTGTTGGACTCCGAACTCGTCGTTAGGGTGAAGAGTAAAAGCAGAGAGATACAAACAATTTTACAAGTAAAATATGAAAAAACTTTCTTTATTGATAACTAATAGTTGGCTGCTTCTAAGTTGCGAGCCGTTATTACATAAAATAAATAAAGGGAAAAAATACAAGTAAAAGGAGAGGAACGGTTCGACATCCCAGAATACTTAGAGAGGCGTTAATGCTCTCTCTTGGTATTTCAAAAGATGGTCGGCATTCCAAGTCCTGGGGATCTCTCTGCCTTCGAGGTCTTCTAGACGATATGTCCCGAGTCGAACTACTTTGGTGATCTTGTAGGGTCCCTCCCAATTTGGAGCTAGTTTACTCTTTTGACCAGGAAAAGAGATTGCTAACTTTCTGAGGACCAAGTCCCCTTCTTTGAGGTCGGTAGGACGGACTCTCTTATTGTACGCCAACTCGATCCTCCTCCGATAACTCTGTTGGCGGATTGACGCTCTTTCCCGTAGCTCGTCGACCAAGTCTAAGTTTGCCCGAAGTTCTCTGGCATTTTGTTCTTCTTCGTAGGCAAGAAGGCGAGGAGAAGGTATGCCGACATCCAATGGGATCACAGCCTCGAACCCATATGTGAGGTTGAATGGCGACTCTCCTGTGGGGGTCCGTTTCGTGGTGCGGTAGTTCCACAGCACGTTAGGGAGCTGATCGACCCATAAGCCTTTAGAGCACTTATTCAGCCTTTTCTTAATACCGGAGATGATCTGTCGGTTAGCATTCTCCACTTGACCATTTGATTGTGGATGGGAGACGGAGGAGAAACATTGTTGGATAGCGAGGTCTTCACATAGAGCTCGGAAGGCAGCCCCGGTGAACTGGGTTCTGTTGTCTGTTATGAGGACTCGAGGGACAACGAATCGGCAGATAACGTTCTTCCAGAAGAACCGAAGTACTTTATTCTCGGTGATTGTGGCCAAGGGCTCGGCCTCTATCCACTTCGAGAAGTAGTCGATTGCCATGACTAAGAATTTGAGCTGGCCGGGAGCTGGTGGGAATGGCCCTAGTAAATCCATCCCCCACATTGCGAAAGGGATAGGACTTGATAGGGAGGTGAGTAGAGCTTGTGGTAGGCGACGGATGTTGGAGTATTTCTGACAAGAGCTGCATTGCCGAACGTATAGTTCAGCGTCTTGAAGGAGAGTGGGCCAGAAATATCCATAATTCAACACTTTCCGGGCTAGGGATCTGGACCCTGAATGTGCCCCGCCGATGCCTTCGTGGAGCTCTTGCAGGGCGTAATCAGCTTGTTCAGGGGAGAGGCATCTCAAATAAGGCCTGCCGTCTACTTGTGTGAAGGAGCGCTTGTATAGGATGCCCTCGATAAGTGTGTATCGCTCTGCTCGGGTTCTCACTCGGCGAGCTTCTTTAGGGTCTTCGGGGAGGAGCCCATCCCTTAGGATTTCTACCAGGGGTTTCATCCAGTTATCTTGAAGCAGGACAAGTAGCGACTCCATCGAGTCGGAAGTTTCATCCTCTATACTTGGCTTCAGGAGCACCTCGATCAAGACGGTCTGCTCTAGACCTTGGATGGAGGAGGAGGCTAGCTTGGAGAGGGCATCGGCCTGGGAATTCTCTTCTCGGGGGATTCGCTAGATGAGAGCTTCTTAAAATAGGGTCATGAGATTCCGGACCTTGGCTAGGTACTTAGCCATTCGGTCATTCCGTGCCTCGTACTCGCCTAGGACCTGATTTATGACCAGTTGAGAGTCGCTAAAGATCCGGAGGCGCTGTGCCCCTGCGTTGCGAGCCATTCCGAGGCCGGCTATGAGTGCTTCATATCCTGCTTCATTATTAGAGGCCTTGAAGTTGATGCGGAGGGAGTATTGGAGGATGAAGTCATCTGGGCTGGCCAGAATGACCTCGGCTCCGCTTCCCTCATTACAAGAGGATCCATCTATATAAACCGACCAGACAGGCGGTCCCTTCATTGCTTGGCTGACCTCGAGGATGGTACTTTCAACTATGAATTTAGCTAAGGCCTGAGCCTTGATTGCGGTCCGAGGCTGATACGTTATATCATGCTGGCTCAGCTCGATAGACCACTTCATGAGGCGACCGGAGGTCTCTGGTTTGTGGAGAACTTGCTTCAGCGGTTGGTCGATAAGAACGACCACCGAATAGGATTGGAAATATGGGCGAAGCTTTCTTGCGGCCATGACTAAGGCATATGCCATCTTCTCTATCCTCGGGTAGCGGAGCTCGGCATCCCGAAGTACCTTGCTCACATAATAGATGGGCTTTTGAGTCCTATCTTCTTCCCTCACGAGGACGGCGCTGAGGGTCTGCTCGGAGGCTGCTAAGTAGAGGTAGAGGGCTTCCCCGGGAACAAGCTTGCTGAGGAGAGGAGGGTTGACCAGGTAAGCCTTCAGCTGGTCGAATGAGTCTTGTTGTTGCTGACCCCACTCGAAGCCTTTAGCTCCCCTGAGAGCTTTGAAGAAGGGAAGACACTTCTCCCCTAACTTGGAAAGGAAGCACCCTATGGCTGCCAGGCGACCAGTTAGCTTCTGAATCTCTTTAACATTCTTCGGGGGAGCCATGTCTAATATGGCTTTGATCTTCTCGGGGTTGGCCTCGATTCCTCTTTGGCTGACCATGAAGCCTAGGAATTTCCCCGACGAGACACCAAACGCACATTTGTTCGGATTGAGCCTCATATCGTGTTTCCTGAGTACGTCGAACGCCTCTTGTAGATCGGCCACATGATCGGCCCCATGGATGCTCTTCACAAGCATATCGTCAACATATACCTCCATATTTCGGCCAATCTGTGCTTGAAAAACCTTGTTGACGAGGCATTGATAAGTGGCACCTGCATTCTTCAAACCGAAGGGCATTACCCTATAGCAGTAGAGGCCCTGATCAGTTACAAAGGAGGTCTTCGGGATATCTGGGGGAAACATACGAATCTGATTGTAGCCTGAGAAGGCATCCATGAAGCTGAGGAGTTCATGGCCCGAAGTGGCGTCAATCAAAGTATCGATACTTGGAAGAGGGAAGGGATCTTTGGGGCATGCCTTGTTAAGGTCGGTAAAGTCGATACAAATTCTCCAAGTCCCATTGGACTTCTTCACCATTACTACATTCGAGAGCCATTCGGGATAATTTACCTCTTGTATAAACGGAGCCCTCAAGAGTTTGTCCACCTCCTCTTTTATAGCTTGCTGGAGCTCGAGAGCGAACTTGCACCTCTTCTGTTGGACCGGTTTGGACCCCGAAGCGATGCTGAGGTGGTGGACTAAAAGCTATTCAGAAATTCCGGGCAGGTCTGCGGCTGACCAAGCAAAGAGGTTGCGGTTCCTATGGATGCACTGGACTATGTCGGAGCATAAGGCAGATGGGAGGTTCTTGCTAACAAAGAACTTTCGGCTCGGATCCTGCTCAGAGAAGAGCACTTCCTCCAACTCATCCACCGGCTCGAACGTTGGTCGGACAACATCTTGGGGGATTTCAAGAGTTTCGAGGGAGAGGACCGGACCCATAGTAGAAGTCATGTAGCATCTGCGGGCCATTTCCTGATTGCCTTTTACTTCCCCTACTCCAGCTCGGGTGGGAAATTTCATCTTGAGGTGATAGGCGGAAGGGACGACTTCGAGAGCGGCTAAGCCGGGCCGATCCAAAATGACATTGTAGGCTGCAGGGACATCCATGACCATAAAGTCCATCGACTCCATTCGGGTAGTAGGAGTTTTGCTAGCGGTTACGTCGAGGGTGATCACCCCTTCAATAGTCACTGGCACTCCCGTCAACCCATGGAGTGTGTAGCCGGTGGGCTTAAGTCTGTCCCGGGATAGTTTGAGGCCTTTGAAAGCGGCGAGGAAGAGGATGTTAACGGAGCTGCCATTGTCCACCAGGATCCTTTCCACTTTAAAGTTTGCCATATGGAGGTTGATGACAAGCGCGTCACAATGGGGAGTTCGGACACCCTTAAGGTCTTCATCTGAGAATGTGACGGAGACTCCGAGGACTTTAGGAGGAGGTGTGGCGCGAACTGAATTAACTTCTCTTATGAACGCCTTTCGAGAGGAGTTGGAGGAGCCCCCCATTGGGCCCCATGAATGAGGTACAGGACACGCTCCTCTTCGAATTCGGGCGTTTCATCGCGTTCAAGATGCTTGTTAGCTCCCCGAGGCGGGGGAGGAAGATCGGCTCGGTCCTTTCTCACGAACTTGGTCAGCTACCCTCTCTGGATGAGGGCTTCTATCTCATTTTTCAGGGCCCGACAATCATTAGTATCGTGGCCATGGTCCCAGTGATAGCGGCACCACTTCTCTTTATCCCTCTTCTTGCCAGGGGTGTTCATTTTTGGCGCAGGGGGCAGCACCCCTTCCTTCTCAACTTCCATGAGAATTGTGAAAATGTTGGCATTAAGAGGAGTGAACTTTTCGAATCTGGGGGAGGTCGGTGCTGTCCGCCATTGTCCTTCTGGAGCTTCTTGGCTCCTTCTTCTGTTCCCTTTCTCTTGGACCCGGAGGAAGGCCCCTCAAAGTTAGGGCGGTGCTCAGCTTCCTCGGTCCGAATATACTTTTCACTCCGGAGGAGGAGGTCAGAGAAGTTCTGCGGGGGCTTCTTGGCTAGGGAGGAGCAGAGGCTGGAGTTAAGGACATTGGATTGGAATGCTGCTGCAGCGACCGACTGGTCGAGGGATGCTATGGACCTGGCTTCCGCTGTGAACCTTTTCACATAGTCTCTCAGCTTCTCATCCTTCTTCTGGTTGAGGTAGAGTAGCGAAATGCTGGTCTTCTCAGTTCGGCAGTTACTCACGAAGTGGGTGACGAAGAGGGTCTCAAATTGCTCGAAGTCGAATATTAAGGATGTGGCAAGGCGAGAGTACCATTCTCGAGCCGGACCCTTGAGAGTAGCGGGGAAGGTCTTGCACAGCAGAGCATCGGAAGCTTGATGGATGAGCATGAGGGTCTTAAAGCTTTCAATGTGATCGACGGGGTCAGACTCCCCGGAATAAGTCTTGAATTGAGGAGGTTTAAAGCCAATTGGTACGGGTGCCTCCATTATGGTTCGGGAAAAAGGAGGCTGACTCGGGCGAAGGGTCCTTCCTCTAAGCTCTTCTTCTCTGTCTAACTGACCCAAGCGCCTCTCCATTTCGTGGAGACGATGGTAGACAGCATCATCCCTTCGACGGTAATCAACCGAGCCTCTAGACTCGTCTTCGTACGAGGGAGAGCGGGGGCTACGACGATGGTAGCTCCTGGAGCGGCGAGGACTAGGAATGCGCTGGGGGTTGCTAGGAGCTGGGGGAGGAGTTAGGGACCGTCGGCGAGGACTTCGGACCGGAGGAGGCATGGGAATCCTTGGAGCATTGGTGTTGTTGGGTCAGAGATTGAGAGCTTGTAGGATGGTGGCTTGGAATTGCTGGAACTCGGCACGAGTGATGGGTGCGTCATCTTTCCTGGGAGGTCACCGACTAGTAGGAGAGTGGGGTCTTCTTCTGTGATGCTCGGGGGACTCTCTTCGCCCTCTTCGGGTAGTGGACCTTCTGTAGTCTCGACGGTGAGGAGATCGCTCATCCGGATGTTATTGGCGGGAGGCTCCCTCTCGGGCCCGCTTTTCATCCAGACGGTGGCGAAGATCCTCATCCTTCTGCCGATTGAGGATGGTATTGCGAGGGTCGGATGCTCGGGGATTGTGGGAGGCCATAGAATCCGTAGAGGCATTATGTATTGAGACGTGGTCCTGATGGAAAGGTTGTTTCTGCAGGTTGGGTCGCGAGGTCCCTGCACCAGCATTTTGAGGACCGGGGGGACCCTTAGGAGGTTGCTGATTCTGAAGAGGAGGCTGGTCCTGTTGGAGAGGGTCCTCAGCTTGAGGAGGAAGTTGCCCCTGCTGCTGAGTGGGTTGGATGGGGACTTCCTGTTGCTGATCAACGGGGTTGGATCCACGGTTGGACCCTCTGGATCTTACTTTCCTAGGAGGCATGGCTGGAGAAGATCTGACCAACGGGAAGAGGAGAGGCTGCTATTCGTTTGATTCCCACAGACGGCGCCAATCTGTTACCGCTAAATCTGGTGTGGGGGCAAACAGATAGTATTTGTGGATTCTTGGAAAACCTGAATAGCAAACCTGAACCTGTTCCGCCAGAGTTTGACCGCTAACTCCCGCCGTTCACCTGCAAAAAGTGCGAGACACCGGGGTTGATCCCGGCGACGCACCCACCGACGCTCAAGTCAGTAATCAGGAATGATTATGAGAGAGAGTAAATTGGCAAAAGATTGATTACCTCTTAATGGTGATAGATGGGGGGTATTTATAGCCGCCGTTGGGGTCAGATTAGGAATGTAATCCCTGTGATCAGATAAGAAATGTAATCCCTAATCCCCAGTGAAAGGATAGATGTGAATCAGGGCCGTTGATTAGTATTAATCCGAAACCCTAATTCTATCCTGCTGGACTGGGTTTATTTCGGGTTGGGACCCGTACCCAGTTGAGGTGGATCCGTTCGTGGGTTATTGGGTCTTTGGGGAAAAGACCCAGGACCCACTTCGGACCCATTGGTAGACAAAATTACCATTTTACCCCGAGGCTTTAAGATTCGTTCCTGATTTAGACGGTTCCGATTTAACCCCATTTTAAGCCATATCAGATACAAATTTTTCGAAAACTCATTTAAAATTTCACACTCAAAACCTATGTTTAAAATGAGCTTTTTGATAACAGAAAAAACCTGTTTTTTGAGATAATTTTTTCATTTCCCAACCAACATAGTGTATTTGTATATATATATGTATATATGTATACATTATATACGTATACAGTATGTATGTATATAGTATGTATACAATATGTATGTATATGTATGTATATATTATTATTATTATTATTATTATTATTATTATTATTATTATTATTATTATTATTATTATATATGTTATATTATTATTGTTATTATTAATCTAACTCCTATTTGTTCCTCTCTCTTCCTAAGATAAGTATTTGCCAGTATAAGATCATACGAAGCCGCAAAATCTAATAGAGCCTCTCCATCATCGTTCTTATTTTCAAATCCATGTCCTCCATGCACCATCTCATATTCCATGTTATCTTCTCCTACATGTCCATTGTAATCTCCTCCTATAAATAGTTTCTCACCTAAGGGTACTCTTTGAATTATCTCATCCATATCTTCCCAAAATTTATTTTTAGCGTGTGCATCTAATCCTACTTGGGGTGCATAAGCACTAATGATATGACTTATGTTTCCCCATAATACAAGCTTAATTTGTATTATTCTATCCTCTTTCCTATTAACACCTACTACATCTCTTTTGAATTTCTTATTTACTATAATTCCTACTCCATTTCTATTTCTAATTTTATCAGTATAATATAATTTAAAACCATCTATCTCTTTAGCTTTCTCCCCTACCCACTTTTTTTCTTGTAAACAAGCTATATTAATATTTCTTCTAATCATGGTATCTACTAGTTCTATGATTTTTCCGGTCAATGTTCCTATATTCCAAGTCACTGACCTAAGCCTAATTTCCTGGACTAGCTTCTTTACCTGCACACGTCCTGATTAGTGCAGGAACCCTTGCCCATTTTTCACCGCACCCAGACGCCGGTGCGACGCCCCTTGCACTTTTTTCGAAGCACCCGGAGGCAGGCACAACACATCGCTTTCAGGAAATGTCCTAGCATTTGTACGTATATTATTAGGATTCATATTCATAAGATTTGACAAAATTTTATGCTGACTGTTAACTGCCTACCGCAACCCTCCTCCTTACCCGGTTTATGGCCGGATTCTTGGCTTGGGACAGGCAATGGCGGAGTTGTTAAACTGAACAGAATAAAAAACCAAAATTCATGTAGTTGATCCTAACTAGTTATGCAAAAGGCTTTGTTGTTGTTGTTAATAGCAGGAAAGTAATATAAGGAAAATAGTTCCTAGTACTTAACTTGGATAATGAAGTCTAGGATATGTGATGCAAATCTCATTTTGTTTTGAAACTCATTTCTAATGTCTGTTGGCTCTGGTTATTATTCATGTACACAAAATTTATTCTTCTAACCGAAAAGTACTGAGAATTGATAATTTGTGTCCATAAACTAAGGGTATGTTTGGTTGGAGGGGAAGGGAGGGGAGGGGAGGGGAGGGATTTTTTAAAACATTTCTTGTTTGGTTCATTTTTTAGGAGGGGAGGGAAATGGAGGGGTGCAAAATCCCTCCTGAGCCAATTTTGGCTCCCCTCCAATAAAGGGATTTGGAGGGGAGAGAAAGTATGTCTATTTTTTTTAAGTGATTAGACTAAATTGCCCTTTTTAGATCTAAATCCCTAAGATCTCTCTTTCTAAAATAAAAAAACAGATCCCCGACTCTCTCTCTCTCTCCCACTCGTGCTCTCTCTTTCTCCCCCTCCTTGATCTTATTAACAAAATGTGGCTGACATCAATGTTTTGGTTTAAAAGTTTTGTTGTTGTTGGCTTGTTGGATCTTACTGCTCCATTTGAATCTTATTAGTCCTTCAAAAAGATGGTTAGATTGCAAGTAAGTCAAGCTTGTGACATTTATTAGTCCCTGTAACATGATTTAGATATCTAACATTTTTTAGATTGAAGCACCATTTTTATTTCTTGCTCAATGTTCACATATCTAAATTATGTTGATCAGAGGCACTCTCAGAGTTATTTTTGTCATATTTACTAATGCCTAGTTTGTTTTTCATTTACTCATATGGCAATTTGAAATTCTGAATTCATTGTTCTGTCCATATTGTTAAGCATGTTCAATCTGCCTTCATTATTTTGTTTATTGGTCTTCATTATTTTGTTTATATTACCAAATTAGAATTAGAAACAATAATACACAGGCTCTCCTAAAATGTAAAAGGGGATAAAAGTAATTTAATTATAAAATCCCTTCCCTCCCCCTGTGAACCAAATAAGAAGAGAATTATTTTCCCTCCCCTCCCCTCCCCTCCCCTCCTTTGAACCAAACGGACCCTAATAGCCCCTCTTGAGATTCTCAATAGTAAGAAAAATGTCAAAATAGTAGTTTTTATTTTAAAAAAATGATTTTAACAAACACACTTTTAATGCTTACGAACCTCCTATTTGAATCCAAAACTGTTTTTAAGTACTGAAAGCTTTAGCCTTTGGAGCTCGGGTTGAGCTTGGATATTACCCTCTAAAACATGTTTCAACCTAACCCATATCCATTTCTCCTTCCACATACATTCAACCGATTTTTTTGCCGTACTAGGCCACTTTTTGAAACTATTTGCGATTTTAGGCCAGTTCCCCAACTATTAGCGTTCGTGGGCTACCTAGCGCCACATCAGCAGCGACCGCTATTAGGAATAGCGACCTCTTCATATACGATGCCGCTAATGGGAATAACGGCCCCTATTATAAATGTTATGGGATTTTTATAACTCTGTCGCTATTCCCATGGATTTTTGGATAATGAACACTTAACTGAGGTCGCTATTGAAAATAACAACTTAGTATTACTGCGGTCGCTATTCCCAATAGCGGCCTCTAGTGGGACCCGACCTCTAATAAGGTCGTTATTCCCACTGTCTCTCTCCCTCTCTCTCTACACATCGATTACCCATCTTCTTCATTCCCAAAACCCTAATCCCCAATAACCCAAATGTAACCCCTGTTCCTGTAAATACGTATTTCTGAATATTTTTCCGTACTTTGATTATTTATAAACTTGTTTTGTGCTAAACTGATTTTGGATCTTCTACTAAGTATTTTTCTAAAAGACAATTATTTACCTTGAACAACGATGTATTTTTCTATTTATAATTGATAGACTATTTATCTGTTATATTACTACTGTTTGGATACTAATAAATTTATTAATCTCAAATTCTACTTTTATACACTTTATTATCATTATTATTGTTACTTTTATTAGTATTATTATTATTATTGCTATTATTATTATTATTGAATTATTTTTATGAAGGTATTGAATCCAAATTGTATTTCGTCATATATTAATTATTATTATCCGTATTGTTATTATTTTATTATTGTTATTATTATTATTACATTTAATATTATTTTTGTTACTATTATTTTATTGTTATTGTTATTATTATTTTTATTATTGAGATGTGTTATTATTAGTTATTACTATAATTTTTTGTTAAAGCCCATTGATTTTTGATATATGTTATATTATTTAATTATTTGGTTTGAAGCCCAAATATTTAGCCCATCTCCTATTGGACTCCTACCCACAAACCCATATGTTCACTCGTATACAAATTTGTTCACATTCTACTCAACTGCACCATCCGCGTATCTCCCAACCCCCCACTATCTCAACTACCCATTATTTTATTACTATTTTTCAATAACTCACCTCTCCCACTCTCTTTCTCTCTCCCCGTGCCCACTCTCTCTCCCCTCCGCTGTCTCCAAAACCGAAGCAGAACACCCCCTTCCCCCTTCTTCTTCCTCTCGACCTCAAACCCACCTCCATTGCCTCGCCTCCGCCTGCTCCTCCTCACCCCGAGCGACCCCACCGTTGCTGAAGAACCCAACCTCATTGTCGAGCTTGCCTCGATTGCATTCCGCTCGTCGAGTTCATCCCCTATCTTCCTCGACGCGCCGCTCGAGCCTCCCGCTTGACACAGTCGTCATCTCCACCATTCCCGTCACCAGAGTGCCGTCCCGTCGAGCCATCCGCTTGACTGCGCCGCCTCGCGACCCCTGCCGCTTGCCCCTGCACCCCACAACTGTCGTCGACGCCATGGCTGCTCCTCAACACCACCGAACGCCCAGTCGCCTCCTCGACTACACCCTGCAGCCAGTCAAGCAACTCGTCGACGCCACTCGATCCTACCGCCGCCTCAGAGAACCCATCACCATCGTGGTTTCCCCCTTCCGCCATTGCCGAGCTTCGAAGTTCCGAACCCCCGTCTTCGCTCTCTGTTGTCTCCGCAAACACCAAAGGCTCCTTCACCTATTGTTTCTGCCGTTGTGACCTCCCGTCGCCAGCGTCGCCGTGGTCTGTTCCGCTCTCTCTCCATCTCTGTCGAGTGTGGAAGGAAGGAGATAGGGTTGGTGGTTTTGGTGTTTTGGTGTTCTGGATTAGGGAATGGATTATATTCGGGTGTTTGCTATTTGTGTAGAGGAGGGGATCCCGATTTGGGTGTGGTGTTTGCTGTTTGGGAGAAGGGTTGGTTTGTTGTTGGTGTTTGGTGTTTGTGTGAGAGGGAGATCCATTTGGTGTTTGATGTTCTGTAGTATAAGGGATTGGGTGGATTGTGTGCTTGCTGTTTGGTCGAGTTGGGGATCCAATCTGTTGGTGTGTGATTGGGTTGTTTGCTGAGTACTCTTTTTGCTGTTGAGGTTGTGTGCTGTTGGGTATTTCTTGCACGCGCCTCGCACGTACTCTTGGAGCGCCGCCCGGGATTCTGATCCCGTTATTTCTTTTTACATATATTGAATCGTCCATAAAAGGCAAGTCCACTTGAACTCATTTAATTTTTCTAGTTCAAGTTTATTGACCTCCCGCAAGTAGTTCTCTTCATTTATCTTAAATTTGCCTTGTGTACTTTCCGTTGGGAGTATCGAGGGTTTACACGAGCTAACCCGACGTACTCTTGACATCGTATTATTATCCATTGACTTAAACCCAAACCTGTATACACACATGACATGAATAAAATGACTAGAACTTGTATATGAGGAAAATATATTTTGATCGAATACATTGATTGATTGAGATCTTGTGACTTAAACTATGACATGATAAATTGACTTGTACACTATAAAATCCATTCTAATTGCTGTACATTAGTGTAATACATTTCATGATACAATAACGTGTTGATTATCGACTTTGATGAACATATATGTGATGACTTTTTATAAATTCCTGCTGCCTGTACTGTTTTGCACAGAGGTTTCGACCCTGTTGCCATAGGAATTAACACAAACAATACAAAAGAGAGTTTTAGCTTACTGAGTCTAGTTTCTAACCCAACTGACGGATCCTGATTCTGAGTTACGAGCTGTGAGATATTACATTTTGTCTCTGCTGGTCTGCACTTTTCAGATCGCAGAATTAATGTAATACCGACACAATTATCAGTGAATCACCATGTTAACAATATTATAATGCCATGAAAATCTCCAGGAACTTTATAGACATGTTTAAGAGTCATCCCTAATTTTTGTAGATTTTTATAGTTATTTTATACCATGTTTTCACCCATTAAATGTTCACATTAAGCTGCTGCCAGAACAGCTAAACTGCAAAGAATAGGAAGTTTAACCTAGCTACAGTCGAAATTAACAGAAACTTACTAAATATAAATTGTAGCCCTAAGTGTCTAGTTGTTGATAACATCCTGGAACTTCGAATTCCGAACTGTAGCCTATGAGTTATCGCTATTTCAGTGTTACTATGTCGGCTGTTTTCAAATTCACTACTTCTTGTATATTATTGTGTAATGCATCATGTTGCTGCATTCTTATCATCCCCTTTGAAAATTGTATACATACTTGCATGGACATGAATGACTTAATAAAATACTAAATAAGCCGGAGTTAATAAAGGTTGACTTAGTAGTGGATAGTCTCAGAAAATGTACTCGGTAAGGCCTTATCATTATATCGTATTGTCATGGAAGGAGGAGTATCGATTGTGAATGATTGATTGTTAATTGTAAATGATTGTTATTGACACCGAGTACACGCTCTGTAGATCCCACCACGAAGTCTAAAACGTACACTGTTTTGCGTGCACCGAACCTGTGGTATGGGACACAGTAGTACGTATACTAGATAGAGGGAACAACATACTAATGAACTTAAGTTGACACGTATATACTTGATCGTGACCATTGTTTATTGATACCGTTATTGCTTTTGTAATTTGATCTTGATTCATATTCCTTGATGAACCTTGTTCCCTTACTCTCTGCTTTTCACTACTTGCTGTCCGTACTTGCTCTAAGGACAAATTATTCTTCCTTTCTAGATGAACAAGTACAGGTGCACAAGGAGAATTACCAGAAGGCATTGGTGAGCAGTTCTTCTACGATCGGAGCAGGAGCTTGCCAGAAGGTATTTGTTGTTCATTTCCAGTTGTTGGTTATTAAATTAGACTATTCATGTTTAGTCTAAGTATTCGTTTATGTGATTATGTATTTATGCGTGGTTGTGATTATTTCCTTGTCATGTTATTGAGTTAAGACTGGTACAGCTTATGGATGATATGATTTGGCGTACTTATATCATTCGCTGGGCCTTCGTCACGAACTCGTATTCCTGTATTTTGGAAAGCGGGGCGTGATAGGTTTTTAGTGGTATCAGAGCCAGATTTTGGCTAATGTGTTAGTCACGTTTGGCTCATACGTTAGTCAAGTTTGGCTCTAGCCAGTCTAACTCAATAATATGCGCACCACGTCAATCACATGAACATGTAATAACCAATATATAATCTGGATACTCCTCTCATTTGATTCCTCTTTTGATCCCTTCACATTTAGTTCCATCATTTCTCAGTTGTTTCGTCCCTTCCATCCTTTCACATTTATTGATTCCTTTCTGGGTATAATTTTTTTCTTTTGTGCTCATATTCCTTTGATTCTGGAGTTGTCCATTCTTTTCTTCCCGCTTGGTTCGTCGATCAGCATCAGTGGATCTTTAACAACATATTAGAGGCTTGTTTAAATTCCTACGTTGCTATATATCTTTATGATATATTTATTGTGTAAATTTGCTACATTGCATATTTATTTTCTCATTCACATTTGCATTGTGCTTATGCATGTATTTCATTCTGTTTTTTCTCCCTGCTTTTATAAACCATTTTCACTACTACTATTTTGTACTATTGTGTTTGATATTTATAATCTATACATCTATTTTGATATTCCATTGTGTGACTTTCAACTCCATTTCTTACTTTCTACTATTTTTATATCATGAATTTCAAAACATAACATCATACTTAAATTAAATGTCCCCTATCCCTATGCATATGAAAGGTTACATATTTCATTTCACCATTTCGGTGCAACCTAATGTCGAGATGACAAATATGCAACTCGATGTCAATGGAGGTAAATTGCAACTGGATGTCGATGAGGCAAAATGTGCAACCGAATATCCAAACGGCAACCTGCAACCTGATGTCGTGAAGGCAAACATGCAACTTGATGTTAAGGAAGCAGGATTTTCTACCTATTTGCTAATTGATATTTCACGACTTTTTACTTATATAATGAAACAAATGATAAAGAAATATTTCCTTTATGACATTTTGTTTATATAATTACACTTTATGTTTCCCATACAATTTGAACTAGTGTAGTTGATTTTACTCTATTTTGTGTTTACAATTTTTTTACATTTATGTTAAGATTGAGTACATCTACTATGGTCTAAGTTTTCGGTCTTTTGTGAATTACTATTTATTGCCACCGTTCCTAATTTTTTAACATTTTAGGTTTCTCACTTACTTTTGTTTCCACATCCTAATTAATGATTTGACACTTACTTTTGTAATATTTAATGAACTCCTTTTAAGTCTTCTTACAAATATATATTTTTTGGTCTATTTTGCTTGTTACCCTTTAATGTGTTTTTCGAGTATTGATTATAATGTCAACATTCACTAATTATTATATGTCTTTTACATTCATTGTTATTAATATTTTCTTTACTTAGCTAAATTTGTTCGTATTTCTATGTATCTTGACTAGTTATTTTTCCCCAAACTTTTTTTTAAAACCTTTAAAGTTTGTGTTTCTTTGTTGTTTGTATGGTTATCAACCTTTTTATATTGGGTTTTATCTCTTCACTTTTGACTTCTTATTCTATGTGAATAGTCTTTCTATTTTCTCACGATTAGGGATTAATGGTGTATTTTGACTTCACTTTCCATTTATAATTGATCGACTATATATGTCCCTGTTTGATTTATTTATAGAGTGGATAAGCCAAATTCTTATTTTTTTTAATAACGTTATTATTATTGCTATGTTTTCATTATTATTATTGGTTTCATTATTATTATTGATATTACCATTGCTATTATTATTGTTGTTTTCATTATTTTATTATTGTTAATATTGAATTACCTTCGTACAAAAAAATGTTGAACCCAAATTATATTATGTCTTGCATTATTATTCTTACTAGTATTGTTAATATATTTTATTATTGTTATTATTATTATTGTTATTGTTATTATTATTATTATTATTATTATTATTATTATTATTATTATTATTATTATTATTATTATTATTATTGCATTATTTTCATCAATGTGTTGAATCCTATTCTGTCATGTATGTATTATCAGTATTATTAACATTTTTAATGTTATTATTATTACTATTACCAGTATGATTATGATGATTTTTATTACTGTTATTATTATTGCTATTATTATTTTTAATATTATTGTTATTATTATTGTTATTATTATTGATATTATTATTTTTATTATTAATATGTGTTGTTATTATTATTGTTATTAATATTTTACTATTGAGATTATTATTTTTATTATTAATATTTGTTGTTATTATTATTTTTGTTAAAGCCCATTAGTTTTGACCTATAGTATAACTTTTAATTATTTAAATTGAAGCCAAACTTTAAATTTATTCTGCATTATTTATTTATATCTATCTTGAGCCTATACTCTCCTTGATCCTGGTGTCTCATTCTTGTCTTCCAGCTCGGTTCATTGATGGTGTCATGTGACATACGGTGACATGTATGTTGCTTGGGACACAATCATCGGAGTAGCGCAGTGGAAGCGTGGTGGACCCATAACCCACAGGTCCCAGTATTCTCTATTGTTGTTCCTTCTTCTTTGCATCGTTCAGATCTTGTTCGTCTTTTTCACTCATCATCTTTTGTCGATTTATTATTCGACATCGATCTCATCTATGTCCTTTTTTTATTCTGGTACTTCCATCACTTGAGTTTTCTTTTTCTAATTTCCTTGCCTTGTTATTTCTTAAATTTGCTTCTGTTTTGTCCTGTTGCCCGCCAGAATGAATTTCGAGGACAAAATTCTTCTTATAAGGTGGGTAGGATTTGTAACCCCTGTTCCTGTAAATACGTTTTTCTGAACATTTTTCCGTATTTTGATTATTATAAACTTGTTTTGTGCTAAACTGATTTCAGATCTTCTACTAAGTATTGTTCTAATAGACAATTATATTTACCTTGAACAATAATGTATTTTTCAATTTATAATTGATAGGATATTTATATGCTATATTATTATTGTTTGGATTCTAATAAATTTATTAATCTCAAATTCTACTTTTATACACTTTGTTATCATTATTATTGTTACTTCTATTAGTATTATTATTATTGTTATTGTTATTATTATTATTATCGAATTATTTTCATGAAGGTATTGAATCCAAATTGTATTTCGTCATATATTAATTATTATTATCCGTATTGTTATTATTTTATTATTGTTATTATTATTATTATTACATTTAATATTATTTTTGTTACTATTATTTTAATGTTATTGTTATTATTATTTTTATTATTGAGATGTGTTATTATTAGTCTTATTACTATTATTTTCTGTTAAAGCCCATTGATTTTTTATATATGTTATATTATTTAATTATTTGGTTTGAAGCCCAAAAATTTAGTCCATCTCCTATTGGAGTCCAACCCACAAACCCATATGTTCACCCGTATACAAATTTGTTCACATTTTACTCAACTGCACCATCCCCCGTATCTCCAAACCCCCAACTATCTCAACTACCCATTATTTTATTACTATTTTTCAATAACTCACCTCTCCCACTCTCTTTCTCTCTCCCCTCCTCTGTCTCCAAAACCGAAGTAGAACACCTCCTTTCCCCTTAGTCTTTGTCACGCCCCACTTTCCAGAATACGGGAACACAGGTACATAACTGAGGCCCAGCGAATGATGTGGATACATCATTCATAAGCTTTATATTTAACTCAACAACAAGATAACAATATCAACCACGCAAGCATGTAAAATCACAATAGGATAACAAAGTACATGACATATTACATGACATAACCAACAACTGGAAAAAAATATAGTTACGGGTCAAACACGCCCGAATTACAACAAGGAGTATATGAATAAAACAAGAACTAAAATAACATAAAATTAAACAACACTCAAATCTTTGCTCAGCAACACCTTCGGGTAATGCTCCATCTGGGCCTGCAAGTATATTATTACAAAGGAAGAGATAAAGATGGACCCGTTAATGCAAGTCACGGGCCGCAAGTGGTACAAGCTAACGGGACAATTATAAAATAAAATAAAAGCAGGGAAAGAACAAGGAATCAAGAATCATATAATAGGAAAAATACAACATGCAAACAGGAAAACAAGACATTATGGGACAAGTGGCATGCATGAAAACAAGTAAATAATCCATAGGAATATGTAACATGTAAACAAGTAAGCAAGTAAACGTGTCAATATGAACGAGTAACATGTAAACAAGTAAACAAGTCATCATAACCATGTAACATGTAAACGGGTCATACAAGTGTACATGTTAATGTCATGTCTTTTATTAACCTAACTAGGTAGCACTTCATGCGTCCCATACCACATGGTTGCTACTCGCAATCAAGTGAACGTTTAGACCAGTGGTAGATTCTATAGGTCACGTACCCGGAAAACATATCAAGTCAATTGTATCTTGTATCGAGATACGTGCAATATGGAACATAGTGTAACATGTAGCGTGAAACATAGAACATAAAATTCGCAAACTTGTAACTTGTAAATTGCAATTTGCATCAGGAAACCACGAGCTCCCGTCCGAGTACGCTCTTCTATATTACCCACTACTAAATCTTTTCCCTTTATACCCCGACTTGTTATCTTTTTATTACAATTAACATGAACAAAAACTACACGCAACAATAAGGACGGTAACATGATAGGATCGAGTATCAATACTTATGCAATGCAGGAAACATATCTCAGAATTTATAAAACATATTGATGTGACTAATGGCATGCATAACACTTAATCAAGAAAAAGATATTATAACAATATGCAAACTAGTAACAAGCAATTCATGCACAACATCCTATATAGTTCTAAGAGTATATATGTGTATCTGTTCATGCAATGCATATGGTGACAGAATTTTCGCAATCATGTATAAATACGGGATCAATAGATTATGTATAATACGAATAGAGTCAAGGAATATACTTGCGGTATTTTGCAAAAAGCTTGTATTAGAACAAACAAATTGTACAAGAGAAAACTTGCCTGTTAGTTGACGACGATTAAATTTAAGACAGAATAACGGGATCAGTATCCCGGGCAGCAGAACACGTGCAAGATATATGGCAGCCACACCAAAAAGCAAATCCAAAATAGCAACTCCCAAAATAGCAAACTCCAAATAGCAACTCCCCAATAACAATTCCAAAACAGCAACACACCAACTCCTTTCCCGATCGGATCTCCTCACAACACCAAACACCCATACAATAATCCAACAGCGACCCAACACCAATATAACAAAATCAATTCCCACACACCAAACAGCAACAATCCAAACTTTTTCTCCTTCTCCACCTTTTTCAATAGAGAGAGTGAGAGATAGAAAAAAGAGAGAGCGCGGGAGAAGGGAACAACGACTTTGGGAAGCAACGGGAAGAGGAACAGCGACGGGAGGTGGGTGCCGCGACTGGAGGTCATGACGCTGGCGGATAGGTGGGCGGCACGTCGATGGAGAAGTTGAGGAGGAGGCGGTGACTTTGGAGAGTGACGGGGAGAGAGGGAAACAGTGAGCGACTGTGGATCAGTCGAGGGCGATGAGCGGGGGTCGGCAATGGCCTGATGCGGCGGCGATCTGAGGTGGAGGTGCTTGACTGTGGGGGATTCGAGCGGCATCGACGGGCTCGATGGGTTCTCGAGGTTGAAGACGACATCGAGGTCGTGGCAACGGCAATAGAGTGTGAGGAGAGGGCGGCGTCTCGACGAGGAGGGCGAGCTTGGATGGCGATGGAGTTCGAGCAGAGGACGGTGGAGTTGTGACTTGACGGCGAGGCAGGTTGAAGACGGAGGGAGGCGACTAGCACGCAGGCGAAGTGTCAAGGCGAGGAAGGTGGGGAAGACGTCGGGGCTGAGTTTGGAGGTTCGAACGAAGGAATGGAGGAAGAAGGAGGGGTCTGGGGTTCTCTGGTTTTTGTTTTCAAAACAGGGGAGGGGTTGTAGAGTGGGAGAGAGAGAGAGAGGGTACGGGAATGGGGAAATGATATAATAAGATAATGGGGTGAGAAGTGGGGGGGAGTTACAAGGAGTATGGGGGAAAGTGCAGGTACAAGAATTGAAGAGTGGGGAGTTGGAGTACGGGACAGAAAAGTGGGGGAGAGGAAAATATTGTATATGGGTAGGTATAGATCTGCATAAATATATGTGTTCTGAGTTATTGGATTTGGGCTTGGGCTTAAAAGGGGCTCAAAATATTTAAATAAGACAATTAGGTTGTTGGGCTAAATTTTGGGTTCAGATTAAATATAAAATAAAATAAAATCAGAATGTGGAATTGGACTTATAATAACAACTGGGCTCACATTAATAAAATCAAAATGCAACTTGGGCTTATAATAAACAATTGGGTTTCAGAATAATAAATACAAAATTGGGTTCATAAAATAGTTAAACAATTGGGCTTGAAATAAATATTAAAGAATCGAATAATTTGTATATTGGGTTCCATAAAATAGTTTAAACAATAAAGTTAATTAGGGGAAAATAGTTATAAGATACTGAGGATTTAAATACGGTAAAATACTTTTAAAAATACGTATTAATGAAAACAGGGGTTACAGTCTTCCTCTCGACCTCAAACCCACCTCCATCGCCTCGCCTCCGCCTCCGCTGTTGCCGAAGAACCCAACCTCATCGTCGAGCTTGCCTCGATTACATTCCACTTGTTGAGTTCATCACCTGTCTTCCTCGACGTGCCGCTCGAGCCTCCCGCTCGACGCAGTCATCATCTCCACCATTCTCATCACTGGAGTGCCGTCCAGTCGAGTCATCTGCTCGATTGCGCCACCTCGTAACCCCCGCCGCTCGCCCCTGCACCCCGCAACTGCCATCGATGCCATGGCTGCTCCTCAACACCACCGAATGCCCAGTCGCCTCCTCGACTACACCCTACAGCCAGTCGAGCAATTCGTTGACGCCACTCGAGCCTACCGCCGCCTCAGAGAACTCATCGCCATCGCGGTTTCCCCTTTCCGCCATTACCGAGCTTTGAAGTTCTGAACCCCCATCTTCGCTCTCCGTTGTCTCTGCAACCACCGAAGGCTCCTTCACCCGTCGTCTCCGCCGTCGGGACCTCCCGTTGCCAGCGTTGCCGTGGTCTCTTCCGCTCTCTCTCCATCTCTGTCGAGTGTGGAAGGAAGGAGACAGAGTGTGGAAGGAAGGAGATAGGGTTGGTGGTTTTGGTGTTCTGGTGTTCTGGATTAGGGAATGGATTATATTGGGGTGTTTGCTGTTTGTGTAGAGGAGGGGATCCCGATTTGGGTGTGGTGTTTGCTATTTTGGAGAAGGGTTGGTTTGTTGTTGGTGTTTGGTGTTTGTGTGAGAGGGAGATCCATTTGGTGTTTGATGTTCTGTAGTAGAAGGGATTGGGTTGATTGTGTGCTTGCTGTTTGGTCGAGTAGGGGATCCAATCTGCTGGTGTGTGATTGGGTTGTTTGTTGAGTACTCTTGTTGCTGTTGATGTTGTGTGCTGTTGGGTATTTCTTGCACGTGCCTCGCACGTACTCTTGGAGCGCCGCCCGGGATTCTCATCCCGTTATTTCTTTTTACATAAATTGAATCGTCCACAAAAGGCAAGTCCACTTGAACTCATTTAATTTTTCTAGTTCAAGTTTATTTACCTCCCGCAAGTAGTTCCCTTCAATTATCTTAAATTTGCCTTGTGTACTTTCCGTTGGGAGTAATGAGTGTTTACACGAGCTAACCCGACGTACTCTTGACATCGTATTATTATCCATTGACTCAAACCCAAACCTATATACACCCATGACATGAATAAAATGACTAGAACTTGTATATGAGGAAAATATATTGTGATCGAATACATTGATTTATTGAGATCTTGTGACTTGAACTATGACATGATAAATTGACATGTACACTGTAAAATCCATTCTAATTGCTGTACATTAGTGTAATACATTTCATGATACAATAACGTGTTGATTATCGACTTTGATGAACATATATGTGATGGCTTTTTATAAATTCCTGCTGCCTGTACTGTTTTGCACAGAGGTTTCGACCCTGTTTCCATAGGAATTAACACAAACAATAAAAAAGAGAGTTTTAGCTTACTGAGTCTAGTTTCTAACCCAATTGACGGATCCTGATTCCAAGTTACGAGCTGTGAGATATCACATTTTTTGTCTCTACTGGTCTGCACTTTTCAGATCGCAGAATTAATGTAACACCGACACAATAATCAGTGAATCACCATGTTAATGTTATTATAATGCCATGAAAATCTCCAAAAACTTTATAGACATGTTTAAGAGTCATCCCTAATTTTTGTAGATTTTTATAGTGATTTTATACCATGTTTTCACCCATTAAATGTTCACATTAAGCTGCTGCCAGAACAGCTAAACTGCAAAGAATAGGAAGTTTAACCTAGTTACAGTCGAAATTAACAGAAACTTACTGAATATAAATTGTAGCCTTAAGAGTCTAGTTGCTGATAACATCCTGGAACTTCGAATTCCAAACTGTAGCCTATGAGTTATCGCTATTTTAGTATTACTATGTCGGTTGTTTTCAGATTCACTACTTCATGTATATTATTGTGGAATGCATCATGTTGCTGCATTCTTATCATCCCCCTTAATAATTTTATACATACTTGCATGGACATGAATGACTTAATAAAATACTAAACAAGCCGGGGTTAATAAAGGTTGACTTTATAGTAGATAGTCTCAGAAAATGTACTCGGTAAGGCCTTATCGTTATATCATATTGTCATGGAAGGAGGAGTATCGATTGTGAATGATTGATTGTTAATTGTAAATGATTGTTATTGACACCGAGTACACGTTCTGTAGATCTCACCACGAAGTCTAAAACGTACACTATTGTGCGTGCACCGAACCTGTGGTGTGGGACGCAGTAGTACGTGCACTAGATAAGAGGGACAACATACTAATGAACTTAAGTTGACACGTATATACTTGATCGTGACCGTTGTTTATTGATACCGTTATTGCTTTTGTAATTTGACCTTGATTCATATTCCTTGATGAACCTTATTCCCATACTCTCTGCTTTTCACTACTTGCTGTCCGTACTTGCTCTAAGGATAAATTATTCTTCCTTTTTAGATGAACAAGTACATGTGCACAAGGAGAATTACCAGAAGGCATTGGTGAACAGTTCTTCTACGATCGGAGCAGGAGCTTGCTAGAAGGTATTTGTTGTTCATTTCTAGTTGTTGGTTATTAAATTAGACTATTGCATGTTTAGTCTAATTATTCGTTTATATGATTATGTATTTATGCGTGGTTGTGATCATTTCCTTGTCATGTTATTGAGTTAAGACTGGTAGTGCATATGGATGATATGAGTTGGCATATGTTACCGCTAAATCTGGTGTGGGGGCAAACAGATAGAATTTGTGGATTCTTAGGGAAACCGAATAGAAAACCTAGGGCCTTTCCACTGGAGTTTGACCGTTGACTCCCGCCGTTCACCTGCAAAAAGTGCGAGACACCGGGGTTGATCCCGGCGACGCACCCTCCAACGCCCAAGTCAGTAATCAGAAGAGATTACGAAAGAGCGTTTAACTAGCGAAAGATTGATTACCTCCTAATGGTGGTGGATGGGGGGTATTTATAGCCACCTTTGGGATCAGTTTAGGAATGAAATCCCTAATTCCCAGTGAAAGGATTGAGCGAATCAGGGTCGTTGATTGAATACAATTAGAAACCCTAATTCTATCCAGCTGAACCGGGTTTCTTGCGGGTTGGGAACCGAGTTTCTTACAGGTTGGGACCCGCACCCAGTTGAGATGGATCTGTTGGTGGGTTAATGGGCTTTTGGAGAAAAGACCCAGAACCCATTTCAGACCCTTTTGTAAGTGAAATTACCATCTTACCCCCAAGCTTTGAGATTCGCACCTGATTTGGACGGTTCCGATTTAACCCCATTTTTAGCCATATTACGAGCCCCCCACTCCCGAAAACTGAGTTTGATCAGCCTTTGAGGAGTAGTTTTACGATTTTAATGGCTTGCGGAGTTGTATCGGAGTCCAAACGAGGGGTATTGAATCTTTGTTTGAGGTATTATGGTGATTTTCGAAACTATTTGCACGCTCAAGGTTATTCCTGAGCTCTCTTGGACTTCTGGTAATTTTTCTTAACTTTGCGAAGTGGTGATTTGTTATTTGGGGGTCTTAATTAACCTTTCTAAGCAATAATTATTTACCCAGGGGCTCGAAAATATTTTCCCGGATTTATAATTATTTTTTAGAATTTTCCATCAATCCACCCGAATCTTTAGCCATCTTATTCATGATATTTAGATAGACGACTCGCTATTATTCACGGCGTGGTGGGATCTGATCCCTTCGTTAGTATTGGGCACGAATTTTGAGGAGATCTAGTGCTTGCGCTTGCTTAGAGGAGTGATTTCCACTACTTCACAGTTTATATATTTCGACACTGTTGCCGACCCCGCTCGTATGCTTGCCGAGGAGGAGGCCGAGGTCTATGAGGGTTCGGCACCCTTCGCCGAAGTGCGGAGATACCTCGGCTAGGCTGCCGGCGCGAGGTCCCTTTTTCCCATATCTGAGGGTCGGTGGCAAGAGCGTTCGGCAGCGTGTGCCGAGGTCTAATTTTTCATATAACAGGGTCGGTGGCAAGAGCGCACGGCAGCATGTGCCGAGGTCCATTTTTTCCATGTAACAGGGTCGGTGGTAAGAGCGCTCTGTAGCGTGTGTCGATGTCCATTTTTTCTATGTAACATGGTCGGTGGCAAGAGCGCTCGGCAAGGTGTGCCGAGGTCCAATTTTTCCACGTAACAAGGTCGGTGGCAAGAGCGCTCGGCAGCGTGTGTCGAGCTCCATTTTTTCCATGTAACATGGTCGGTGGCAAGAGCGCTCGGCAGAGTGTGCCGAGGTCCAATTTTTTCACGTAACAAGGTCGATGGCAAGAGCGCTCGGCAGTGTGTGCCGAGGTCCATTTTTTCCATGTAACATGGTCGGTGGCAAGAGCGCTCGGCAAGGTGTGCCGAGGTCCAGAGCAAGATTTTTGGCGGCTTAGGAAACGACAGGCTGGGCAGGTGACTGTTGAACTTCTGATGACTCTGACAGATGTGACAGCCATTAATGTGATAGTACACTTTGGCACGGTAAATAATGTGATGGTTCAGCTCATTTTGTCATCTTGTGTGAATGGGCCTGTCTCTTTGGGCCCATTATCATCGTTTCGTGTGCCAAGCTCTATAAAACTCCACCCCCTCTCTCATTTTTCACTTCTCCGAATTTTTACTCAAGCAGTGATTTTTTGCTAGTGAGAGCTCACGGTGATCGTCGATTGTTTTCCGGTGAATTTTCCAACCGCACACGTCACTTCAAGGTAATTTATACTTAGTTTATTTCCAAGTATAAATATGTCTCTTTCCCCTGTCTCCGAGCCCTCCCCTCCTGCCGCCGAAGTTCCTTCTCCGAGTCAGAGAGATCGAAAAGATAAGGGCAAGAGGGTATTTGGTAGAGACACGATTGTAGAGGACCCGAAACGCATGGGGCAGTTCGGCAGGTTGCCGGGACCATTGACAGGGCTGCAGAGAGTTCGAAAACTTCCGAAGGAACATGCCAAGCGTGGGAGGGGGAGGACCTTCGAGGAGAACGCGGCAAGGGAGACCTCCGAGGCAGACGAAATGGTGTCCATCCTTAGCTCAAAGGACTTGGCAGCGATCCGGGATTGTTTCCAAATGCCGGAGGAGTACGAACTGATGCTGTCGGATCCCGGGGTTAGGGCCAATTCGCCGCTGCCAGTAACCATGTGTTTCTGGCCGGTCGATGCCTTTATCGCCGGGGCTCGGCTACCTCTCCACCCGTTCGTGATCCAGGTGCTTAGATGGTTTGGGGTCAGCCCCATTCAACTAATGTCGAACGCGTGGAGAGTAATCAATGGGTTCATTCTCTATTGCCAAACAGCTGGGGTCGAGCTGGAGTTGAGGGTGCTTCGGACGCTCTACCGGCTTCATCAGCAGAACCGGACGGAGTTCCGGTATTACTTGGCTCCGAGGCATGGAGGTCGGCTCGTCGTTTGCCCCGACTCCATAAAGCACTGGCGTGATAAGTATCTCATAGTGTGGAGTGCAGAGGCGTGGCCCATACCCTCTAGTTGGGTGGAGAAGGTGACGAAGCGAGTCAGGGAGTCGCCAGTGCTTCACCCTCAAGAAGAAGAGGCAGTTCGGATTCTTCTAGATCGACCAAAGTACGATTGGCAGGATCTGATCGAAGACGTTTTCTTCAGGGGAGGGCTCTGCCGCGTGGATCCCAGTACGCGGCTTCTTCTATGTTCCTTTTTACTTTCCACTTTGCCTATCATGACTTGTGTTTTTTTAACCAACTTCTTGTTTGTTGCAGAGGTGATGGACTACGAAGCAGTGCTGGCGCAGAGGGCCGCCCTCGGAAGCAAGGTGCCGAAGAAGCGCAAGAGGGTCGCCACCAAACTGCCATCCGTGAAGACCCAGAAAGTCGCGAGCGCGGTCGAGGAGGTGGAGGCACCGACGGATGTGACCCCGACCTGCGCTCCGACAGTAGCCTCGACGTCAGCCGAGGGTAGGGAGTTCCCGACCGCCGCCGCGCTCGGGATGGAGGTGCCCCCGCTGACGGTGGCGGCCGAGGAGCTCTTGACGGAGGAGCACAAGAGGATTCATGTTCCGGACTGGCAGGTCTGGTAATTAGATGAGTTCCTCGGCGACTCCCTGGTGAGCATGCAGGTGGTAAAGCACCTGGCGATGCCGAAGGACCGAGCCGCCATGGATGCTGGCCAGGTAGGCGACGAGGCCACCAAAATCGCTCGCTCGGTGGTATCGGTAAGTGTGGACTTTTCGCATTTGAAGGTAGCTTTTATGTTTGATTTTCTAACTCCTTGCACTTCTCGTTGTTCTGCTGCAGATAACTGTCCACTTCGGTCATCTCATGGAGAAGATGACGGAGTTGGAGAAGAAGCTCAAGCAGGAGTCCGACCGAGCTCGGGTCGAAAAGGCTCGAATTAGCAACGAGCTCGACAAGCTGAAGGTCGAGTTCGAGGTGAGGACGACGAGGCTCGAGTACCTCGAGGGCCTCATCGCGAAGCTCGAGGGCGACCTTCTTCGGCAGAAGGAGGAGATGGCCAAGCAGCTAGCCGAGGCAGTGGAGGCCAAGGCTGCTGTGGTGAAGGACGCCGAAGCGGCCACCATGGCGAAGGCGCAAGGCTTCCTCGCCGCGAACATGGCCAAGGCATACTCCCAGGCCATCACTCAGGTATCGGAGCGATATCCTGAGGTGGACTGCTTGGGATGGAGGCTCTTCCCCGACCACGTCGAAGGCTTTGACCCCGAGTTGGAGGAGGAAGGAGGGGACGGCGAAGATGACCCCAAGGTCAAGGTCGTCGGCGAGGTGCAGGGTTCAATGGTGACTCCGCTGGCAGTGGTGGCTCCTTCGGGGGATTCCATCCCCACCGAATCTCGACGCCCCGGGAAAGAGGTCGTCCCCTGATTTCCTCTTCTTTCTTTTGTTTTTTGTTTTGTCTTTTGAACCACCGATTGTATTGCTTAATTGCGGACTAGCCACCACATTTTTGTGATGAATGAAAATACACTTTTGAGCTCGACCCTGTGTTGTTGTTTTCTTTTTAAGTAGTCTTGAAATTTGACTAAGTATTTAAACAAGATTTTAGTCTTCACTATAGCCTTGTTCAGGAGTCGGATATGAAGCTAATCCGCAAACATTTACTGAGCGTTCTCGTTGTCTGCTTTGATCTTTTCAGCTCACCGAGGTGACCCAGTCCGCCGAACCCACTCGCTCCGGGGAGGAGTTTGGTTCCGAGGTCAGCTTAGGGGCGACGAGACTATGTTTGATCAGGTGCCGAGAGCGTCTTTACGAAGTCGAGCTGGGGTTGCGCAGAGCGAAAGTGAGCGGAACCATCTGCAGCAGATCTTAGGCCGGAGGGACATCGAGATTCAGCGGCTAGAGAGTAGGCTCTCCGAGATACCACCCGTAGGCGAGGATGATGGTTCGTCTACAGCCTTCACCAATGGGCTGAGGCTTAAGTGTCTCCAGCATTCTTTGTCGAAGATGACAGCGGAGAGGGATGATATGCTCACTGAGATTCACCACTTTCAGATTGTGGAGGCAGAGCTATTGGCAGAAGAAGAGGAGTTGACGACGGCGGTGGGCAAGCTGATGGCCGAACACGACGAGTTAACGGCAGAAGTCGACGCGTTGAAGAGGGCCACAGTGGACAGGGGCATCGAAGTCACTCAGCTCCGCTAAATAATTGCCAGCTGTCCTAGCATCCTGAGCACCGCAGTGCCTCCTCACTTCGAGGTGGACGTAAAAGATGACTCTCTGAAGCAACGGATAGCCGAGCTAGAGGTGGAAGTGGCTCGCCTCAAACCACGTTCGGGACCGATCAACGTCCGGAGCACTTCGTGCACTCGTGAAGAAGGCGAACAAGAGATTTTGTTCTATGAGCTTGCGACCCGTTCGCCTGTTTCTCGGCAAAGTCCGGGTGATGCCCAAAGTGGTGTGGCGATATCATCGAGCGGAGCATCCATCGGCACAACTGTCAAGAGCAGTGCCGAAGATACATCTCAGTTCGCCGGCATAAGGACGAGTTCCGGGGTCAAGCATCGCCGTCCCCAGGTATCTTTGAAGCGGAACATCCCTGCGCCTAGGAGGCATTGAAGATCTCTTGTTCTCCAAGTTTTGTATTTTTTCTAAGTGTTACGAGTAGGCTTTGTTAGTTTTGGCTTTTCAACTTTTAACTTCATTGTAAAGAAGGGCATCATCTTGTACTGTCTTCCCACACTTAATTGAAATAATGCCTTTTCTTTCTTGGACTTGTGCGTTTTTGTGAGACTTGTGTCGTTGTATTCCTTGTGGCTATCTTTAGCATGCCGAGGTCCAGAGCTAGATTTTTGCTCGTTTGGGCGTCGGTGCCAAGAGCGCTCAGCAAGGAGTGCCGAGGTCCAGAGCAAGATTTTTGCCCGTTTGGGCATCGGTGCCAAGAGCGCTCGGCAAGGAGTGCCGAGGTCCAGAGCAAGATCTTTGCCCGTTTGGGCGTCGGTGCCAAGAGCGCTCGGCAAGGAGTGCCGAGGTCCAGAGCAAGATTTTTGCTCGTTTGGGCATCGGTGCCAAGAGCGCTCGGTAAGGAGTGCCGAGGTCCAGAGCAAGATCTTTGCCTGTTTGGGCGTCGGTGCCAAGAACGCTCGGCAAGGAGTATCGAGGTCCAAAGCAAGATCTTTGCCCGTTTGGACGTCAGTGCCAAGAGCGCTCGGCAAGGGTGCCGAGGTCCAGAGTAAGATCTTTGCCCGTTTGGGCGTCGGTGCCAAGAGCGCTCGGCAAGGAGTGCCGAGGTCCAGAGCAAGATCTTTGCCCGTTTGGGCGTCGGTGCCAAGAGCGCTCGGTAAGGAGTGCCGAGGTCCAGAGCAAGATCTTTGCTCGTTTGTAAGAGTGAGCTTCCTGCAATGGAGAGCGGCCTCTTGGAGGATTATTTCAATCTTAAACGAACCATAAGAACCAAAGGTTAGCTCCTCCAAGTCTTTGCATCTGCCTATTGCTCTCGAAAGTGTTTGAGGTTTTCCGATTAATGAAGCCAATTTGCAGGACTCTCAAAGCTGGGCATTGGTCGACAATATAAAAGATTCTGGAGGTGATTTCATAGTCCAATATTTGATCAAGGACGAGGTGTGTCGCAGATTTTCGATTCCGCTTCGTGATAAAACTAATAATTGCCCAGGCTGGAAATTCACCAAAGCCTTTAACAAGTTCATGTTTGAAGCTGATATTTCTCTTGAGGAAACACGAAGAATATAGCGAATTTATATCAATGACCTTCCAACCGCGCGGATCAAGAGACGCAGTGTACCAAGACTAGCATACAAATGGCAGACCTAGCATCAGCTTCTCCCATGTTTAGTATAGTTGTAGGAACTTCGCGCGCGACGGGGGAGCGCGTTCCGACGGTTGTGGAAGCAATTCCGAATGGCGAACCACTTCTAGCTCACTTAGGAGCGAGCTTGCGAAGCGGAGTCGAGCCAAGTGTTTGACTCCGAACTCATCGTTCGAGTATGTTTCAACGGTTGTGGGAGCAATTCCGAATGGCGAACCACTTCTAGCTCGCTTAAGAGCGAGCTTGCGAAGCAAAGTCGAGCCAAGTGTTGGACTCCGAACTCATCGTTTGAGTATGTTTCAACGGTTGTGGGAGCAATTCCGAATGGCGAACCACTTCTAGTTCACTTAAGAGCGAGCTTGCGAAGCGGAGTTCGGACACCCTCCAGGTCTTCATCTGAAAAAGTGACCGGGACTCCGAGGCCTTTGGGAGGGGGCATGCCATGTACTGAGTTGACTTCCCTTATGAAAGCCTTTCGAGAGGAGTTGGAGGTGCCTCCCATGGGGCCTCCATGGATGAGATGCAGGATGCATTCCTCTTCGAACTCGGGAGTTTCCTCGCCCCTTTCAGGACGCTTGCTTGCCCCCCTGGTGGGAGGAGGAAGATCAATCGGGTCCTTTCTCACAAATTTAGACAGCTGCCCCCTTTGGATGAGGGCCTCAATTTCGTTCTTCAAGGCCCGGCAATCATTGGTGTCGTGGCCATGGTCCCGGTGATAACGGCACCACTTCTCTTTGTCCCTCTTCTTGCCAGGGGTATTCATCTTCGGGACAGGAGGTATAACCCCTTCCTTCTCAACCTCCATGAGAATAGTGAAAATGTTGGCGTTAAGAGGAGTGAATCTCTCGAACCTGGGAGGAGGGCGGCACTGGTCGCCGTTGTCTTTCTAGAGCTTCTTGGCTCCCTCTTCTTCGGTCGCCTTTCTTTTGGTTCCGGAGGAAGGCCCCTCAAAGGTGGGGTGATGCTCAGCTTCCTCAGCCCGAATATACTTCTTGCTTCTGAGAAGAAGGTCTGAGAAGTTTTGCGGGGGCTTCTTGGCTAGGGAGGACCAAAGGCTGGAGTTAAGGACATTCGATTGGAAGGCTGCTGCAGCGACTGACTGGTTGAGGGAAGCGATGGACCTAGCTTCCGCGGTGAATCTTTTCACATAGTCTCTGAGCTTCTCACCCTTTTCCTGGTTGAGGTAGAGTAGCGAGATGCTGGTCTTCTCTGTTCGGCGGCTACTTACGAAGTGGGTGACGAAGAGGGTCTCAAATTGTTCAAAGGAGAATATGGAGGATGGGGCGAGGCGAGAGTACAACTCCCGAGCGGGACCTTTAAGAGTGGATGGGAAGGTTTTGCACAATAGAGCATTGGAAGCTTGGTGTATCAGCATGAGGGTCTTGAAGCTCTCGATGTGGTCCACGGGGTCTGACTCCCCAGAGTAAGTCTCGAACTGTGGGGGCTTGAAGCCTATTGGAACGGGTGCCTCTATGATTGTTCGAGAGAAGGGAGGTCGGCTCGGACGGAGGGTCCTTCCTCTAAGCTCCTCTTCCTTGTCTAGCTGACCCAAGCGCCTCTCCATCTTGTGGAGATGACGGTAGATGGTGTCAGCCCTTCGACGGTAGCCAAAGAGCCTCTGGACTCGTCTTCGTACGAAGGGGAGCAGGGGCTGCAACGATGGTATCTCAGGGACCGACGAGGACTAAGGTCATGATGGCGGTTGCTAGGAGCTGGGGGAGGAGTTAGGGACCGATGGCGAGGACTTTGGACCGGAGGAGGAGTGGGGACCCTCTGAGCATTGTTGTTGTTGGGTCGGAGATGGAGGGCTTGCAAGATGGTTGCTTGGAATTGCTGGAATTCGGCACGGGTGATAGAAGCATTATCATCCCTTGGGGGTTACCGACCAGTAGGGGAACGAGGCCTTCTTCTATGGTGCTCAGGGGACTCTCTCCGTCTTCGGTGAGGAGGAGACCTCCTATGTTCTCAGTGATGAGGAGATCGCTCATTTGGACGTTGTTGGCGGGAGGCTCCCTCTCGGGCCCGCCTTTCATCCAAACGGTGGCAAAGATCCTATTCTTTTTGCCGATTGTTGAGGGTGTTGCGGAGGTCATCGGAGGCCCGAGGATTGTGAGATGCCATGGAGTCGGTAGAGGGGTTGTGCACGGAGACGTGGTCATGTTGGAGAGGTTGTTTCTGAGGATTGGGACGGGAGCCCCCCGCACCGGCATTCTGAGGCCCGGTCTGACCCTGAGGGGGTTGGAGGTTCTGATGAGGAGGTTGGTCCTGCTACGGGGCCTGATCAGGTTGAAGAGGGGGTCCCGCCGGCTGGGCAGTTTGGAGGGAGATCTCCTGTTGTGGTTGAGGAGGAGTGGGTCCACGGTAGGACCCTCTGGATCTTAGCTTTCGGGGAGGCATGGATGGAGATGATCTTAACCAAGGGAAGAGGAAGGGTTGATATTCGTGGGTTCCCACAGACGATGCCAATCTGTTACCGCTAAATCTGGTGTGGGGGCAAACAGATAGAATTTGTGGATTCTTAGGAAAACCGAATAGCAAACCTGGGGCCTTTCCACCAGAGTTTGACCGTTGACTCCCACCATTCACCTGCAAAAAGTGCGAGACACCGGGGTTGATCCCGGCGACGCACCCTCTGACGCCCAAGTCAGTAATCAGAAGAGATTATGAAAGAGTGTTTAACTGGCGAAAGATTGATTACCTCCTAATGGTGGTGGATGGGGGATATTTATAGCCGCCTTTAGGATCAGTTTAGGAATGAAATCCCTAATTCCCAGCGAAAGGAAAGAGCGAATCAGGGCCAATGATTGAATACAATCAGAAACCCTAATTCTATCCAGCTGAACCGGGTTTCTTGCGAGTTGGGAACCGGGTTTCTTGCGGGTTGGGACCCACACCCAGTCGAGATAGATCCGTTAGTGGGTTAATGGGCTTTTGGAGAAAAGACCCAGAACCCATTTTAGACCCATTTGTAAGTGAAATTACCATCTTACCCCCAAGCTTTGACATTCACGCCTGATTTGGACGGTTCCGATTTAACCCCATTTTTACCCATATCAGCGTACTTATATCATTCGCTGGGCCTTCGTCACGAACTCGTATTCCTATATTTTGGGAAGCGGGGCGTGACACCTAATCCCCCATTCCTCCCCAAAATCATCATACACTTCCGTAGACCCCAAAGATTCCTCGAAAGGACTCGTCTCTCTTCATCTTTCCACCAACTAGTGACCACCATCGACATTTTGAAATTTGGGAATTTGAAATCTGAAACCTTAGATAGGTATGCATAATATTTACAACTTGTTGTTTGATTCTTATTGTAGGTCAAATTTAGTTGACTTGTTGTTGAAATAATGTGTTAAGATTGTATATGTGTAACGCCCCGAATCCCAAATCACTGAATTCGAGATGTTCTACAGGATCTTTTCACTTCCTTTGAGTACAATTTTACAAGGAAAATCAAACTTTTCTTTTTACATCAGAGTTTACATCATTCATTACATTTACACTTGTACAGCGGAAGTAAAAATGTACAACATTTACATAAATGAACAACAACATGATAAAATCTTTATGCATCCATTCCTCTTTACGTGTAATTTATCCTGCATACAAAACTGTGGGTACGTCAGTTTATTCAACCGACGATAATTATACATGGCCATCCTCTCTATGCCAGAAACAGTATAACGAATCTCATTTCTTAACAAATCACAAACTTGTTCATAATCAGAATATAAATCAAAAGGGAACTCTTAATGATATCGTGTCGTGATTGTGCACTTAATCCTTAATGCAATTATTTAATTTACATGACACTAATGCGCACTTGTTCGAATTCTATGCATCCCATACTACATAGGTCCGAGGGCAAGCCTCTTAATCGTTCTTCATTTTTGTAGGGTTCAATCCCTCGCCATGATTTATTCTACTTCTGTAATTACGGTGAGTATCCTAAATGGTCTATGAGTACAAGCTCGTGCACTGGACCCTGGAGGGGAACCCCACGCCATGTCTTGACTCATCAAGCATGCATTCTGTGGCAATTCAAGCCTCCTCCCTGAACACGATCCTCTTGCAGTCACCAAACATCCCACAAGCGTGACTAGAGTCCGATCATTCTGAGTTGCGCCCGCGCCATGTCTTGACTCATCAAGCATGCATTCTGCGACTCACACACCCGCACCGTAAACTCTAGTTCTCATACTTATGTTTTTCTCTCACTTTCATTACCTCCTCACTATGTACTAAAATCATTAGAATCATGAATAAAAATCAAAGCTCTAGAGTTAGCCTCTCCACCAAACCGGACTTATCATTTCATTTATACATGACCAACCTTGGTCTTCTCTTCAATATCATTTCATTTCACTGCCGGGGGAGACTTAGCTACTCTTCGTTTCAATTTCCAATTCACAATTTCCAACTGAGCACTTTCAGCTCATAATTCATTTTAGAGTCTCACAGACTTTCTTATCATGATCTTAACCTTTCATGTTCATTTAATTCTCAATTCCCATCTATGATTCATTTTACATAAATCCATACAGTCATAAAAAGAGCCTCTTAGACTTCAATCATAAAGTTCACAACTTCCAACAGCAATAAAAAATGAAATCTCATACATGTCAAAGTCCACTCTGTACAGTCGACTTGGAAGGACACCAGTCGACTCATACAGTCAATACAGGTTCATCATAAATACTCGGGAGAGTCGACTGCTGCACACGGCCAGTCGGCTGTCCCGCAACTTTTCATGTTCACAGTGTCATCCACGTGACAGTCGACTGTTCATCCACCAGTCGTCCGTCCTGGGATTGTTAATAGTACATTATCATGTTCAGCTCAGTCGACTTGCTACACGCACTAAGTCGACTGGACAGTTTCATAATTCAAAACAGAATTTATCTTTCTAACCGTTCTCACATGCACTTTCGTCACAGTATACATACATTCATATTTTATAAACACCACACTTCTTACTTGTTCAGTAACATCGTAGCATGGAATTTCAAGTTACTAATATGGTCTTTTCTTTAAGGAAAATACTTTAAACATGCATTTACACTTATTCATAACTTTCTTGCGAAGATGAAGATATAATACTCAAATCATTACACTAGGTCAACATGAGGGAATATCTCATTTCATGGAATTGCCGATTAATCATAATTAAATCGATGCACCAGTCGGCTGAACACATTGTCAGTCGACTGCACCGACAGTTCTTAGTTTTGTTAATCATCGCTAGCTCTTTTCATCCATTTACCTTCCCTCCATCATATGTGTCATAGGGAAAATATGAACTTAGTAATCACACCATTACGTCTATTTGCATACATGTTTATTACCACATCATGAAAAATAATTGTCTCGTACCAGTCGACTGGTTCATTCGACAGTCGACTGTACCGACTCTTTTGTTCTTATTATCAACAGCATGCTCAGGCAATTTCTAATACATTGAATTTACTTTTCATGACATGGTAGCAATTATAATAATCATGGTATAACTCCTACATTAGAAGTCCTGAGAAACACCCACCTTACTTGAAGAAATAAACGAAATCCAGCAAAAGCTCTTTAGTGTAGTGAATGACTCCTCGCTCCTTTGCTCCACACCGAACCCTTCAGAAAGCTACTCGGCCTCCACAGAAAAGCTCCCACACACAACTCACAGAATGCCTCTCTTACAATAATAATTTTTAATGTAAAAGAGATAGGGAATGAGAGGGGTATTTGTAACGCCCCTGCCCCGAGCCCGGACAATTTATACAATTTATAAGACAAATTAGATACTATGTAGTACAACTGCCCACCACAGGCTGCCTCTCAAAAGGTGGTTAACCGAATTGGTGACTCTTGATCCTTGGCAATTATATTTTTATTATATTATATCATTTGGAATAATCGATATGGGATTAATTAAATCCTTCTCATTTCTCAAATCCATTACCGAATAGTGTTTTTACCTTTGGCGGGCCCCACCATCCCTTCTCTCCACGTCACACACATGGAGAAACCAACTATGAACAATCTGTTCATTCATCAAACCGGTGGGCCCCCCCAATACAAATACCAGATTTCTTATAAATCCCTTTATATCAAATCCCAAACATTTATATAAATCTCTCCTACAGATACTTTCTATATGACAAAGTCAAATTAATTTATATATTTCAAACCATATATATATTTCAGAAATACGGGGTATTACATACACCCCCCCTTCAGAAATCAGCGTCCTCGCTGATGAGCACGGGGCATGCACAATCTAGTGCAGGATCTACTTTCTAGCCGATGTAGAGCATTTCTGTGAGCGTCACTCTCGTCTTTGGAATTCTGGAGACCAATCCCACTCTGCGGATCATTCTGTGGATAGACCTCTATCCATCGTCCCAGACTACTGGGGATTGTCTGTCTCTCTCCGCCGATCATCCTGGAGTCCATAACTCACTGCTCCTACACTCGATGTCGAAAGTCGGCTCTGATACCACTCTGTAACGCCCCGAATCCCAAATACACTGAATTCGAGATGTTCTACAGGATCTTTTCACTTTCTTAGTACACTTTTACAGGGAAATTAAAACTTTTCATCATACATCAGAGATTACATCATAATTACATCTTTCTTTTGCACAGCGGAAGTAAAATACAACAATTAAATACAAGTACAACAGCTTGATATAATCTTTAAGCATCCAAATCCTCTTTAATCTTTAGCATAACATTTACCTGCATGTTAGACTGTGGGTACGTCAGTTTATTCAACCGACGATCATTATACACGGCCGTCCTCGCTTGCCGGAAATAGTATAACTTAACATTTCATATTTAACAAACACAAACTTGTCACATTTAGACTAAAGGGACTACCCTATTGATGTCGTGTTGTGATTGTGCACTTAGTCCTTAATGCAGTTAATTATATGACACTAATGCGCACTTGTTCGGATTCTATGCATCCCATACTACATAGGTCCGAGGGCAAGCCCTTATTCGTTCTTCATCTTTATAGGGTTCAATCCCCCGTTATGATTTAATCTACTACTGTAATTACGGTAAGTATCCTAGATGTTATCTGACCTACGAACTCATGTTTAGGCACTCTGGAGTAGTATCCTCACCCAGACGCATCATGGGAATTCCTGGGATACGCTCTCACCATAAACATGACACCACCCGTAGTCTTCAAACATCCCACGAGCGTCGCCACTGGGACGGTACTCTGGAACAGTATCCTCACCCAGACTCGTCATGGGAATTCCTGGGATACGCTCTCGCCGCTACCCAGGGCCCTCATACTCAGTGTTTTTCTCTTACTTTCATCACGTCTTCACTATGCACTAGTCCTTAGTTTCAATAAAAATCATGAACAAAATAATCACTAGAGTTAGCCTCTCCATCAACCGGACTTATTCCTTTAATTCAACATGACCAACCTTGGTCTAGTTTCAATTTATTTCATTTCTCAATGCCGGGGAGACTTAGCTACTCTATTTCAAATTTCATTTCACAATCTTTAAGTCATGACCACTTTCATGTCACAATTTCATACTCTTTCTTATTCATAATTTCATTTGTTCACAAATCCATGGTGAATACTTATAACTCAAGTTTCATATTCAAGTCCAACAATTTCATCAACAAAGTTTCTAAACTCCATCATCATACAATGGACTCATGCACTTTACAAACATACACTCGTACTTCATATTTTACACCATATCTTCAAGTAAAAATTATAATATCATGTCACACCACAAATTCTTTTGTGTCAAATACTTTCTAACAAATTCATTTCAATAACTCTTTATAAATTTGAAAATTCCCATGAGTATGTGTCTTAGAACCATAGCTTTAATATACCATTTGTTCACAAACTACATTATATTTTCTTCAATTAATATCCAAACCAATCCCATAAAATTCCTTGTATTTTTATGAAAATTACCATATTTTTCTCATATTTTTTGGACATCAAAATCTCACAAAAAAAAATATTTTTCCCTAAGTGCTAGGGGAAAGATTCGAACCCAGCACAGTAGAGAAGAAGGCCAGAGCACCCGCCGATAGGCCGATCGGTGCTAGCGAATAGAAGAGAGTGCACTAAGTATATATGCCATCTCTTCGCTGTCATATATATATATATACACAGTACTTTTTAAAAAGAATGGTGAGACCCGGATTCGAACCACACCGCTCAGGGAAACCGAACAGCGCCACCGACCGCCTGAGCCACTGGCTCAGGTTGTCACAGTGTGGATTAAAAACCCATTTGACTCATATTCACACTGTTTGTAGAAATTAACTCGATGTTCAAACAATTGATTCATATTGCCTTCATATAAACCACTGAAAAATTCCAGATTTAATCTTCTTTATTCCATCTTCAAAACAGTAATTGTAAAATAAATTTTTGTACTAAAAACACATTTTCTCCACCCAAATTAATTATTTATTTATTAAAACTAGCAAATCTTTCATTTTTGACATTGCAAAATAATCGATTAATCTTTTAATCTCTCTTTTATCCCAAAATTTTCCATGATAATTTACTGGTTATTAATCTACATTCACAACACAATACAACCTTGGTTTTCCCCGTACTCATACTAGCAAAAGAATTCATATAGCACATGAATAGGTGAAACTCAACAATTACTAATTTTGGTACATTTCTAATGTGATGACAACAAGCAATTCCTTGGTTCATTCATGCCACTTCTACACATGAATTCAAAGTATTCAATATACTTTTCTATTCAATTCCCATAGTATTAATGTCTTTCTCAATTGTCATGTCTCAACCACACAATTTGCAAGTAATTAATAAAAGGCTTTCACACATCATGCTAGTCACATTGCATCATAGTTCAATTAAACTAAATAATCAAAGAAAGTGCTTCATATGGTATCATTTCATGCAAGCAATTCACATACACAATTTATCACATCATTCTAAGCCATTCACACACTAACTTTTTAATTAGAGTGGTCTCTTATTAGTATTTTCCATGCATAATGTTATCAATATACTAGCATGAACCCTATATTAGAAACATGAATTGTTTTACCCACCTCAATTTGGAGAGAAACACAAACAAAAGCAATCAAGTAGATGAGAACACCTCCTCCTAGCCAAAAGAATGCACCACTCCAAGCCTCCAACCAAATGCCGAATGCTTCTCCTCCTTGGCCGAAAGCTACCTAGCCGAATGCTTCTTGATGGTGCCGGCCACTCCAAGCAACACAACCCACACAAACTCTTATCTTTTATAACTCTCACAATATATTAGTATAGCTTTAGAAATTACACTTTGCATATGAAAAATTAGCCATGAGTAAGGAGGTATTTATACTAAAAAATGAGGGAAATGGAGGGCTAAGATCATCTTGGTGGTTGCAAAATGAAAGGCTTAGATTCAAGTAGGAGTTAGGAAAACTACCCACCTCCTTGAAACTACCCCCATGTTCTCCACACCAAAATTTCAACTTTCCCTCCCAAAAAGAAGGATACCCGGCCAAGCATAGGAGTGTGCATTGCACGTGTACGTGTAGTGCACGTGCATGCAACTAGGCCAAATTTGTACATTTTAAAATTGTATAAAAATAATTTTGTTTAAAAAAGTCTTCTACATGACAAGTTTAATTAAAATAAATTAATTCATGGGCTTTCTTTTTGGGCCAAAAATAATTTATAAAAATAATTAAAATAAAAATGCTTTTGGGCTTTTTAAGAAAAGGCTTTTTAATTAATTCAAATAAGGCTTTTAAAGAAGGCTTTTTGTACTAAAATAATTTGAGAAAAATATATTTAAACATACTCACCATGATAAAATAATCCAACAATATATTGCACGTGCACAACACGTGCAAAATAAATAATTTTTCATTTATTGAAAAATCAGGGTATTACAGCTTAATTTGACTTTGTCATATAGAAAGTATCTGTAGGAGAGATTTATATAAATGTTTGGGATTTGATATAAAGGGATTTATAAGAAATCTGGTATTTGTATTGGGGGGGCCCACCGGTTTGATGAATGAACAGATTGTTCATAGTTGGTTTCTCCATGTGTGTGACGTGGAGAGAAGGGATGGTGGGGCCCGCCAAAGGTAAAAACACTATTCGGTAATGGATTTGAGAAATGAGAAGGATTTAATTAATCCCATATCGATTATTCCAAATGATATAATATAATAAAAATATAATTGCCAAGGATCAAGAGTCACCAATTCGGTTAACCACCTTTTGAGAGGCAGCCTGTAGTGGGCAGTTGTACTACATAGTATCTAATTTGTCTTATAAATTGTATAAATTGTCCGGGCTCGGGGCAGGGGCGTTACAAATGGTATCAGAGCCAGGTTTTCTACACTTTCACACTTGTACAAATTTATAGGGAACGACACCCTAGAAGTGGACATTAGAGTGTGTGTTTGAATCTAGAGATTTAAATGTAAGTGACTTACATTTGTGTTGCTCTAAGATTTATGCTTTCTCCTCCCTATTTCTAAGATGGCTGATCACTTCGACCCTGCTGGAGGCGACGACTGGCACATTATTGAGGAAGAGTACCATCCTGGACAGGCAGATTCCGAGGACGAGTACTACCCTGGACAAGCTGGTTCTGATGATGAGGAGTACCCTGAATCCCGAGAGATCACCCCACCTCCGGATTCATCTGATGATTCTTCTTCCGACGAAGAGGAAGTACCAGTTCCAAGTGGTCTTGTGGCTTCTCTTCAGAGGCAAGTGGAAACCCTGAAGGAGAGAGTTGGATTGTTGGAGGCTCAGCTGGAGAAGCGGAAGGCTGACTATTCTGTTCTTAGCCATCGGATTTGGGAACTTGAGAAGAAAAAGAACCTAACTGATGTGCTGAAGGATGAGGTTGATGAACTGTGGGAAGAACTTCGAGCAGCGAAGAGGACCCGTAGGAGTTAGAGTGTTGTGGCTTCTGTTTTCTTTCATTCTGATGTTTAGAGATGTTTTTAAATTCGAATGTATAAACTTTTGGAATTCAATGAAATGGAAGTTGGTTTAAATTCTTGTTATATACTTCGAATTTGACGGATCTTTTGCATCAGAATATGTCGAGAAGAGGAGCAAGGAATGGGGAAGGTTTGGATCTGGAGACTGAGCTTGCTAGGGTCTACCAGACATTGAATGCTGTGGCTCAGAACCAAGCTAGGGGGCCGGCGAATCCAGTGCCCGAGGCGATAAAGCTGGTGGAATCGTTCAAGAGAATGAAACCACCCGTATTCGAGGGAAAGTCGGATCCAGATTCGGCTGACAACTGGATACGGCAAGTGGAGACCATCTTCGAGGTGTTGGAAACACCGGAGGGTAGCAAGGTCAAGTTGGCAACCTTGCAGCTGGAGAAGGATGCAGCAGTTTGGTGGCAATCTGTGAAGAGGACCATGGGAGGTCTGTTGTTTGGTTGGGAGGAATTTTTGGAGGAGTTCCGCAGCCATTATTTCCCCTCCGACGTTCAGGAGAAGAAGGCGATGGAGTTCCTGTCGCTTCAGCAAGGCAGCATGTCAGTGAGAGCCTATGAGACCAAGTTCACTCAGCTCTCCAGGTATGCTCCAGAGTTGGTGGCGGATGAGGCCAAGAAAGCTCGCAAGTTCGAGCATGGTCTGAGGCCTAGCTTGAGATCTCGTATGATACCCCTTGGTATCAGGAGGTTCGATAAGCTGGTCAAGAGGGCGGCAGCGACGGAGGCGGATATGGAGCAGTTCCATGTTGTTCAGAACAGGAAGAACAACTGGCAGCCCGGGAAGAGGCCTGCACATTCGGGGAGTTTCAGGGGGCAACCATCTGCACAGAGGTTCAAACCGACAGGGGCGAACGCTGTGAGTGTGGCTGGGAGGCCTGGAGACAATGTGGTGAGACCTTCTGCGGTGACTTGCTACAACTGTGGTGAAACGGGACACTATAAATCTCACTGTCCCAAACTACAGGGTGGAAGCAGCAACGCACCAACGCAGCAGGCTGGGAAGAGGCCGTACCAATCAGGGCGAGTATTTGCCTTGACAGAAGCTGATGCTGAGGAGGCAGATCAGGTCATCTCTGGTACGAGGGCTGGTGTTTAGAGTCTTTGTCATTTCCTTTCCCTTTGTTTAGTGAGGCTGTTATGTAATGGTGTATATTATGTAACAGGCGAACTCTATCTTAATGGAATTAAAGCTGTCGTATTGTTTGATACTGGATCCTCTCATACTTTTGTGTCTCCAAAGTTTGCTAAAGTGTTGGGAGTTGAACCGAAGATTTTCCCAGGCAAGATCTTATCAGTAGCTACTCCGTCAGGGGAAACTTTAACCACTGATCGGTATTATGCTGATTGCGAGATTGTGATTGGGGATAGAATCTTTGGCATTGATCTGATCGAGCTGACTATCTTGGGAGTCGATGTTATCATTGGCATTGATTGGATGTCGGTGTACAGTGCAAGCATCGAGTGTAAGACCAAGACGGTGACAGTGAAGGCTCCAGGTGGACCTGAAGTCGTGTTCCAAGGGAAGCGGAAATGTTCTAAGCTGGTGGCTACTATCCGCAAGGAAGAGACTCCTGTGGAAGTGCAAGGGATTCCTGTGGTTCGGGACTATCCGACTGTGTTCTTGGAAGATTTTCCTGGGTTACCTCCGCAACGTGATGTAGAGTTCAGCATCACTGTTCAACCGGGAAGTGCACCCATTTCTAAGGCACCTTATAGGATGGCTCCAGTGGAACAGGATGAGGTGAAACGGCAGATTGAGGAACTGTTGGGAAAGGGCTTTATTCAACCTAGTGCGTCACCTTGGGGAGCACCAGTGCTTTTGGTAAAGAAGAAGGATGGATCGATGAGGATGTGTATCGATTACCGGGAGCTGAATAAGGTCACTGTTCAGAATAAGTACCCGATTCCTCGAATTGATGACTTGTTCGATCGTCTACAAGGAGCGGCCGTATTCTCCAAAATAGATCTTCGATCAGGTTACCACCAAGTTCGAGTGAAAGCTGAAGACGTGCATAAGACTGCATTTAGAACTCGGCATGGGCATTACGAATTCTTAGTTATGCCATTCGGAGTGACGAATGCACCTGCAATCTTCATGGACTTGATGAACAGAGTTCTGAGGCCGTTTATTGATTCTTTCGTCGTGGTGTTTATCGACGATATTCTCGTGTACTCCAAGTCTGAGGAGGAGCACACCGAGCATCTGGCAGCAGTGTTGCAGAAGTTGGAAGAGCAGCAGTTGTATGCCAAGTTATCCAAGTGTGATTTCTGGAAATCTGAAGTGGCATTCCTAGGTCACATCCTTTCTAAGGAGGGAGTGGCAACTGATCCTCAGAAGATAGAGGCAGTGAGAGACTGGGCGAGGCCTACTACAGTGAAGGAAGTCAGAAGTTTCCTTGGGATGACTGGATATTATCGGAGGTTCATTCAAGGTTATGCTCAGATAGCTGTACCGCTTACAGGGCTGACCAAGAAGAATGTGAGCTTCAAGTGGACCGAGCAATGTGAGGCGAGTTTTCAGGAGTTGAAAGATAGACTGACTACTGCACCTATTTTGGCTTTGCCTAGAGCTGGTGTTGAGTATGACGTTTATAGCGATGCTTCACATCGGGGGCTTGGTTGTGTCTTAATGCAAGAAGGAAGAGTAATCGCTTATGGGTCTAGGCAACTACGACCACATGAGAAAAATTACCCGACTCATGATCTAGAGTTGGCTGCGATTATTTTTGCTTTGAAGCAATGGAGGCACTACGTGTACGGTGAGAAGCTGAATATGTACACGGATCACAAGAGCTTGAAGTATATATATCAGCAGAGGGATCTCAATCTGAGACAGCGGAGATGGTTGGAAGTGCTCGAAGATATGCGACCTGAGATCAAGTATCATCCTGGAAAAGCTAATGTTGTGGCTGATGCACTTAGCCGCAAGAGCAGTTTGGCCTGTTTGATTACGACTCAGAGGCATCTGATTGAGGAGCTGGACCGAGCTGGTATTGAGGTTGTCTTGCAAGGATTGGGAGCATCTTTGGCTCAGTTGAGGCTTCAGCCTACTCTGAATACAAGGATCATTGCAAGTCAGGAAGTTGATGCTGATATTCTGGAGATGAAGGAGCAGGTTGGTGCTGGCAGGTTGCCCGGTTTTCAGATCAGGGATGGAGTGCTGTGGTTCGGAGACAGGCTGTGCGTTCCAAATCAGGCGGACCTGAAAGAAAGTATTCTTCAGGAGGCACATGCTACTCTTTTGTCTGTACATCCTGGGAGTACTAAGATGTACAAGGACATCAAGCAGCATTTCTGGTGGTCAGGTTTGAAGCGGGATGTGGCTGAATTTGTCGCGAAGTGTGAGGTTTGTCAGCAAGTCAAAGCCGAAAATCAGAGACCCGGAGGTCTATTACAGCCGTTACCTATTCCGGAATGGAAGTGGGATAACATCAGTATGGATTTCATTACGGGATTGCCTAAGAGTCCTAAAGGCAATGATGCTATTTGGGTTATAGTCGATCGACTTACCAAGTCCGCTCACTTTTTGGCGATGAAACTCACTGCTTCGATGGACAAGTTGGCTGAGATGTATGTTGGTGAGATTGTCCGACTTCATGGCATTCCTTCGACCATTGTGTCTGATCGAGATGCGCGGTTTACTTCGCATTTCTGGAGAAGTCTTCAGGCAGCTTTGGGTACCAAGACGGATTTCAGCACTGCTTTTCATCCGCAAACCGATGGGCAGACCGAGAGAGTCAATCGTATTCTTGAGGATATGCTTCGGTGTTGTATACTAGACTTCGGAGGCAGTTGGGAAAGGCATTTACCTTTGGTGGAATTTGCCTACAACAACAGTTTTCAGGCCAGTATTGGGATGGCGCCGTACGAAGCTCTGTATGGCAGGAAGTGCAGGACTCCTGTATGCTGGTATGAAGTTGGGGAGCGTCAGTTGTTTGGTCCTGAGCTTGTGCAACTGACTTCTGAGAAGATTGATCTGATCAGGAAAAGGTTGGTGGAAGCTCAGAGCAGGCAGAAAAGCTATGCAGACAACCGGAGAAGGGACCTTGAGTTTGAGGTTGGTGATTTCGTCTTTCTGAAGGTATCACCCAGCAAAGGTGTGGTTCGTTTTGGCAAGGGCGGGAAGTTAGCCCCGAGGTTTATAGGCCCGTATAAGATATTGAAAAGGATCGGGAAAACTGCTTACCGGCTTGAATTACCGGAAGAGTTGTCTCAGGTGCACAGTGTCTTTCATGTGTCTATGCTGAGAGGTTATATTCCAGACCCGAGTCATCATTTGCCTGAAGTGCCGGAAGGTTTGCAGTTAGACCTGAATTACATCGAGGCTCCTGTTGAGATTGTTGATCGTCGAGAGAAAGTCTTGAGGAATAAGACGATACCGATGGTCAAGGTAGTCTGGAGAAACCACTTGGTTGAAGAGGCTACTTGGGAATCTGAGGAGAGGATGTTGAAGGACTATCCTGAGCTTTTTGCTTGATTGTATTTTTGTATCTTTTGTTTTGTTGTGTGTGTTGTATTTTGTTTGTTTTCCTCGCTCTTGATTGTAGTTCCGGGGACGGAACTATTCTAAGGAGGGAGTGCTGTAATACCCTGATTTTTCAATAAATGAAAAATTATTTATTTTGCACGTGTTGTGCACGTGCAATATATTGTTGGATTATTTTATCATGGTGAGTATGTTTAAATATATTTTTCTCAAATTATTTTAGTACAAAAAGCCTTCTTTAAAAGCCTTATTTGAATTAATTAAAAAGCCTTTTCTTAAAAAGCCCAAAAGCATTTTTATTTTAATTATTTTTATAAATTATTTTTGGCCCAAAAAGAAAGCCCATGAATTAATTTATTTTAATTAAACTTGTCATGTAGAAGACTTTTTTAAACAAAATTATTTTTATACAATTTTAAAATGTACAAATTTGGCCTAGTTGCATGCACGTGCACTACACGTACACGTGCAATGCACACTCCTATGCTTGGCCGGGTATCCTTCTTTTTGGGAGGGAAAGTTGAAATTTTGGTGTGGAGAACATGGGGGTAGTTTCAAGGAGGTGGGTAGTTTTCCTAACTCCTACTTGAATCTAAGCCTTTCATTTTGCAACCACCAAGATGATCTTAGCCCTCCATTTCCCTCATTTTTTAGTATAAATACCTCCTTACTCATGGCTAATTTTTCATATGCAAAGTGTAATTTCTAAAGCTATACTAATATATTGTGAGAGTTATAAAAGATAAGAGTTTGTGTGGGTTGTGTTGCTTGGAGTGGCCGGCACCATCAAGAAGCATTCGGCTAGGTAGCTTTCGGCCAAGGAGGAGAAGCATTCGGCATTTGGTTGGAGGCTTGGAGTGGTGCATTCTTTTGGCTAGGAGGAGGTGTTCTCATCTACTTGATTGCTTTTGTTTGTGTTTCTCTCCAAATTGAGGTGGGTAAAACAATTCATGTTTCTAATATAGGGTTCATGCTAGTATATTGATAACATTATGCATGGAAAATACTAATAAGAGACCACTCTAATTAAAAAGTTAGTGTGTGAATGGCTTAGAATGATGTGATAAATTGTGTATGTGAATTGCTTGCATGAAATGATACCATATGAAGCACTTTCTTTGATTATTTAGTTTAATTGAACTATGATGCAATGTGACTAGCATGATGTGTGAAAGCCTTTTATTAATTACTTGCAAATTGTGTGGTTGAGACATGACAATTGAGAAAGACATTAACACTATGGGAATTGAATAGAAAAGTATATTGAATACTTTGAATTCATGTGTAGAAGTGGCATGAATGAACCAAGGAATTGCTTGTTGTCATCACATTAGAAATGTACCAAAATTAGTAATTGTTGAGTTTCACCTATTCATGTGCTATATGAATTCTTTTGCTAGTATGAGTACGGGGAAAACCAAGGTTGTATTGTGTTGTGAATGTAGATTAATAACCAGTAAATTATCATGGAAAATTTTGGGATAAAAGAGAGATTAAAAGATTAATCGATTATTTTGCAATGTCAAAAATGAAAGATTTGCTAGTTTTAATAAATAAATAATTAATTTGGGTGGAGAAAATGTGTTTTTAGTACAAAAATTTATTTTACAATTACTGTTTTGAAGATGGAATAAAGAAGATTAAATCTGGAATTTTTCAGTGGTTTATATGAAGGCAATATGAATCAATTGTTTGAACATCGAGTTAATTTCTACAAACAGTGTGAATATGAGTCAAATGGGTTTTTAATCCACACTGTGACAACCTGAGCCAGTGGCTCAGGCGGTCGGTGGCGCTGTTCGGTTTCCCTGAGCGGTGTGGTTCGAATCCGGGTCTCACCATTCTTTTTAAAAAGTACTGTGTATATATATATATGACAGCGAAGAGATGGCATATATACTTAGTGCACTCTCTTCTATTCGCTAGCACCGATCGGCCTATCGGCGGGTGCTCTGGCCTTCTTCTCTACTGTGCTGGGTTCGAATCTTTCCCCTAGCACTTAGGGAAAAATATTTTTTTTTGTGAGATTTTGATGTCCAAAAAATATGAGAAAAATATGGTAATTTTCATAAAAATACAAGGAATTTTATGGGATTGGTTTGGATATTAATTGAAGAAAATATAATGTAGTTTGTGAACAAATGGTATATTAAAGCTATGGTTCTAAGACACATACTCATGGGAATTTTCAAATTTATAAAGAGTTATTGAAATGAATTTGTTAGAAAGTATTTGACACAAAAGAATTTGTGGTGTGACATGATATTATAATTTTTACTTGAAGATATGGTGTAAAATATGAAGTACGAGTGTATGTTTGTAAAGTGCATGAGTCCATTGTATGATGATGGAGTTTAGAAACTTTGTTGATGAAATTGTTGGACTTGAATATGAAACTTGAGTTATAAGTATTCACCATGGATTTGTGAACAAATGAAATTATGAATAAGAAAGAGTATGAAATTGTGACATGAAAGTGGTCATGACTTAAAGATTGTGAAATGAAATTTGAAATAGAGTAGCTAAGTCTCCCCGGCATTGAGAAATGAAATAAATTGAAACTAGACCAAGGTTGGTCATGTTGAATTAAAGGAATAAGTCCGGTTGATGGAGAGGCTAACTCTAGTGATTATTTTGTTCATGATTTTTATTGAAACTAAGGACTAGTGCATAGTGAAGACGTGATGAAAGTAAGAGAAAAACACTGAGTATGAGGGCCCTGGGTAGCGGCGAGAGCGTATCCCAGGAATTCCCATGACGAGTCTGGGTGAGGATACTGTTCCAGAGTACCGTCCCAGTGGCGACGCTCGTGGGATGTTTGAAGACTACGGGTGGTGTCATGTTTATGGTGAGAGCGTATCCCAGGAATTCCCATGATGCGTCTGGGTGAGGATACTACTCCAGAGTGCCTAAACATGAGTTCGTAGGTCAGATAACATCTAGGATACTTACCGTAATTACAGTAGTAGATTAAATCATAACGGGGGATTGAACCCTATAAAGATGAAGAACGAATAAGGGCTTGCCCTCGGACCTATGTAGTATGGGATGCATAGAATCCGAACAAGTGCGCATTAGTGTCATATAATTAACTGCATTAAGGACTAAGTGCACAATCACAACACGACATCAATAGGGTAGTCCCTTTAGTCTAAATGTGACAAGTTTGTGTTTGTTAAATATGAAATGTTAAGTTATACTATTTCCGGCAAGCGAGGACGGCCGTGTATAATGATCGTCGGTTGAATAAACTGACGTACCCACAGTCTAACATGCAGGTAAATGTTATGCTAAAGATTAAAGAGGATTTGGATGCTTAAAGATTATATCAAGCTGTTGTACTTGTATTTAATTGTTGTATTTTACTTCCGCTGTGCAAAAGAAAGATGTAATTATGATGTAATCTCTGATGTATGATGAAAAGTTTTAATTTCCCTGTAAAAGTGTACTAAGAAAGTGAAAAGATCCTGTAGAACATCTCGAATTCAGTGTATTTGGGATTCGGGGCGTTACAGTATTTATACTAGAAAATAAGTGGAATGGAGGGCTAGGATTCATTAGATGGTTATAGGATCAAAGGCTAGGACTGACTAGGGGGTTGTAAAAACTACCCACACCTCACAAGTAACCGCCCATGATCCCCACCAAAAACCGGCCAAGAATGGAGTATAATGCACGTGTACATAGAGTGCACGTGCACACACAAACCACCCTACAAAATTTGTACATCAAATAACAAATAAATAAAAAGAAAAGATGCTACACATTACAAGTTGTAGAAAATAATAAAAGGGTTTAAATTCATGGGCTAAAATCAGTTGGGCCAAAATAACTATTTTGTAGAAGAGATAAATAAATTAACACTTGAGCTTTAGGGAAAATCCTTTATAAAAACAATGCTCTTACTCATCCTGTTGAAAATAATAGCCAAAATATTACACATGCATACCATATGTAAAAAAAAATATTCTTTCATATATTTGGAAAAATCAGGGTATTACATCACTCCCTCCTTAGAATAGTTCCGTCCCCGGAACTACAGTCAAGAGCGAGAAAACAGAAAATACAACATAACAACAAAACAAAAGATACAAAGATACAAAGATACAATCAAGCAAAAAGCTCAGGATAGTCCTTCAACATCTTCTCCTCAGATTCCCAAGTAGCCTCTTCAACCAAGTGGTTTCTCCAGACTACTTTGACCATCGGTATCGTCTTATTCCTCAAGACTTTCTCCCTACGGTCAACAATCTCGACAGGAGACTCGATGTAATTCAGGTCTAACTGCAAACCTTCCGGCACTTCAGTCAAATGATGACTCGGATCTAGAATATAACCTCTCAGCATAGACACATGGAAGACATTGTGCACCTGAGACAACTCTCCCGGCAATTCAAGCCGGTAAGCAATTTTCTCGATCCTTTTCAATATTTTATATGGGCCTATAAACCTCGGGGCTAGCTTCCCACCTTTGCCAAAACGAACCACACCTTTACTGGGTGATACCTTCAGAAAGACGAAGTCACCAACCTCAAACTCAAGGTCCCTTCTCCGGTTGTCTGCATAGCTCTTCTGCCTGCTCTGAGCTTCTACCAACCTTTTCCTGATCAGATCAATCTTCTCAGAAGTCAGCTGTACAAGCTCAGGACCAAACAACTGACGCTCCCCAACTTCATACCAACAAACAGGAGTCCTGCACTTCCTGCCATACAAAGCTTCATACGGCGCCATCCCAATGCTAGCCTGAAAACTGTTGTTGTAGGCAAACTCTACCAAAGGTAAATGCCTTTCCCAACTGCCTCCGAAGTCTAGTATACAACACCGAAGCATATCCTCAAGAATACGGTTGACTCTCTCGGTCTGCCCATCGGTCTGTGGATGAAAAGCAGTGCTGAAATCTGTCTTGGTACCCAAAGCTGTCTGAAGACTCCTCCAGAAATGCGAAGTAAACCGCGCATCTCGATCAGACACGATAGTTGACGGAACACCATGAAGTCTGACAATCTCACCAACATACATCTCAGCCAACTTGTCCATCGAAGTAGTGAGTTTCATCGCCAAAAAGTGGGCGGACTTGGTCAGTCGATCGACTATAACCCAAATCGCATCATTGCCTTTAGGACTCTTAGGCAATCCCGTAATGAAATCCATACTGATGTTATCCCACTTCCATTCCGGAATAGGTAACAGCTGTAATAGACCTCCGGGTCTCTGATTTTCGGCTTTGACTTGCTGACAAACCTCACACTTCGCGACAAAATCAGCCACATCCCGCTTCAAACCTAACCACCAAAAATGCTGTTTGATGTCTTTGTACATCTTAGTACTCCCAGGATGTACCGACAAAAGAGTAGCATGTGCCTCCTGGAGGATACTCTCTTTCAGGTCCGCCTGATTTGGAACACACAGCCTATCTCCGAACCACAGCACTCCATCCCTGGTTTGAAATCCGGGCAACTTGCCAGCACCAACCCGCTCCTTCATCTCCGAAACATCAGCATCAACCTCTTGACTTGCAATGATCTTTGCATTCAAAGTAGGCTGAAGCCTCAACTGAGCCAAAGATGCTCCCAATCCTTGCAAGACAACTTCAATACCTGCTCGATCCAACTCCTCAATCAAATGGCTCTGAGTTGTAATCAAAATGGCCAAACTGCTCTTGCGGCTAAGTGCATCAGCAACAACATTAGCCTTTCTAGGATGATACTTGATCTCAGGTCGCATATCCTCGAGCACTTCCAACCACCTCTGCTGCCTCAGATTGAGATCTCTCTGCTGATATATATACTTCAAGCTCTTGTGATCTGTGTACATATTCAACTTCTCACCGTACACATAGTGCCTCCATTACTTCAAAGCAAAGATAATCGCCACCAACTCCAGATCATGAGTCGGGTAATTCTTCTCATGCGGTCGTAGTTGCCTAGACCCATAAGCGATTACTCTACCTTCTTGCATTAAGACACAACCAAGCCCCCGATGTGAAGCATCGCTATAAACATCATACTCAACACCTGCTCTAGGCAAAGCCAAAATAGGTGTAGTAGTCAGCCTATCTTTCAACTCCTGAAAGCTCGCCTCACATTGCTCAGTCCACTTGAAGCTCACATTCTTCTTGGTCAGTCCAGTAAGCGGTACAGCTATCTGAGCATAACCTTGAATGAATCTCCTGTAGTATCCAGTCATCCCAAGAAAACTTCTGACTTCCTTCACTATAGTAGGCCTAGCCCAATCTCTCACTGCCTCTATCTTCTGAGGGTCAGTTGCCACTCCCTCCTTAGAAAGGATGTGACCCAGGAATGCCACTTCAGATTTCCAGAAATCGCACTTGGATAACTTGGCATACAACCTCTGCTCTTCCAGCTTCTGCAAAACTGCTGCCAGATGCTCAGTATGCTCCTCCTTAGACTTGGAGTACACGAGAATATCATCGATAAACACCACGACGAAAGAATCAATAAACGGCCTCAGAACTCTGTTCATCAAGTCCATGAAGATTGCGGGTGCATTCGTCACTCCGAATGGCATAACTAAGAATTCGTAATGCCCATGCCGAGTTCTAAATGCAGTTCTGTGCACATCTTCAGCTTTCACTCGCACTTGGTGGTAACCTGATCGAAGATCTATTTTGGAGAATACAGCTGCTCCTTATAGACGATCGAACAAGTCATCAATTCGAGGAATCGGATACTTATTCTGAACAGTGACCTTATTCAGCTCTCGGTAATCGATACACATTCTCATCGATCCATCCTTCTTCTTTACCAAAAGCACTGGTGCTCCCCAAGGTGATGCACTAGGTTGAATAAAGCCTTTCTCCAACAGTTCCTCAATCTGCCGTTTCACCTCATCCTGTTCCACTGGAGCCATCCTATACGGTGCCTTAGAAATGGGTGCACTTCCCGGTTGAACAGTGATGCTGAACTCTACATCACGATGTGGAGGTAACCCAGGAAAATATTCCAAGAACACAGTCGGATAGTCCCGAACCACAGGAATCCCTTGCAATTCCACAGGAGTCTCTTCCTTGCGGATAGTTGCCACCAGCTTAGAACACTTCTGCTTCCCTTGGAAAGTGACTTCAGGTTCACCTGGAGCCTTCACTGTTACTGTCTTGGTCTTACACTCGATGCTTGCACTGTACACCGACATCCAATCAATGCCAATGATAACATCGACTCCCAAGATAGTCAGCTCGATCAGATCAATGCCAAAGATTCTATCTCCAATCACAATCTCGCAATCAGCATAATACCGATCAGTGGTCAAAGTTTCCCCTGATGGAGTAGCTACTGCTAAGATCTTGCCTGGAAAAATCTTCGGTTCAACTCCCAACACTTTAGCAAATCTAGGAGACACAAAAGTATGAAAGGATCCAGTATCGAATAACACAACAACTTTCATTCCATTAAGATAGAGTTCGCCTGTTACATAATACACACCATTACATAACAGTTTCACAATATAAATGGGAAGAAGAAATGACAAAACTACTAAACATCAGCCCTCGTACCAGAGATGACCTGATCTGCCTCATCAGCATCAGCTTCCGTCAAGGCAAATACTCGCCCTGATTGGTACGGCCTCTTCCCAGTCTGCTGCATTGGCACATTATGATTGCCAGCCCGTGGTTTGAGACATTGAGATTGGTAATGTCCCATTTCCCCACAGTTGTAACAGGTGACTGCAGAAGGTCTCACCACATTGTTTCCAGGTCCTCCAGCCACACTGATAGCGTTCGCCCCTGTCGGTTTGAACCTCTGTGCAGATGGTTGCCCCTTGAAACTCCCCGATTGTGCAGGCCTCTTCCCGGACTGCCAGTTGTTCCTCCGGTTCTGAACAACATGGAACTGCTCCATATCTGCCTCCGTCGCTGCCGCCCTCTTGACCAGCTTGTCAAATCGCCTGATACCAAGAGGTATCATCCGGGATCTCAAGCTTGGCCTCAACCCATGCTCGAATTTGCGAGCCTTCTTCGCCTCATCTATCACCAGTTCTGGAGCATACCTAGAGAGCTGAGTAAACTTAGTCTCATACTCCCTTACTGACATGTTGCCTTGCTGAAGTGACAGAAACTCCATTGCCTTCTTCTCTTGGACGTCGGAGGGAAAATAGTGACTGCGGAATTCTTCCAGAAATTCCTCCCAGCCGAGCAACAAGCCTCCCATGGTCCTCTTCATCGACTGCCACCAAACAGCCGCATCCTTCTCCAACTGCAAAGTCGCCAACTTGACCTTGCTGCCCTCCGGTGTCTCCAACACCTCGAAGATCGTCTCCACTTGCCGAATCCAGTTGTCAGCCGCATCTGGGTCTGACTTTCCCTCGAACACTGGTGGTTTCATTCTCTTGAACGATTCCACTAGCTTAATTGCCTCAGGTACTGGATTCACCGGCCCCCTTCCTTGGTTCCCAGCTACTGCATTCAGCGTCTGGTAAACCCTTGCAAGTTCGGTCTCCAGGTCCAATCCTTCACTATTCCTAGCCCCCCTTTTCGACATATTCTGATGCAAAAGATCCATTAAATTCGAAGTATAAGACAAGAATTTAAACCAACTTGCATTTCATTGAATTCCAAAGTTTATACATTTGAATTAAAAACATTTTTGACATCAGAAATGAAAGAAATAGAAGCTACAACAATCTAACTCCTACGGGTCCTCTTCGCTGCTCGAAGTTCTTCCCGTAGTTCTTCCACTTCATCTTTCTGCACATCCGTCAGGTTCTTTCTCTTCTCAAGTTCCCACACCCGGTGACTGAGAACAGAGAAATCGTCCTTCCGCTGTGCCAGCTGAGCTTCCAAAACTCCAACTCTCTCCTTCAGGGTTTCCACTTGCCTCTGAAGAGAAGCCACAGTGCCACTCAGAGCTGGTCCCTCTTCTTCATCGGAAGAAGAATCGTCAGATGAATCTGGAGGTGGGGTAATCTCTCGAGATTCAGGCCACTCCTCATCATCAGAATCTGCTTGCCCAGGGTGATACTCGTCCTCAGAATCAGCCTGTCCAGGATGGTACTCTTCCTCAATGATATGCCAGTCGTCGCCTCCGGCAGGGTCGAAGTGATCAGCCATCTTAGAATAGAGAGGAAGAAGCATAAATCATAGAGCAACACAAATGTAAGTCACTTACATTTAAATCTCCAAACTTAGACACACACTCTAATGTCCACTTCTAGGGTGTCGTTCCTTATAAATTTGTACAAGTGTGAAAGCGTAGAAAGCGTGGCTCTGATACCACTCTGTAACGCCCTGAATCCCAAATCACTGAATTCGAGATGTTCTACAGGATCTTTTCACTTCCTTTGAGTACAATTTTACAAGGAAAATCAAACTTTTCTTTTTACATCAGAGTTTACATCATTCATTACATTTACACTTGCACAGCGGAAGTAAAAATGTACAACATTTACATAAATGAACAACAACATGATAAAATCTTTATGCATCCATTCCTCTTTACATGTAATTTATCCTGCATACAAAACTGTGGGTACGTCAGTTTATTCAACCGACGATAATTATACATGGCCATCCTCTCTATGCCAGAAACAGTATAACGAATCTCATTTCTTAACAAATCACAAACTTGTTCATAATCAGAATATAAATCAAAAGGGAACTCTTAATGATGTCGTGTCGTGATTGTGCACTTAATCCTTAATGCAATTATTTAATTTACATGACACTAATGCGCACTTGTTCGAATTCTATGCATCCCATACTACATAGGTCCGAGGGCAAGCCTCTTAATCGTTCTTCATTTTTGTAGGGTTCAATCCCTCGCCATGATTTATTCTACTTCTGTAATTACGGTGAGTATCCTAAATGGTCTATGAGTACAAGCTCGTGCACTGGACCCTGGAGGGGAACCCCACGCCATGTCTTGACTCATCAAGCATGCATTCTGTGGCAATTCAAGCCTCCTCCCTGAACACGATCCTCTTGCAGTCACCAAACATCCCACAAGCGTGACTAGAGTCCGATCATTCTGAGTTGCGCCCGCGCCATGTCTTGACTCATCAAGCATGCATTCTGCGGCTCACACACCCGCACTGTAAACTCTAGTTCTCATACTTATGTTTTCCTCTCACTTTCATTACCTCCTCACTATGTACTAAAATCATTAGAATCATGAATAAAAATCAAAGCTCTAGAGTTAGCCTCTCCACCAAACCGGACTTATCATTTCATTTATACATGACCAACCTTGGTCTTCTCTTCAATATCATTTCATTTCACTGCCGGGGGAGACTTAGCTACTCTTCGTTTCAATTTCCAATTCACAATTTCCAACTGAGCACTTTCAGCTCATAATTCATTTTAGAGTCTCACAGATTTTCTTATCATGATCTTAACCTTTCATGTTCATTTAATTCTCAATTCCCATCTATGATTCATTTTACATAAATCCATACAGTCATAAAAAGAGCCTCTTAGTCTTCAATCATAAAGTTCACAACTTCCAACAACAATAAAAAATGAAATCTCATACATGTCAAAGTCCACTCTGTACAGTCGACTTGGAAGGACACCAGTCGACTCATACAGTCAATACAGGTTCATCATAAATACTCGGGAGAGTCGACTGCTGCACACGGCCAGTCGGCTGTCCCACAACTTTTCATGTTCACAGTGTCATCCACGTGACAGTCGACTGTTCATCCACCAGTCGTCCGTCCTGGGATTGTTAATAGTACATTATCATGTTCAGCTCAGTCGACTTGCTACACGCACTAAGTCGACTGGACAGTTTCATAATTCAAAACAGAATTTATCTTTCTAACCGTTCTCACATGCACTTTCGTCACAGTATACATACATTCATATTTTATAAACACCACACTTCTTACTTGTTCAGTAACATCGTAGCATGGAATTTCAAGTTACTAATATGGTCTTTTCTTTAAGGAAAATACTTTAAACATGCATTTACACTTATTCATAACTTTCTTGCGAAGATGAAGATATAATACTCAAATCATTACACTAGGTCAACATGAGGGAATATCTCATTTCATGGAATTGCCGATTAATCATAATTAAATCGATGCACCAGTCGGCTGAACACATTGTCAGTCGACTGCACCGACAGTTCTTAGTTTTGTTAATCATCGCTAGCTCTTTTCATCCATTTACCTTCCCTCCATCATATGTGTCATAGGGAAAATATGAACTTAGTAATCACACCATTACGTCTATTTGCATACATGTTTATTACCACATCATGAAAAATAATTGTCTCGTACCAGTCGACTGGTTCATTCGACAGTCGACTGTACCGACTCTTTTGTTCTTATTATCAACAGCATGCTCAGGCAATTTCTAATACATTGAATTTACTTTTCATGACATGGTAGCAATTATAATAATCATGGTATAACTCCTACATTAGAAGTCCTGAGAAACACCCACCTTACTTGAAGAAATAAACGAAATCCAGCAAAAGCTCTTTAGTGTAGTGAATGACTCCTCGCTCCTTTGCTCCACACCGAACCCTTCAGAAAGCTACTCGGCCTCCACAGAAAAGCTCCCACACACAACTCACAGAATGCCTCTCTTACAATAATAATTTTTAATGTAAAAGAGATAGGGAATGAGAGGGGTATTTATACTAGAAAATAAGTGGAATGGAGGGCTAGGATTCATTAGATGGTTATAGGATCAAAGGCTAGGACTGACTAGGGGGTTGTAAAAACTACCCACACCTCACAAGTAACCGCCCATGATCCCCACCAAAAACCGGCCAAGAATGGAGTATAATGCACGTGTACATAGAGTGCACGTGCACACACAAACCACCCTACAAAATTTGTACATCAAATAACAAATAAATAAAAAGAAAAGATGCTACACATTACAAGTTGTAGAAAATAATAAAAGGGTTTAAATTCATGGGCTAAAATCAGTTGGGCCAAAATAACTATTTTGTAGAAGAGATAAATAAATTAACACTTGGGCTTTAGGGAAAATCCTTTATAAAAACAATGCTCTTACTCATCATGTTGAAAATAATAGCCAAAATATTACACATGCATACCATATGTAAAAATAAATAATCTTTCATATATTTGGAAAAATCAGGGTATTACAATATGATTCATGCTTGAGAGTTGAATATTGTTAAACCCCATAGACTATCAAATGTGATGACTTATTATGTATGCTTGTTACTTGTTATGACTGCTATATTGTTCACAATAGATAGTTAGTAAAGATAGCATCTTCTTTGTGGTGGTTATAAGCAAGGAGGAATGTTTGCAATATACTTGTGATGCTATTGGGTGTAATTGGGTGATTGTGATTTGATCATGGTTCTTCGATTTAGTTGTTGTATAATGTGAATCATCTTCAACATTACAGTTATGATTGTGATTTTATTCGTTGATATTGGGAATGTTAGAAGTATATCTTGTTATTGGAGAACTTTTAAATATTTACGATTATGTTTTGTAGCTGTAATCAACGGATAAATGGTTTGGACGAAGAATATTGTAGCGGGTGCTAGACCCCAAGTAAGTAGTATTTTTATGTTTGGTTTATATATTATACTTGTTTCACTGCAGTGTTTCAATGCAGTCACAGGGGTGGATGATAGATGCAGTGAATGCTGCAATGTTGGCTCCCATCGGTGTGTACTAGGCAGGGAGTCACACGTGGAAAGATAATCTATGTGGGGTGGTTACTTACTACAGGGACAAGATAGATATGTTGAGAGAGGAGTACGTCATATGGGCACCGTACACACCGAATTGATTGGATAGACTACCACCAAATTGTACCGCACACATGCAGCTATGGTTGACGAGAGCCCCACTCGTGAACTTTAGTGTTGTTGAGATGTACTATCCGGATCGAGTGCTTCGTCAATTTGGTCTTCAGTAAACCATCCCTGCCCCATGGACGTATGACGTTCTATTACACAAGGTCAAAGTGGTTGGACGTGTGCCCGGTCATAATTAGGCTACCCATCACCAAGCTCATGTGAACACGCGGAATGAGCGGAGATATGAAACTATTATTGCCGGTATTCCTCCGTATGATGGTTCACTCCACACTATATACATGTTGTGGTATCAGCGGATAACACATTTATATGTAGCTCCTCGTACTTCCGTCCCAGCAGGTGTCCTCCTACCAATTTCTAGTGATCAGGTCGAACCCGATCCCGCCTATTCCTCTATGCTACCCACATATCAACCAAGGGCGACATCCACTCGCAAAATCATATGTTAATATTTCATTTGTTATTTTCAAATTTTGATTATATTTTAAACATCTGTATTAATACATTTGCGATGTATATTATATGAAATGTGTTTGTGATATATGCAGATGGACCAAGTATGGGTCATTGTTCGGAAATGCGCACAAGTTTTGAAAAGCAATGTGGCTCAAGCGGCTAAGGATCTCGCACGCGAGATTCTTGCACTATGCCGTTTGCAAATAGAGGAAGTGGGTGAGGTGGCAAGATTTGATGCATTGATGACATCCTCGACCTACGGAACATCTAGACGTAAGAAGGCCGTAAAGCGTCCTACACAGCAACGACAACGAGTTGAGCTGCTAGTAGAAGAGCAAGCTGATGAAGAGCATGAAGAGTATCCAGGCAATGAAGATTTAAATGCACAACAGGAAGAGCGGTTTCAACCACAAGTAGGAGGACAACATAGTAATGAAGTTGAAGAAATCCCCGATGATATGCTCATTTCACAAGTTACCCAAGTTACACAAGTTGACCCGAGACGGAAAGCTATTCGGAAAAGAAGGAAGTCGACCTTGTACACTCCATCGTAGTCATCCCATTTTAGGTGTACCAATTATTGTGTTTTTTCTTTGGTCGTAGTCTCATCGTAGAAATTAGTCGCCTCTTTTTTAATCAATGCATGAAATGGAAAATGTAGTTTTTGATGCGTGGCTTTGTAACATGTTGCAAACATGCTTGGTTGTGAAATTAGCCTCGTGCATGTTTCTTTTGTATTAATGTAGGCTTTGGTTATTTTTGTGGTTGCAAACATTCTTGTGTATTTTTTTAGCCTTGTGCATGTTTCTTGTATTTTTTTTAGGCATGTGATGGATCTATGATGGATTTGAGGATGCAAACATTCTTGTGTATTTTTTTAGGCTATTGGCTTTGATTATTTTATGGTCCTACTTCATTTGCTATATAAAATTTAGTGTTAATGTCGATGTTGGCTTGTTTTAAGGTGTTCTTGATGAATGCTTGTTTGTGTGTTAATGTGGTAAAGAAACATTGTTGTGAATGTAAACAGGAAAATCTGTTTCTCTGAAGAGGTCGTTAGTGACATCAGCGACCTGGGTTGACATAGGTCATTGGTCGGAATAGCGATCTAACTGATGACTAAAACTGATACACTCTGGATATTTGTAATCAAAATCGACTATAACTGAGGTCGCTATTCCCAAAGGCGAACTCAGTTATAGTCGAATTTGGCTTGCTCTCTGGAATTTCAACTCAAAATTGACTATAACTGAGGTCACTAATCCCAAAAGTGACCTCAGTTATAGTCGATATTGGCTTCCTCTCTGGAATTTCAACCCAAAATTGACTATAACTGAGGTTGCTAATTCCAAAATCGACCTCAGTTATAGTCGATATTGGCTTGCTCTCTGGAATTTCAACTCAAAATCGACTATAACTGAGGTCGCTAATCTCAAAAGCGACCTCCGTTATTGTCGATATTTACTTCCTCTCTAGAATTTCTACTCCAAATGGACTTTAACTAGGGTCGCTATTCCCAAAAACGACCTTAGTTATAGTCGATTTTGACTTCCTCTCTGGAATTTCTACTCAAAATGGACTTTAACTAGGGTCGTTAATCCCAAAAGCGACCTCAGTTATAGTCGATATTTATTCTCTCTGGAATTTCTACTCAAAATGGACTTTAACTAGGGTCGCTATTCCCAAAAGCGACCTCAATTATAGTCGATTTTGACTTCCTCTTTACCATTTCTACTCAAAACCGATTTTGACTAGGGTCGCTATTCCTAAAAACGACCTCTGTTACAGTCGAGTTTGGTAATAATTACTACATATATAATAAGGTTGTATAGTTTAATTGCTATTGGTAATAACTACTACATATAGATGTGGTGGCAATCTCAATAGCGGCCACAGTATTAACAACCAACTTTATAATATTTAATATGCCTACTCCCCTGTTTACAATTTATCACAATCAAATCACCACATAACCAGTTTAATATAAACAACCAAACTGAACATCCAAAATATGAATATGACTCGGCCAAAAATAATTCATAATATACTTCAAAAATTACTTGTATTTGGACAACAGAATTTGCTTGTATTTGCACAACTATACTTCCAAATGCTATACTTCCAAAAGAATTTGCTTCAACCTCTACTTCCAAAAGAATTTGCTTGTATTTGCACAACTATACTTCTAAAAGCTATACTTTCAAAAGTTTGTTAATATTTACATTCATCAAGTTAGGGACAACGTATTTACGGTGTTCCTCGGAGTTCGTGCACCACGACTTCGTGCTCCTATTTCTCTTCCACGTCTACTTGTCGCATTCAATCTCTCATCCTGCATGTATCACAATTCCAAAACTAAACCGATGATTAATTAACAATTCAAAATACTTGCATTAAATTTAAGCTGAAAAAAAAACAAATTGCAATCATCTATACCACCTGCAACGTACTAGTGCTACCGGATGTTTGTCTCTTCGGACATCGACGTTTATTATGTCCTTTTTCACTGCATTCGGAACAAGTTATCCTTGTGGCTGCTCCGTCTCTAACATCCATGTCATTCCGAATGCACGTAGATTTAGGTCTACCCTTCCGACATCTTCTAAGTGTGTCATCAGCTTTGAGCGTTGGTCCCCATTGAGTAGGCCAGTATGCTTGGTCTTGAATTGGATTGAAAGTTGGCATCCAAGTGCATAATAAGCAATCGTAGAATAAAATGGATCAACATAAGGATGGTAATCCAAAGCCATGGATGTACAAGCTTCCAATGCATGAGAACATGGTAGATGGTGAAGTTGGAATTTCTGGCAGATACAAGTCCAGGCTCCCAAGTCGACAGTATGTAGGTTTTCACCCCTTTGCTGGGTCTTTTCAACCCGTTTACCAGTTCTAACTTGAAATACACCTGGGCTATGGTAAAACATTATAGCCTCGTGCATGTTAGCTCTCTCTCGTCATTTATCAAGAAGAGCTTGAACACGTGGATGCCATATATTCCCATCAATGATCAATTTTTGTGTCGCTTGACGATGTTCGGTAAAGTAGCTATTATGACGGTAGAATATCATCTCCACAATAGCGGTAACGGACAAGCTACGAACCCACTTCAACACAGAATTAAATACTTCACTACTATTTGTAGTCGTGATGTCGTACCGACGTCCTCCATCTGCTGCAAGTGCCCATTTCTCAATAGGTTTCTCATTGAGCCGATTAGCACACTCAACTTTTACTGACTCAATCTTTGTCATTCCTTTTTCTAGCTTTTTGGCTGATTTTGACATGACACTACCTTCATCTTGTTCCTCAACTCCTTGTTACCAAATTTAGAAAAAAATTGGTAGCAAAATGACGCATACAATAACGATGATAGGCATGTGGCTTATTCCAAGATCCATTTTCCAGATCCATGCAAAACAGAATACCGACGTGACGGTCAGAGATAACGTATAGCCCTTGACGGTCCGTTACATAGTATCGAATACAACTCATGAACCAAATCCAACTTTCTATACTTTCTGCATCAACTATAGCAAATGCAAATGGAAATAACCGATCACTAGCATCGGGGGCAACCGCTATCAATAAACATCCCTTATATTTACCATACAAATGTGTTCCATCAATACTTATTACCGATCTGCAAGACTTAAATCCTTCGATCGAAGCCGCAAAAGTCCAGAAAACTATCTTGAATGTCTCCTCACCTAGCCCGGCCGGAACTTTATCCCATTTGACATATGTGCCAGGATTTGAATCTTGCAGTGCAGATAAGAGATAAGACAACTTCGTATATGCTTCCGCAAACCCACCTTAGAGCCTCTCACTAGCTCTTTGTTTCCCTCGCCATGCTTTGTTGTAAGAAATCTTGTAATTGACTTGTAACAACACTATCTCAATGATCGTCTTCGGTGTTATTCCTATTTGTACCCTCACAACATTCAAAATCAAATATTATATAAAAGAACATTCAAAATCAAATTTGAAACTAATTTAGAGGGAACTTCCTGTGGTCTTGTGCCAATGTTGGATTGATGCAGGTATGAGACCCTTCCAATTTCATCACAACAAAATTTGTCTGTCCAGTTGGAATTATTGCACGAAATATCCACGTACAACCTGACTCTACCACATCGGGGTTTGCTAATTGCTCTGCCATTGTTCGAACCCTTGGTGCCATTTTACATTTAACGGCAAATATGGGTTTGTTCGACCTAACCGTGACAAACTCTCGATGTTCCTTGATGGAGAACATTTTCACGGCATGTATCACGACATCTTTGATTGTGAACTTTGGCCAATGTGCAAGTCACGTGGGTCAAATGAGGTAGAAGAATCTTCACCAAAGTGTTATACTCTAGCAATGTTAGCCAAGTCTACTTGTCCAACATCATGAACGGTTGAAGAAGCCAACTGATTCATGGGGACGGCCTGTTCGACATTTCGTTCCAAATCATGAACATCGTTAACGACATTAACGTTAACATTTACATCATTTACGTGCACATTTTCTTCATCTTCATCGTCACCGTTCTCTACATCTTTCACCTCTTCTTCATATTCTTCATCTTCTATCAAGTCATTGTTAACCAAAGCATGCTCGAATGTTTCAATAATATTTTCATTTTCCAGAAGATTGTGTATCAAAATGGAAGGATTTGGAATTTCATCTTGTGCAGAACTAGAAGTACTTGGATTTGTGAATATGTCATCATGTGGAGAAGACAAGCTTACATGCAACTATATCGGATCATTGGGAACCATCTGAGAGGTCGGTACTTCGGATATTGGAGTTGACAAGCGACCAACCTGTGGACTATGTATGTGAATCTTGGTTTGCTCTATATATAATTCCATTGCACACCAACTACTGTACGGATCTATTGATCTTGCTATCATAGCAACAAGTGAGTCTTTATCAACTCTAGGCACCGCCATAAAATATGGGCCCCCTCTGCCTTTTCCAGCCGCATACCTAGCTTTAATTTGAACACTCCATTCACCTTTATCCCATTTAGTTACTTCGTAACCTTTTCAACTAACTCTTGCATTTTTATATTACGATTTGCCCAAACTATCTCCGGTTCAACACCTTTATAGTAAAAATCTACTTTTGGGTATCGAACTATTTCTCCCCCGTAATACAACCAAATAGGAATTTTATAGTCCATATCTATACATTAGTAAAAAAATTTGCATTCAATATACAATCATGAACAAAAAATTCAATACATATTAACAAAGATTAACCATGGCATTTAACCATTTTAAATTATATTATTTAATGGATCCATGTTTGAAATGAATATTTAAACTGTGGCGTGAAAAACATCTCCGAATGTGTGCTAATCCTCAAAATTCACAATATTATTACAAGAGAAAGTAGATGAAATATAAATCACTACTCACGATCTCATTTCAAGTATCACATCCCATACTACATTTTAAATTTTTGTATACGACCCCTAAATCACACTAATCTATTTATATAATATATTTAATGGATCCATGTCTAAAATAACTACTATATGTGTGGGGTTCATGCAAATCCAACGCAAACTAAGCCATATGCAAAATTTATAAAACTCCCTCTTCACCACAAGTCCGCACAAGCACAATATATGATACAGAAGGTATATTTTATGACACTTTTTTCCAACAGTGCAAAAGCAAGCTCTTAAATGAAACGGACCATAAAAGTTTGTATAGCTGTCTGCATATATAAAATTGAAATTTGTGTACATTTTTTGATAAAAGTAGAGTTATATCCATGAAGCCGTAGGCACGTGGTCACGGGACTACGTAGCATATATTTAATTGTAGTAGACATGATCACATCCCATTAACAAGAGAGTTCACAACATGCCAAACTAACACCATTCACCTCCCATTAACTAGAAATAGTTGAATGTACATTTATCACAATATTTAAGTTCCAGTATAACAACTACAATACGAGTTTCAACAACATTCATGAATAATTCAATCAATAAACATTCATCAATTAATCAGTCAATAAACATTCATCAATCAATCACAATTGCAAGATACTAGGCGTACCTCTTTAGGGTTTCCAAATGGGGATTGTCAAAATATGTGGTGAGAGCATCCACAGTCGTGTTTCTTATATTTGAGAATATAGCAAAATAGCATATAACAAACGACGCAATTTGCTGCAGTTGTAATTTGCTATAATATGAGAAAGAAATATTAAAAAAATAGGTCAGACGAAACATGTTCTTTCGTCCATTTTTTTTAATGCTTATAACTAATAATTAAGTATTAAAATAGATTAATTAAATAAATTAAATATTAAAATATATACTAACTACCTACTTAATTAACTAACCTAATAATTAACCTAAACCTAATTCTCCAAAATAGTTGGACGGGACATGTTGTCCCATCCAAGCCTACTTTGGCTTCAAACGGGACAACATGTACCGTTTGATAACGGGACAACATGTCTCGTTTGATGATTTTTTGATTTTTTTTTTCTTCAAACGGTACATGTTGTATCGTCTGATTATTAAAAAAAAAACTTGTCAGACAAAACAACATGTTTCGTCCGATCCCATTAAAAAAATAAAAAAATAGGGACGGAACAACCCCTATAATATGAGAATCGCCATTTCGTTTCTCATATTTGAGAAGCGACTGTAGCGATTTTGCCAAAATATGGCAAATAACAAACGACTGCAGGCGCTCAATTATCAAAATATGAAAAAATGGCAAATATAGCAAACGACTGTGAATGCTCTGAGGAGATAGGTCGGGTAGAGAAGAAGTGTGAGGATAGAGATGGGGTGGAGATGAATGTAACTCGAATTAATGAGTTTTTTTGGGTGAGAAATTAGGGGTTAGGGTTTTGGGAGATAAAGAAGAAGAAAAACGAAATAAGAGAGAGAGAGAGAGAGAGACAATGGGGAGGCACTGAGTGTTAAAAGCAATTAGGCCCACTAGCGGCCGTTATTGGGAATAGCGACCTCGGTTATACGAGGACGCTATTGCCAATAGCGACTTCAGTTACATGAAGTCGTTTGTCAATTTTACAAAACCCTCTCTAAAATTTGCTAAGTGTGGGAGAATGAGTACAATGTGTTGGTCGCTATTCCCATTAGCGGCATCGTATATGAAGCGGCATCGTATATGAAGCGGCCGCTATTCCTAATAGCGGCCGCTGTTGACGTGGTGCTGGCTAGCCCACGAACGCTAATAGTTTGGGAACTGGTCTAAAATTGCAAATATTTTCAAAAAATGGCCTAGTACGGCAAAAAAATTCCATTCAACCATCCTCGTAGTACTTGATATGTTATGTTAGTGGAGTTAACAATTACCATTCTATACTGAACTTTGGAGTGGGGGTTGAAGAACGATAATTAACCCGAAGCCCGAACCCGACCCATTCCCTAAGCCTAGATCTCAACAAACCCCACATCGATTGAAGACTTCGTTCATTCCCAGTAGGGCTGCAATCGAGCCGAGCCGAGCCGGAATACCTTCACGCTCGAGCTCGGCTCGTTTACGAAACGAGCTCAGTTTTGAGCTCGAGCTCGGTTCGAGGCGAGCTTTGACCGTATTCGAGCAGAATAGCTCGCGAGCTGAGCCTAAAAAATAAAAAATAAAAATCCAAGCTCGAGCTCAATTTTGATCTCGAGCTCGGTTTGAACCGAACTTTGACCGAGCTCGAACCGAATAGCTCGCGAATAGATTGATTCATTTGCAGCCCCTAATTCCCACCTTTAAAACCCCATCTCCCTCTTCCTCTTTCCACCTCAAACCCCCCTTCCAATGTCTTACTCACCAGCCTTCAACGCGGCGGCCGCCGCCAACATCGTCGCCATCCCCGAAACCGCCACCCGCTTCCTCCCACTCAATAACCCATCATCACTCAAACCCACCAAATCCATCGCCTCATTCCCCCACCTCAAAGTTCGCGCCACCCTGTCCACCACCACCACCACCATCACCCCTAAACTCCAACCCCAGCCCCGCTTCAAACCCGACGAGCCACGCAAGGGCGCCGACATCCTTGTCGAAGCCCTCGAGCTCGCCGGCGTCACCGACGTCTTCGCCTACCCCGGCGGCGCCTCGATGGAGATCCACCAGGCACTCACCCGATCTCAGATAATACAGAACCACCTCCTCCGCCACGAGCAGGGCGAGTCCTTCGCCGCCTCCGGCTACGCCCGCTCCACCGGCCTCCCCGGCGTCTGCATCGCCACCTCCGGCCCCGGCGCTACCAACCTCGTCTCCGCCCTCGCCGACGCCCTCCTGGACTCCATCCCCATGGTCGCCATCACCGGCCAGGTCCCCCGGCGCATGATCGGAACCGACGCGTTTCAGGAAACCCCGATCGTAGAAGTCACCAGGTCCATCACCAAACACAATTATCTAGTCCTCGACGTCGGAGACATCCCCAGAATCATTAAAGAAGCATTCTTTCTTGCTACTACGGGGAGACCGGGCCCGGTGCTGGTAGATATTCCGAAAGATATTCAGCAGCAGCTGTCCGTGCCGTCGTGGGACCCGCCTATGAGGTTGCCCGGGTATTTATCGAGGTTGCCGAAGCGGCCACAGAGGCATTCGGTCGAGCAGGTGGTGAGGCTGCTGTCTGAGGCCAAAAGGCCAGTGCTTTATCAGGGAGGAGGGTGCAATTCTTCAGGGCAGGAGTTACGGCGGTTTGTGGAGCTGACCGGTGTTCCGGTTGCGAGTACTTTGATGGGTCTTGGGAATTATCCGACGGATGAGGAGATGTCGCTGAAGATGTTGGGAATGCATGGGACGGTGTATGCGAACTACGCTGTGGATAAGGCGGATTTGCTGCTGGCATTTGGAGTGAGGTTTGATGATAGGGTGACGGGGAAGTTGGAGGCGTTTGCCAGTAGGGCGAAGATTGTGCATATTGATATTGATCCGGCGGAGATTGGGAAGAACAAGCAGCCGCACGTGTCGATTTGTGCGGATATTAAGCTTGCATTTGGGGAGCTGAATGGGATTTTGGAGGAGGATGGGATGTCATTTGATTTTTCAGGGTGGAGGGATGAGTTGGGGAAGGTTAAGAAGGAGTATCCGTTGAGTTATAAGACATTTGGGGATGCGATTCCTCCGCAGTATGCGATTCAGGTGTTGGATGAGCTTACCAAGGGGGAAGCGATTATTAGTACGGGTGTTGGGCAGCATCAGATGTGGGCAGCTCAGTATTATAGCTACAGGAGGTCGAAGCAATGGCTGACTTCGGCAGGGTTAGGAGCAATGGGGTTCGGATTGCCTGCGGCTGCTGGAGCTGCAGTTGGAAACCCGGACGTTACTGTGGTTGATATTGATGGGGACGGGAGTTTTCTAATGAACGTTCAAGAACTAGCAATGATTCGAATTGAGAACCTTCCTGTCAAAGTTATGATTTTGAATAACCAGCATTTGGGGATGGTGGTTCAGTGGGAGGACAGGTTTTACAAAGCAAATCGTGCGCATACCTATTTAGGTAATCCGGAGAATGAGGATGAGATTTACCCGGATTATATAACTATTGCAAAGGGGTTCAAGATACCCGCAGCGAGAATCACAAAGAAGGAGGAGGTTGAGGGGGCGATTAGGGTGATGCTAGAGACTCCGGGGCCTTACTTGTTGGATGTGATCGTGCCACATCAAGAGCATGTGTTGCCTATGATTCCGAGTGGTGGTGCATTTAAGGACATCATAGTTGTTGGAGATGGGAGAACTTCCTATTAGAGCTCTTTCTCTCTACCTCTCTGCTTTTGATGATGATGATAATAGGTATGGAATTGTGTTATTTGGTTTGGTCTTCGTTTTTTAGGCAGCTAGGAACTTATATTTAGCTGAAGCTATTAGTTTTTGTTTTAAGTTTGGACAACTATTAGCTTGTTTAATCTTAATGTATTTCGTTGTATTGTTATATATTGAAGAGCAATGCTAGAGCCACTACCAATTTCACTTGTATGAGATTCAGAAGCTGGAAATATTCAATTGGTGGGTTAACAGTTCGTTTAATTTGGAAGAGGTGTTTATTTGGCTAATTACCAAATTAACACACTTACTTTATGAGTTAAATTTCTTCTACTTATGGAAAACTTTCAACCAAATTGAACCATTATTGAGATGGTAAGCTATCAGATCCATCAACTTTTGTTTTATTTGCTTTATTTGTGTATTTTCTGTCATTTTTCTACCTTCAAAATTGGATTATTCAATAAATAGAGTGAGTTTAGAAGCTGGAAATATTCAATTGGTGGGTTAACAGTTCGTTTAATTTGGAAGAGGTGTTTGTCTGGCTAATTACCAAATTAACACACTTACTTTATGAGTTAAATTTCTTCTACTTATGGAAAACTTTCCACCAAATTGGACCATTATTGAGATGGTAAGCTATCAGATCCATCAACTTTTGTTTTATTTGCTTTATTTGTGTATTTTCTGTCATTTTTCTACCTTCAAAATTGGATTATTCAATAAATAGAGTGAGTTTAGAAGCTGGAAATATTCAATTGGTGGGTTAACAGTTCGTTTAATTTGGAAGAGGTGTTTTTCTGGCTAATTACCAAATTAACAAACTTACTTTATGAGTTAAATTTCTTCTACTTATGGAAAACTTTCCATCAAATTGGACTATTATTGAGATGGTAAGCTATCAGATCCATCAACTTTTGTTTTTTTTGCTTTATTTGTGTATTTTCTGACATTTTTCTACCTTCAAAATTGGATTATTCAATAAATAGAGTGAGTTCAGAAGCTGGAAATATTCAATTGGTGGGTGAACAGTTCGTTTAATTTGGAAGAGGTGTTTATCTAGCTAATTACCAAATTAACACACTTACTTTATGAGTTAAATTTCTTCTACTTATGGAAAACTTTCCACCAAATTGAACCATTATTGAGATGGTAAGCTATCAGATCCATCAACTTTTGTGTTATTTGCTTTATTTGTGTATTTTCTGTCATTTTTCTACCTTCAAAATTGGATTATTCAATAAATAGAGTGAGTTTAGAAGCTGGAAATATTCAATTGGTGGGTTAACAGTTCGTTTAATATGGAAGAGTTGTTTATCTGGCTAATTACCAAATTAACACACTTACTTTATGAGTTAAATTTCTTCTATTTATGGAAAACTTTCCATCAAATTGGACTATTATTGAGATGGTAAGCTATCAGATCCATCAACTTTTGTTTTTTTTGCTTTATTTGTGTATTTTCTGACATTTTTCTACCTTCAAAATTGGATTATTCAATAAATAGAGTGAGTTCAGAAGCTGGAAATATTCAATTGGTGGGTGAACAGTTCGTTTAATTTGGAAGAGGTGTTTATCTAGCTAATTACCAAATTAACACACTTACTTTATGAGTTAAATTTCTTCTACTTATGGAAAACTTTCCACCAAATTGAACCATTATTGAGATGGTAAGCTATCAGATCCATCAACTTTTGTGTTATTTGCTTTATTTGTGTATTTTCTGTCATTTTTCTACCTTCAAAATTGGATTATTCAATAAATAGAGTGAGTTTAGAAGCTGGAAATATTCAATTGGTGGGTTAACAGTTCGTTTAATTTGGAAGAGTTGTTTATCTGGCTAATTACCAAATTAACACACTTACTTTATGAGTTAAATTTCTTCTATTTATGGAAAACTTTCCATCAAATTGGACCATTATTGAGATGGTAAGCTATCAGATCCATCAACTTTTGTTTTATTTGCTTTATTTGTGTATTTTCTGTCATTTTTCTACCTTCAAAATTGGATTATTCAATAAATAGAGTGAGTTCAGAAGCTGGAAATATTCAATTGGTGGGTCAACAGTTCGTTTAATTTGGAATAGGTGTTTATCTGGCTAATTACCAAATTAACACACTTACTTTATGAGTTAAATTTCTTCTACTTCTGGAAAACTTTCCACCAAATTGAACCATTATTGAGATGGTAAGCTATCAGATCCATCAAATTTTGTTTTATTTGCTTTATTTGTGTATTTTCTGTCATTTTTCTACCTTCAAAATTGGATTATTCAACATATAGAGTGAGTTTAGAAGCTGGAAATATTCAATTGGTGGGTTAACAGTTCGTTTAATTTGGAAAAGGTGTTTATCTGGCTAATTACCAAATTAACACACTTACTTTATGAGTTAAATTTCTTCTACTTATGGAAAACTTTCCATCATATTGGACCATTATTGAGATGGTAAGCTATCAGATCCATCAACTTTTGTTTTATTTGCTTTATTTGTGTATTTTTCTGTCATTTTTCTACCTTCAAAATTGGATTATTCAATAAATAGAGTGAGTTCAGACGCTGGAAATATTCAATTGGTGGGTTAACAGTTCGTTTAATTTGGAAGAGGTGTTTATCTGCCTAATTACCAAATTAACACACTTACTTTATGAGTTAAATTTCTTCTACTTATGGAAAACTTTCCACCAAATTGAACCATTATTGAGATGGTAAGCTATCAGATCCATCAACTTTTGTGTTATTTGCTTTATTTGTGTATTTTCTGTCATTTTTCTACCTTCAAAATTGGATTATTCAATAAATAGAGTGAGTTGAGAAACTGGAAATATTCAATTGGTGGGTTAACAGTTCGTTTAATTTGGAAGAGGTGTTTATCTGGCTAATTACCAAATTAACACACTTACTTTATGAGTTAAATTTCTTCTACTTATTATGGAAAACTTTCCATCAAATTGGACCATTATTGAGATGGTAAGCTATCAGATCCATCAACTTTTGTTTTATTTGCTTTATTTGTGTATTTTCCGTCATTTTTCTACCTTCAAAATTGGATTATTCAATATATAGAGTGAGTTTAGAAGCTGGAAATATTCAATTGGTGGGTTAACAGTTCGTTTAATTTGGAAAAGGTGTTTATCTGGCTAATTACCAAATTAACACACTTACTTTATGAGTTAAATTTCTTCTACTTATGGAAAACTTTCCATCATATTGGACCATTATTGAGATGGTAAGCTATCAGATCCATCAACTTTTGTTTTATTTGCTTTATTTGTGTATTTTCTGTCATTTTTCTACCTTCAAAATTGGATTATTCAATAAATAGAGTGAGTTCAGACGCTGGAAATATTCAATTGGTGGGTTAACAGTTCGTTTAATTTGGAAGAGGTGTTTATCTGCCTAATTACCAAATTAACACACTTACTTTATGAGTTAAATTTCTTCTACTTATGGAAAAATTTCCACCAAATTGAACCATTATTGAGATGGTAAGCTATCGGATCCATCAACTTTTGTGTTATTTGCTTTATTTGTGTATTTTCTGTCATTTTTCTACCTTCAAAATTGGATTATTCAATAAATAGAGTGAGTTTAGAAACTGGAAATATTCAATTGGTGGGTTAACAGTTCGTTTAATTTGGAAGAGGTGTTTATGTGGCTAATTACCAAATTAACACACTTACTTTATGAGTTAAATTTCTTCTACTTATTATGGAAAACTTTCCATCAAATTGGACCATTATTGAGATGGTAAGCTATCAGATCCATCAACTTTTGTTTTATTTGCTTTATTTGTGTATTTTCCGTCATTTTTCTACCTTCAAAATTGGATTATTCAATAAATATAGTGAGTTCAGAAGCTGGAAATATTCAATTGGTGGGTTAACAGTTCGTTTAATTTGGAAGAGGTGTTTATCTGGCTAATTACCAAATTAACACACTTACTTTATGAGTTAAATTTCTTCTACTTATGGAAAACTTTCCACCAAATTGGACCATTATTGAGATGGTAAGCTATCAGATCGATCAACGTTTGTTTTATTTGCTTTATTTGTGTATTTTCTGTCATTTTTCTACCTTCAAAATTGGATTATTCAATAAATAGAGTGAGTTTAGAAGCTGGAAATATTCAATTGGTGGGTTAACGGTTCGTTTAATTTGGAAGAGTTGTTTATCTGGCTAATTACCAAATTAACACACTTACTTTATGAGTTAAATTTCTTCTACTTATGGAAAACTTTCCACCAAATTGGACCATTATTGAGATGGTAAGCTATCAGATCCATCAACTTTTGTTTTATTTGCTTTATTTGTGTATTTTTTGTCATTTTTCTACCTTCAAAATTGGATTATTCAATAAATATAGTGAGTTTAGAAGCTGGAAATATTCAATTGGTGGGTTAACAGTTCGTTTAATTTGGAAGAGGTGTTTATCTGGCTAATTACCAAATTAACACACTTACTTTATGAGTTAAATTTCTTCTACTTATGGAAAACTTTCCATCAAATTGGACCATTATTGAGATGGTAAGCTATCAGATCCATCAACTTTTGTTATATTTGCTTTATTTGTGTATTTTCTGTCATTTTTCTACTTTCAAAATTGGATTATTCAATAAATAGAGTGAGTTTAGAAGCTGGAAATATTCAATTGGTGGGTTAACAGTTCGTTTAATTTGGAAGAGGTGTTTATCTGGCTAATTACCAAATTAACACACTTACTTTATGAGTTAAATTTCTTCTACTTATGGAAAACTTTCCACCAAATTGGACCATTATTGAGATGGTAAGCTATCAGATCCATCAACTTTTGTTTTATTTGCTTTATTTGTGTATTTTCTGTCATTTTTCTACCTTCAAAATTGGATTATTCAATAAATAGAGTGAGTTTAGAAGCTGGAAATATTCAATTGGTGGGTTAACAGTTCGTTTAATTTGGAAGAGGTGTTTTTCTGGCTAATTACCAAATTAACAAACTTACTTTATGAGTTAAATTTCTTCTACTTATGGAAAACTTTCCATCAAATTGGACTATTATTGAGATGGTAAGCTATCAGATCCATCAACTTTTGTTTTTTTTTGCTTTATTTGTGTATTTTCTGACATTTTTCTACCTTCAAAATTGGATTATTCAATAAATAGAGTGAGTTCAGAAGCTGGAAATATTCAATTGGTGGGTTAACAGTTCGTTTAATTTGGAAGAGGTGTTTATCTAGCTAATTACCAAATTAACACACTTACTTTATGAGTTAAATTTCTTCTACTTATGGAAAACTTTCCACCAAATTGAACCATTATTGAGATGGTAAGCTATCAGATCCATCAACTTTTGTGTTATTTGCTTTATTTGTGTATTTTCTGTCATTTTTCTACCTTCAAAATTGGATTATTCTATAAATAGAGTGAGTTTAGAAGCTGGAAATATTCAATTGGTGGGTTAACAGTTCGTTTAATTTGGAAGAGGTGTTTATCTGGCTAATTACCAAATTAACACACTTACTTTATGAGTTAAATTTCTTCTTGAATTCGGAGGAGATGGCGTCGCCAAAGGGCTCAAATCGTCGTCCTCGGACGAGTTATTTCCTCCTCCACCTTCACCTTCCTCGGTCGTTACCACCCGCTCTACCTCTCCCTCAACCACCTCAACCTCTCCCTCACCCTCCTCAGCCACTGCAATCTGTCCTTCGCCCCCCTTGATCACCTCGACCTCCTCCTCACCTTCGGCCAAGGGTATGTCCCGTTCCGAATCACTCGACTCAACAACAAAGAGCTTCCTACTACGTAACGGTGCGACATCGTATACCTTTGTCTCTGACTCCCATGACGTTGAGTCGGAGGCACGGGGACCGTCATCCTGACCCGAGGTGGTGGCGGACGAACTGGACTGAGCTCACAACATACTCAAAAATAAAATTAACTAACCTGTTTGAAGAACGGTAGGGGGTACCGGAAAACTCGCCGTCGGTGACTGAACTGCTTCCAGATATTTACTATCTTTCTCTTTGAATGAGATGTCAATTCCAGCTACGGTTTCAATAGCTATCTTAAAATTAGAATCCCTCTTTTTTTCCGATCCAGCTCCTCCACCACGTCCTAATACTCCATAAATAGTTCGAATTGTATAGGAACAATGATCAATTTTAGCGTGAATTGTTTGTAGAGGAACTCTACCTTCTCTCGTCAATTCGACACGTGCAATTTCTTTTCCATCGATACGTCTTGCAAGTTGTATTCGAATTCCTTTTGTATCTTTTGTTCAGTTAATTAAATAGCTTTTTTACTTGCTGCTCGGCGCTCGACAAGTACTGCGAGCACCCACCTAGCTTTTTTCAACAAAGCTACCTCTCAAGTCTGGGGGCTCGGCGCTCAGCAAGTACTGTGAACACCCACCTATTTTTTTCCAACAAAGTTATCTCTCAAGTCTAGGGGTTCGACACTCGGCAAGTATTGTGAGCACCCACATATTTTTTTCCAACAAAGCTACCTCTCAAGTCTGGGGGCTCGACACTCGGTAAGTACTGCGAACACCCACCTAGTTTTTTCTAACAAAGTTACCACTCAAGTCTGGGGGGCTTGGCGCTCGGCAAGTACTGCGAGCACCCACCTTGCTTTTTCCAACAAAACTACCTCTCAAGTCTGGGGGTTTGGCGCTCGGCAAGTACTGCGAGCACCCACCTAGTTTTTTCCAACAAAGCTACCTCTCAAGTCTGGGGGGCTTGGCGCTCGGCAAGTACTGCGAGCACCCACCTAACTTTTTCCAACAAAGCTACCTCTCAAGTCTGGGGGCTCGGCGCTCGAAAAATACTGCGAGTACCCACCTAGTTTTTTCCAACAAAGCTACCTCTAAGTCTGGGGGGCTCGACGCTCGGCAAGTACTGCGAGCACCCACCTAACTTTTTCCAACAAAGCTACCTCTCAAGTCTGAAGGGCTCAGTGCTCGGCAAGTACTGCGAGCACTCGCCTAGCTTTTTCAACAAAGCTACCTCTCAAGTTTGGGGGGCTCGGCGCTCGGCAAGTACTGCGAGCACCCACCTAGTTTTTCCAACAAAGCTACCTCTCAAGTCTGGGGGCTCGGCCCTCGGCAAGTACTGCAAGCACCCACCTAGCTTTTCCAACAAAGCTACCTCTCAAGTCTTGCCTCAGCTCCTTGTTGTTTGAAGAAACCCTCCCCTTCCATTGGTCTTTTTTCACGAAAAGCAGACATGAGATAACAAATCAAGTCTTTCCCTAAGATTTCGAATAGCTGTCCCGAATTCAAGTTGATTATGTTTTGCTTCTTCCTCGGAGAAAGACGATCAAACAATTCCGTCTCACGGTCCTTGCGGATCGGATCATCCGTATAGGATAAAAAAAAAGAAACTCCAGATATTTGCTATCTTTCTCTTTGAATGAGATCTCAATTCCAGCTACGGTTTCAATAGCTATCTTACAATTAGAATCCCTCTTTTTTTCGATCCGGCTCCTCCACCACCACCTAATACTCCATAAATAGTTCGAATTGTATAGGAACAATGATCAATTTTAGCGTGAATTGTTTGTAGAGGAACTCTACCTTCTCTCGTCAATTCGACACGTGCAATTTCTTTTCCATCGACACGTCCTGCAAGTTGTATTTGAATTCCTTTTGTATCTGTTTGTTCAGTTAATTAAATAGCTTTTTTCATTGCCGCTCGGCGCTCGGCAAGTACTGCGAGCACCCACCTAGCTTTTTCCAACAAAGCTACCTCTCAAGTCTGGGGGGCTCGGCGCTCGACGCTTGGCAAGTACTGCGAGCACTCACCTAGCTTTTTCCAACAACGCTACCTCTCAAGTCTGGGGGCTCGACGCTCGGCAAGTACTGCGAGCACCCCCCTAGCTTTCTCCAACAAAGCTACCTCTCAAGCCTGGGAGGGCTCGGCGCTCGGCAAGTACTTCGAGTACCCACACAGCTTCTCACTAAAGTTGCCTTACTCGAAGCTCTCCGAGCCGACCCTCCAAGCTCGGGGCTCGGTAGTGACTTCGAGCACCCACACAGCATCTCACTAAAGTTGCCTTACTCGAAGCTCTCCGAGCCGACCCTCCAAGCTCGGAGATCGATAGTGACTTCGAGCACCCACTCAGCTTCTCACTGAAGTTGCCTCACTCAAAGCTCTCCGAGCCGACCTTCAAAGCTCAGAGCTCGGTAGCGACTTCGAGCACCCACTCAGCTTCTCACTGAAGTGTCTCACTCAAAGCTCTCCGAGCCAACCCTCCAAGTTCGGAACTCAGTAGCGACTTCGAGCACCCACTCAGCTTCTCACCGAAGTTGCCTCACTCGAAGCTCTCCAAGCCGATCCTCCAAGCTCGGAGCTCGGCAGTGACAGCGAGCACCCACCTGGCTCCTTTCCCTAAGCTCCCCTCACGGAGTGCTCAGTGCCTGTCGGACGAAGTCGTCCCTCGGCCTTCAACCTAAGTTGTGGCCAGTTCCAAAAACACCCCCCAAGAATTCAGAGCAACAAATCTTCGCCAAATACTCCCCTCCTCTCTTCCCGCAGAGACAGACTACTACTACACGGCTGGGTTACTAAACCCTCCGGCAGTGGGGGGCTTATGATATGGTATAAATTACGTGGCCCCATTTGGGCCCTCGGATCTCCTCAAATTCCGCTCTCCTGTGATCATCAGGTCAAACAATCCCCACGGGCTTCCACCAGCTCAGGTCCATGGGCAAACCGGTCCAACCCGGCCCGTTAGGATCTCAGACTCGTTTACCCTTGCCTATAAATACCAGGCCCCCTTCTCACTTTAAAAGGTAATCAATCTTTCTCCACCCGAACCCTAGCTGCTGTTGTTTTTCTAGTGACTGACTAGATCGTCAGAGGGCCTGTCTCCGGAAACTCTCTCGGGATCTCTAGGCATTATGCAGGTCCGAAGATACGAGCCGAGCTGCCAACATCCGAGCCGAGCTACGAGTCTCAACCTATCTCCTGCTACTCCCGAGCCGGTCCTACAATCGGGGATCAGACCAACGTTAGTGTCGTGCCTTTCCCTTCACAAATTATAAGAACTCACACATGTTGCCCCCACACCGAAGAACAAGCAGCATCAGTTTACCCTCAGAATTAGGAGTAAAGATACAATTTCTTGGTGTGGAATAATTTTATAACTGCAGCTTCTCTCAGCTAATATCCACAAACAAATAGAAGCACTTCACAAATGGAATTCATAAACGTAGGAAGGGTATACTAAGTTGTTGATAAAACAATCAAAAACAATGAACCATAGCAATATCCTGCTGTAATGCAACTTCAACACAAATAACACCAATAAGGCAATAAGCATTCATTTCATATTAGTACACTGAGCATGCAATAAATTTGGCGAGCTAATAGTAAAAAGGGAAAAGTAAACTTAAGGTTCAATAGTGTTACTGCATCGTATAATTCACTCTGCAGGAAAACCCTATTACAACATCACAATATATAAGCAACATTACAATGTGCTTCTAAAATATTCCCCCAATTGTATCCAAGTTAAAGAATATATCGTAGAAATTATGCAACAATATCACAGAAAAAAGTAATAAAAAGTGAACATACAACAGGAAGCTAGCTTCACTAGCAGTTGTGTCTTGGCCCTGCAAAGTAACACCATGAATCGTACACACAGTATGAATCTTCGTGGCAGAGAAGAGATTACTGAGTTTCAAAATCTAAAACTGACCTCAAGAACAATGTAATTCTAAGCAATATCTTCATATTGCACGGGAAAAAATTAAGGTTAGAATCCATGTCATCACCATAATATGAGAAGAACTGAAGACAATCCAGATTTAGTTAAATCAACTAACTGGCTTTCTTTCAGCACCCTCCAACATTTCATCATCCTTAAATTCCGTAATCACCTGAAGAAAATCCAGAGGAACAGCAGCTGGATCCAGCTCGCGACATCCCTTGGGAGCATTCTGACCCTCTTCACCTGTAAGCAAACATGAAGGAACCTGATGTGAGAATCTAAACATTTCCTCTTTCGGGATCCGCTTCTCTTCTTTTGGGTCCAAATGTCTGTGGAAAATTGCCCTAAAACCTGCAACTTTCACTAAAGGAGTGACGAGCACACCTTCCTCATCACTATAATCATTGATAACCTCAACTATCTCATACTTATAGATCGTATCATCTGGTGTGAGTTCATTCCAACTTGGACACCAATTTTTGTATAGAGCCCAAGTTTCACCTTGCATGGGGAAGATTCTTATAATCCCGCGTGCACCCTTTTCATATCTAACCCTGTGAGAAAATATATTCACAGTGTCGTTGACTTGGTATCTGCTCACTCTGAAATTTCCACAAGTCTTGGTGAATCCAGAACCGACCCAGTTCATTGGCCCTAATTCAGCATTGGATTTTGAGTTGAGAAAACTCATGCGAAGCTTAAAGGGCCTCAAAGAAATAACTTTTTGAATGAAGGCATACAAACGCGGCATACCATCTTCACTGTCATATGTGGCCCATACCTGATCTCCTTCAAAAGATCTCTCCAAACGATTCTTATCAAAATCATGAAACTCTGGATCAGGAACAATGAGAGATACATTTTTACTGTTAGGAGTGGCAGCCTGATCAGCATTAGATGCCTTTTTTGTGGTACCATTGTCCTTACTTTGTTTCAATTTTTGCCTAATCTTCGCCGTTCCTTTCAGTTTTGTTGCTGCAGCTGCATTCCATTCTTCTAGCTTCTTACGCAACTCCCCTTTAGACTTCTCAAACAGTAAACTCCTCTTATCGATTTGTGAAATGACACTGTTCAGTTTGTTAATTCTCGAAGGCATTCTCCTCCTACCAGCTTCTTGTAAACTACCAGTCCTTCCCATTTCAGGAGCATCACTGTTCGAGATTTTCCCATAACCATTCTCGGTTGCATTAGTGATACTTCTTTGTTTCTTCGCAGGCCTGTCAAACTTAGGCACATTCATGTTTGTTTGCGCTGCTCCTTGCTCCTTTGTCACTTTACCATATGTTTGATCAACTGAATTAGCAGCCTGAGAAGCTGCAGACGATGGTGGCCATTGGAAGTTTGGATTGTTATACAAATCGGTATTTGCTCCATCCTCTTGCTCCTTTGTCACTTTACCATATGTTTGACGAACTGAATTAGCAGCCTGAGAAGCTGCAGATGATGGTGGCCATTGGAAGTTCAGATTGTTATACAAATCGGTATTTGCTCCATGCTGGACTCCTGAGGACCCATGAGTTTTCTTCCGGTTAGACTTAGACTTCTGCCGATGCTGCTGAGGAACAGTCCAAGAGAAATTCGGCGTGGCTCCATTTGCTGGAAATTTCATCTCTACCGCTAAGAAAGCTTCGTGGCAGTTAGGGCAAAGAAGGTTGTGGTTAAGGTAAACCCTAAGGTACTCATACTGCATCTTGCATCGGTTGCACGAAGTCCAAAACGTATTTGATGAAGGCAAAGGGACAGAAGATTGAGACTTTTTATTGGATGTCCCATTATTGGCAAAATCATAGAAGCCATTGTTAGGATTATGAGCTGAATGTTTGTGTTTGTTCTTCGTATGCGAGACTTTCACTTTCCTCTTCTGGTCATAAACCATTTTTCTGCTTTTATCAGATAACACACTCCATGCCTGAGAAACAAGCTGGAAAGCGCCCTCAGCGCCTATGGACTTGTTCTTGTCAGGGTGGAGCTGGAGAGCAAGCTTTCTGTATTGTTTCTTCACAGTTTCCTCATCAGCTGAAGCATTCACACAGAGGATCCCATATAAATCACTCTCCCCATTGATTTTGCTTTCAGAAGCAAGGTAAACATCAAGAGTCATTATCATTTGACTGATGCCCTCTAGAGATGGATAGAGATTTTGGGCCTTCAATGCAAACTTCTTGGCATTTGCAAAGTCTTTTGCAGTCAACTTCTTTTCAGCTATCACTTTCGCCCTCAGCGCCTCATCCCGATTACAATCCATTCCCTGACCTTCCGCTTCTCCTTTGATGACTCTGTTACTACCACGTATAAATTCACCACCCAAGTATACTTGCAGCTCGATCTCCACGTCTGATACTTGCAATTACAGCAATCACCACTACTTGAATTGGTTCAATTATATTCACAAACATCCTAATGCAAGAACAAAACAAAAGACCACTAAGTTAGAAGAACAAATAATTCACAAGCAGTGCAATAAACAATAAAATCAATATGAGCAATTTAAGGTCTCTTTAAAAGTACAGTTAAAAGATCTTTTTAAGTGAATTTAGAGACACGGAAAGTAAGAGAGAGCTAAAGATACCTAATACATTAGGTGAGGTAGGATGTCAGATAGTTCCAGTTATCTAGGAGGAATTATCTCAACCTCAAAAGAAGTACTATATGAACCACGAAGAATTTTCACACTTTCAGATTTGACCTTAAATAACTGCAATGACCTATCTAAAACAGTCCTCGAGTTTTCTTATAAAGCTAGCCTAAGTCATCAAAATTATCTCCTCCAGACCTGAGAGTGGGTAGGATGTCTAAAATACTTATCACCCTAATTACCAAAGTACTAATAAGTCATAAGAAAATTTATCAGTTTATAGTCTCTCAACATTTCATCCTCTGCGACAAAAGCAAATTATCTATAAGCTCAACCATAAATCTAATTAAACAAAATGATTAACAAACTACAGTTTCCATCATCGAAATGATCATCACGCTCAACAAACTATTTTACAATCAACTGTCAAACAAACACCAATCCTACCGGGTGCGATAAAATGAGTAGATTGCCATATTCAATAAGCTAGTTCTCCACACACAAAAAAGTAAAATTACAGCTCAAATAGACATTAAAGCTACTAAATACATTCTAATTCCCCCAATTATTCATCTCAAACACCCCAATTATTCAAAGCTCAATCCTTTGGACTAAACCACTAGAATTCAACTACATCCAACCAAATTCAACATCAAAAGCATCTGATCTACATCAAAGTTAGCAGCTTCAACAATTCCACAAAGTTCTTGATCTAAATTCTACCAAACCCTAAATTTCTCGATCTACAATTCCAGATCATGGCATAACATGAAACTAAACTCAATAGATAGTACAAATAAAATTGAAGGGAATTAGAGATTACCCATCTGGATTAAACCCATGAATTTGAAGCAATTTGAATGAAGAAGCCGCCATGAGAAACCCTAATCTCCATTATTTTTCACCCAAATCTTAAAAGAGGAGGAGGGAAACCCTAGTTCACCAATAGTCAAACCTCAGAGCTAAACAGGAAAAAATAAAATAAAAATAAATCACAAAATGGACAAATACCAAAATACTAATGGAAAATTAATTGGTATATAGTCTTTGATATTTATTATATTTTATTGATTTTTTTAACCCTAACCCTAGCTTTATTCATGCTCTTGAAAACCCTAACTAGGGTTAGTTTTAACCCATGTTGTGGTTTGTCCCTTTTTTTTTTTTTTTGCTAACATTAGCAAAAAAAATTAATTGTGGGAAAAAGTTAGGGAGGAGAGGAGACTATTTTTTGACATCATTGTATTTAATAATTAATTAAATTAAATACTACGTATATTGTATTTTTTAAAAGAAAAGCATTAGCTTTATTTAATGGTTGATTAATTTTTATATGTATATAATTAAGGATATAATACTCCATATCAAAGGGCACAGCCCATGTTAAGAATTTTCTTTTCTCTCTCTATTTTTTTGTGTGGTAAATAAATGTGGGTGTGGGTCCCACATATTTGAGAGGAAGTGTGACTTTTATGACTTTAGGTCAGGTTAAAAGTAGAGTGAGTGGGTTACTTGTTGGTTTAGATTAACTAGAGGGTTGGGTTAGGTTAGAGTTAGAGAAATTAAAAAGATTCCAATAATAATAATAATAATTGAAAGGAAAACCTTGTTGGTGGGTCCCATCCCTTTCTTGCTTCCAAATCACTTGGTGCAATTTTTAACATAAATTAAAAAGTAATTTTAATAGATTCCCTGATTTACTCTTCCAAAATATGACAATCTTCATGAAAAATGTATTGCATCCACAAATAATTTGATTATATGTGCATCTTCCTACAAGTTTTTCCAACATGAGTGACCTAATTAATTAAGCGAGCAAAATTTGAACAGATCAATCTGAATTCATGCTGTTTTGAGTTAACATTTTTCCTAACCTAAGAAAGAAAAGAGCAACGCTAACAATCAGAATTGAGTTATTTCTCCATTGCTGGAATTGCTGTAAATGAACAATGCATTTTTCCGATACATTACTTTTGTTATCCTCTATTTGGACTTAGTATTGCGATATACACTAGCATTTAAACAAGTAATGTATGAAAGGCCATGCCATAGTACAGATTACAGAGCTTAACCTCATACAGCCAGTAGAGTACCTCACTCGTTTTCATTAATCATACATTCAGCTCATCGGTACTCATCTCCAGTATGTATGGGCATTAATAATGTGCAGATGCTCAGATGCCGGTCAGATAACCGAAGCACCAGATCCTTCGATGATTAAAGAAACATTCTTTTTTTTTTGGGCATGATTTACGCTCCTGCTCTTGTTCATCAAGGACAATGTATGCAAGAGAACTAACTCCCTGACTTCGACAAAATCAACTTCCTATATAACCTGCAATCTCGGTTGCTTTGCACAGCCTCTTTGTGTATAGTTCTGCTCTCTCTGCTTCCTTTTTGATAGATCTCCCTTTCGGGATTTGAAACAATCGCTGGATTCAACCATATCAATATAGATACATGGAAAAACCGTCAAAAATCTTATTACATTTAGTGAATTACACAGGCAAAATTCCTGATACATCACTTCAAGGACTAACATTCTCTTAGAATGGAATGAATGTACAATCTTCAACAAGTTCACATTCAGTATCACGCATCACTTCAATTGTCAATCAGATCAGTAAATTGGAGAAAAAGGAAAGGCTCATTCTGTTTTCATCGCACCAAATTGGAAAAAAGAACAAAGGTAAAGGAACGTAGAAGTATAATACGACAAAGCCAAAGTACACCACAAAAGAAACTTGCATTTGCAACGAGCCAAAGCATTTTGTGCTATGATACTGAAATATAAGATTTTCATTTCTTTTACTGAATCAATTGTTCCTACTATACAAATTGACCTGAAAAGAACAGATATACAACTTTATTGATGAAACAAAACTGCAACTAGGGAGGATCTTCTGATGAAGATTGCATGGGCTCATCCATAGATTCAAAACTTGGAACAGACCACCCCAATTCTTCAATGATTTTTGCCATCCTTTCAGTCCGACCTTTCAAGTCACCTAACGCTATTGTAAACGGGTAAACGTAGGTGACTTTTGTGGCCATTGAACGGTAGGCGACAATATCTTTTTTGATCAGGAACTCCATCACATCACAACCAAATCCCCCATCAACTTCCGCTTGGAGATATTGGCCTAATATGATAAAGAAAAGATTTTTTTTTATTCTTCTGAATTAAAATCAGTCGCTATACTAACTATTATTCAGTTTATGAATTTTGGAATGTTCCAGATATATTATCTTTGGAGTTTCCCCTGACGAGTAAAACTAGAAATAATAATGAGAACTTTCATATACATAAGAAGGAAGAATAGGCATTTAAGTAAATTAATTTTGCTTTATTAACTTAATTTTTTTAAAACTTTTCTCTGTGAAAGGTATTATTCTCTTAATTTTCAGTAGCGTAGATAATGTTGTGACTATGTATCATGAGATTGCAAGTATAACAGATAGAAAGATGCAATAGAGTCCACCACACTTTACAATGATAAACCGATATGTGAAGAAATGGGCTTAGTCTACAATCAAAAGCAAGACTGATGGCACCCATATAATCATTAAGATACTCGATGTTTCTCTAGGCCTAGATTTGCCGATGTCACCCCTTAATCAGAAACTAGTAACAAATTACAGTCATACAATCAACGGTCAGCTGATCTGCACAAAGCTGTCAAAGCATATGCAAGTACTAAATATGACCTCATGATACTAAGTAGACATATAGCTTTTGCTTAAGAGGCATCTCCTAAAAATAGGTTTTAACACTGTATCTTGCATATCTTCATATCAAAGACTTTATGTTGTTAAGGTTGAGGCCTGAATTTATTCAACACTAGAGTTAAAGGACGATGAGTAAAGAAAAAGATGGGTACAAGAGTATGAGGAAAAGATGAGTCCCACATGGAATGAAGTAATAGAGGTATCGAAGGTTTAAATTCGTTTATACCAAAGATACTAAAACAAGTATTCTTCCTTTTAGGTCATACATATGGGCTTTTTGTATTTTACTCACATTAGAAGCGAAATACTGACGAAATAAAAAGAGTCAATGCTTGAGACATATATTCTACCTTGTAGAAGTCTATGTTATTACTAGCAAAACACATAACTAAGATGGCATTATTGTCATTTTTAGAGTTCCTTTAAAGTAACATTAACCCAAAGCCAATTCCAACACAACTCTTACTAATCATTATCTGAAATCTTACCATCTGTGGTGTCTTCATTAACCTGAACCGTCGCGTTCTTCTGCGTCTTCAAAATAGCCTCCCTCAGTCTCTGCAAAGAAACACCAAAGAGACATAAACACAACAACAACCTTCAATGCAAAACCCAACAACACCCAAATCTAAAAAAAAACTCTCACTTCAACTGCATTTCCCAGCGAGCTCTAGGGGATCTCCCAAGGAAAAGCAATCGACGATGACATGGGAATCCCCGACACACACCCAGACCCAGGATTAATTGATGGGCAGGCTCTGATTTTCCTGCAACACGTTTTACACTCACCCTAATGCGGTTTGTTTTTGGATAGAGTGTGGATGCACCAGGTGTGAGTTCGGACTCAATTTGTAAGAGGGGAAGGGTTCGGTAGCGGACGGTGAGCTGTAGGCTCACCTCGGCACTGGAGGAGCGGCTCGGATTGCCTCGCCTCGTGTACCTGCAGACGGTCTAGAAACACCGGGGTTTATCCCGGTGGCAGACCCTCCGACGATCTAGTTAGTCTCAGTGAGAGAGTAGCAGTAACTAGGATTTTGTGGGTGAAAGATTGATTACCTTGGAAGGAGGATGGGGGTCTGGTATTTATAGATAACCCAACCGGGTTTGGATCCGCCTGGGGGCCGGGTCTGGACCCGAAAGCCCGTGGGCCTGACGTGGCAAGAGGCCCAGGTGGTTTAGGGCACACGTGGCAGTGCCCAGAGTGGTTTAGGGTGGACATGGCAAGCCCCCCAAGTGGCTTTGGAGCTGACATGGCAGATCGTAGGGGCCCTGTATTTTTGGGAGGATCAGAGGGCCTAGGTTGCGCCAGGTCATCCTCCTTCCTTACCCGGCTGAATGGAAGGCCCGTGGGACCGCTGAGGGTCGGAGACCGAGGGTCGTGACTGGCCGTCGAGACCGGGGGGGGCCGGTTTCGTGGTGGTGAACTTACGGTTCGGCACCGAGCCTGTGGTGCTCCGGGGCCGAGCCGGATTGGCTTGGAGGGGGAGTCATCCTGGGCCCCAGGTCATTTTTATCCTACCTCATAAGCCCCCCACTCCTGCGGGGATGCGAGAGCTGGTCGTGGAGGAGTAGTTTCGGGTCGTGTTGGGCCTTCGAGAAGGCTATCCTGGTGCGAGACCCTACCCCGAGCTGGCGAGGGTTTCCCGGGTCGGCAAGGGCGATGGCGAACCTTTGGGCCTTCGTGAGAAGGCTACCCTGGTGCGAGACCGTTGGGCCTTCGTGAGAGGTTTTTACCCCGAGCTGGCGAGGTTTTTACGGGTCGGCAAGGGTGATGGCGAACCGTTGGGCCTTCGTGAGAAGGCTACCCTGGTGCGAGACCCTACCCCGAGCTGGCGAGGGTTTTACGGGTCGGCAAGGGCGATGGCGAACCGTTGGGCCTTCGTGAGAAGGCTACCCTGTGCGAGACCCTACCCCGAGCTGGCGAGGGTTTTACCGATCGGCAAGGGCGATGGCGAACCGTTGGGCCTTCATGAGAAGGCTGCCCTGGTGCGAGACCATACCCCGAGCTGGCGAGGGTTTTACGGGTCGGCAAGGGCGATGGCGAACCATTGGGCCTTCGTGAGAAGGCTGCCCTGGTGCGAGACCCTACCCCGAGCTGGCGAGGGTTTTACGGGTCGGCAAGGGCGATGGCGAACCGTTGGGCCTTCGTGAGATGGGGGCTGACTTCGTGGAGCATTAATGGCGCTCCGGGATTCGTGCGGTGTTCCAACTTCTCGGGGTCATTAAATGGCTCCTCTAATAAATGTGTCGCGCTTTAATTCCCTAGGCGTAGTGGCTGGTCCTTGGGGGGAGGCTATAAATACCCCGCTCCCTCCTGTAGCTTTGATCACAGCAATGGTGGTTGATCGACCACCGGAGGTGTCTGCCTTGGGCAGACGCCTGCTCCTTTGAAAAATTCTAACCCTGAGAGGGTCGGACGGGTGGTTATTCTCGTGCCGTGATCTTCTCCCGATTCTAACGACTTTGGTGCGGTAGTCAGAGTCGGGGGAGATCATGGCGGGAGGGATGACCAATGAAGTTCGGCCCCGGGGGGTGGGTTGTTCTCGCGCCATGGTCTTCTCCTGATTCTAATGGCCCTGATGTGGTAGTCAGAGTCAGGGGAGATCACGGCGGGAGGGAGACCCAATGAGGTTCGGACCCGGGGGGCAGGTTGCCTCGATCGGATGGGTCTCCTCCGATCTCTGTCTTCCTTCCGGGCTGACGGCTTCTGATGGTGGTCAGCCCGAAGGAGTTAGAGATGGGAGGCGGGCCGATCTGCTCTCTGATGGGGTCCCAGGCGATGGTGGCTTTTCTACCACCCTCGAACAGTTCGGGGTTTCGACTTCCGAGGTCGTAAGCCCCGAGTTGCTCGCGGGTGAGAGGGGAGCCGATTGAGTCCTGGGGTCCGGGGCACTCGCCGAGGGCGGGTGCCTTAACACTTAATCTAAATTTTTCCTTGCTTCCCTGGACGGATCCGACGCACTTCATCCGGACCGACCCTTGCGTCTGGCTTCAAGGTGACGTGGGTGACGTCAGCGGCGCACGTTCTAGGGTGACGTGGTGCGGGAGGTGGCAGTTTCACGCCAATCGAGGAGCCGTTACGCGAAAAACGAGGAGTCATTTCTTCCTCTATAAATACCCCCACCATTCTTCCATACTGCTCACTTCTCTCTTGCTTCTTTCTCCAAAAATTTCAAATACTTCGGCGCTCGTCACCACTGCTTGCGGCACCAGGCTCGTCCATCCGAAGCAACCCAAGGTTAGTTCGTAAGTTTATTTAGTAAGGCATGTCCAGGGCTCAGTCTGGTTCGTCGGCGTCAACGTCTAGAGGGGAAGGGCCCCCTGCCACCGGGCTCTCAGACTCGGAATCGTGGGAAGAGGAGACGGTGTACGACGTGAAGCCCCTGCGCTCCCGGAAGCCGTACGTGGTGGAGAGTAGTGATTCCGACGAGGGGAGTGACAGTTCGGACGAGGTCCAGATTCTGGAATCAGTTTCCAAAGAGGAGGGTGGTCAAGGCGAGGGTGAAGCCGTCGGGGCTCGGATAGGAGGTGCGGGGAGGAGATCCACGGTCCAGGGTGTGGGTTCGTCCTCCGCGCCGGCTGGTCTGGGGCGCTTATCCACCCCCTCGCCGGAGAGGGCCAAGAAGAAGAGGGTGCCGAGGAAGAAGGGGTCGAAGGCCGGTGGGCCGAGCCAGGCGCCCATCCTCCGGAACGTGGTGACAGGGTCGCCTATGCAGCCGAACCCGTTCCGACGGTACCCCGACGACCTCTCCGATAAGGCGCTATATGGGGTTCAGCCGTCCTCGCCGAGCCGGAAGATGGTGAAGATGGACGCGCTTCCGACTGTCTTGGAAGCTAGTGACTTGGAGGTTGCGCAGTCGGCGTACCATATCGGGGCGGGTTACGAACTCATGTTGCCGAGTCCTAGCCTCCGCCCTACCGACCCCCTGCCTGCTTGGTACTGCGTCTTTCCTGTGGACGCCTTCGGCTCTGGACTGAGGCTGCCGGTCCAGCCGTTTGTTCGGGAGGTGCTGAATTGGGCCTCCCTGGCTCCGATGCAGTACGGGCCGAATTCCTGGAAGCAGATCATCTGCTTCGTGCTGTTGTGTGAGGAGCAGAAGGTGCCCTTTAGGTTGGGCGTGTTTCGGGCGATGCTGGGGATCAGCTCGTCGGGGGAGTCGGAGGGGATTTACTATGTTTCGCCTCGGAGTAAGGGGAAGGTGGTTCATGGTCATCCGGACTCCATCAAGGAGTGGAAACGAAAGTATTTTGTGATCCGGAGTGAGGAGCCTTGGGACATCCCTACTCGTTGGAATCACCACAAGCCGGGCTTCAAAGCGCCGAGGCCGAAGGACCTGACGGCCGAGGAGTGGAAGTTTGTTGAGCGCCTCCGCCAGTCGCACAACATCAGCTGGCTGAAGGTGACGGAGGGTCACCTGGCGAGCGTTGGGCTGAGCCCGGCCGTGCTTTGTATGTAGTTGTTTCTTTCTCTCGGTCTTATTGTTCTTTTGAGCTCATTGTCCTTAATGGGTCTTTTTGCAGGTATGGATCCCGAATCAATCAAGGCTCGGAGGCTCGCCTTGAAACAGAAGAAGGCCGAGGAGGGGGGAGACGCAAAGAGGGCGAGGGGGTCGACTCAGGTCGCATCCGAGGCGACGCTTCAGCAAGGGGCAAGAGAACTCGCTCGGAGACGAGCAAAGAGGTGGCTGCTCAGGGGAGCTCGGGTCAGGCCAAGGTTTCCGAGCGCAGCAAGGGGAAGGGTCCCCTGGTCGAAGGCGAGGGAGAGGACAAGATTACGGAGGAGCTGCGACGGCCGTGGGTGCCGAACTGGTCGATACGGGTAGGGGATTGTCTGACCCGTGGGGCCCAGGCCGTCGAGGTGGCGGAGAAGTTGGCGACTCCCCGGGATCGTGCGGAGATGAACACCGAGACCTTGGAGCAGGCGTACACGCGCCTCGCGCAGGCCAATGTGCTGGTAAGTCCGCCGACCCCACTTGCCTTGTAGGTTTATTGTGAAGGAGGTTTTCTTAGCAGTGCTCGGTTGCCGCAGGCTTGCGTGCAGGGGGCCCACGTGAAAGGTCTTTATGAGGCGGCCTTGGAACGGGAGCGAGTCCGGGCAGACAAGGCCTTGCAAGAAATGAAGGAGATGAAGATCGAGCTCGACGGCTCGCACAAGAGGGAGCAGCAGCTAAAGGTGGAGCTCGATGCCAGGGATTCCGAGTGGGCGAAGAAGGTCTCCGCTCTAAAGAAGAAGTTTGCGGCGGAGAAGGAGGAACTGACGACGACGGGGCAGGACCTGGTGATCGCGGCTCATGACGCGGTCTACGCGAAGGCCCTCAGCCATGTGAGGCACTTTTACCCGGACATCGACCTGAGGGGCCTCGACTATGACATGGAGATCGAGGGGCCACCTAAGACCCCTGACGTCGACCCTCCCGTCGTGGGTTCGGCTATCGATCCACCCGCGAACCCGGCTGATGCTGAGGTGATAACATAGGCTGCCTGCCTCTAGTTTGTCTTTTTCTTTCTTTCAATTGTATTTGCTGAATGCGGACTGGCCACCGCAATTTTGTACGATGATTTCAATTTATAAGAGTGGATTTTTTGATTGGCCAAGTCTTTTGTACTCGGATTTTTCCGGACCCCTTTTGTGGACGTGTTTTGAGCCGTGGTTGGTTCTCTTTTAGGTAACGGCTTTCCTTCCCGAGGCGGACCCCCGTCGCTCCGACGTGGCGTGGCTCCGGAGTAAAATCAAGGTTCTAGAGGCTACGTTGGTCCGTTATCGCAAGGGGGCTCACGATCAGGATGCTGCCTTCAACTATTATCGAGAGAAGTCTGAGGCTCTGAGTGCCGAGGCGAACCGACTAAAGAGGGCAATGGTAGATCGGGACCTCAGAAGTGCCGGCCTCAGGTTCACCATGTCAAGTGCGTCGGTGCAGAGGCCCTCGTCCGAGAGGCTTCTTCGCGACGTCATAGTGGAGAAGGAAATGGAGATACACCGCTATAAGACGATGCTCGGTGTGTCCGGGACGAGGATGGCATCCTCCTCAGGAGACCGGTGAGCGGAGGGGGTTCCTTCGGCGCTGTTGCTGTTGGAGCGTGTCCGGCCGGTTGATGCCCAGAGCTCCATTGCCGGCGTGTCGACCGTGGCTGACTCTAAGGACCATCGTGACGAGGAGAGAGGCCCAAGTCGTTCGATTGGAGTGGGATTGCCGTTCCTCGGACCCGAGGGGCCCTAAGAGTGAATTCCTTCTTCGTGAGATGAGCGAAGTGGTCCTGTAACGGTCTCTATTTGTTTTCCAGAACTTAATAAGGGAGTATGAATAAGGGGTTTCTTTTCATTTGTTGCCTCGGCCAGTGGCCTATTGATTGGCAGAGGTGAGGTTCGGCCCTGCCGACCTGTGGGGGGATCGGTATCATGGGCAGCGGGAGGCTTTATGGCGACTCCCTGGCCTGAAGCCGATTCGGATCTGCCTAGACGTTGGGGACGATACCGGAGTGGGGACTCGGGTGCCGATCCCATTGTCCGGTGTTAGGTCGGACCTGCCGAGGCGTTTGGAGTTGACAGAAAGAAGATTTTTTCATATATGATAGACATGGGCGCTAAAATGGCCCTTTACACATGAAAGCTTACAAAAATATTATTAACATTAGCCAAGCCGGGACCTATGACCGTTCTTCTAGGAACTTCATAAGGTGCTCGGCGTTCCAGGGTCGCTTGATCGCTCGACCCTCCATGTCCACCAGCCGATAAGTGCCGGGCCGTATGGCCTCGGCTACCCTGTATGGGCCCTCCCAGTTGGGGGCCAAGCTTCCTCCTCTTGGTGGGATCGGAGACGGATAATTTGCGCAACACGAGGTCCCCGGCCTTGATGTCTGTTGGGCGGACCTTCTGGTTGTAAAACCTCTCGATCCGCTATTGATAGATGTTTCTCCGGACGGACGACTTTTCCCTGACCTCGGCGACGAGGTACAGGTTGGCCCTTAGGCCGGATGAGTTGTCCGCTTCGTCGAAGGCCATGATCCGGGGGGAGGACAAGCCGATCTCTACGGGGATCACTACCTCGGTCCCGTAGGTTAGACTGAACGGTGTCTCTCCCGTGGGGATCCTCTTGGTGGCTCGGTGCGCCCACAGCACACTGGGCAGCTCCTCCACCCACAGCCCTTTGGGGGAACTGTCGAGGCGCTTCTTGAGGCCGTTGAGGATTTGCCTGTTCGCGTTTTCCGCTTGGCAGTTGGGCTGAGGATGGCATATGGCGGAGAAGCATTGCTGGGTGCCGATGTCTTCGCAGAACTTTCGAAAGTTTTAGCCTGCGAACTGGGTCCCGTTGTCTGTAACGAGGACCTGAGGGATCCCGAACCGACAAACGATATTCTTCCAGGAGAACTGCTGTGTTTGGCGCTCGGTGATGTTGGACAGTGGCTCGGCCTCGAGCCACTTCGTGAAGTAGTCGATGGTGACTATCAAGATTTTTCCTTTGTCCTGTTGCTACGGGAAAGGGGCCCACGAGGTCCATGCCCCACATGGAAAATGGCGTAGGACTAGCCAGGGACCGGAGATTGGCTTGAGGAAGCCTCTTGATAGGGGAGAACCTCTGGCAGGGGCCGCACCTCTTGACCAGGTCTTGTGAATCTTGGAGCATGGTGGGCCAATAGTAGCCTTGATTCAGAGCCTTTCGAGCGAGGGACCTGCTTCCCATATGGCATCCGCCGATCCCTTCATGAAGTTCCTTTAGCACGTAGCTGGCTTCGTCATTGGTGAGACAGCGGAGGTACGGCTTACCATCGGCCAGTGTGTATGAGCGTTTGAAGAGGATGTCGTCTATCATGACGAACCTCTCAGCTCGGATCCTGACCCATCTTGCCTCGGCCCGGTCTGCGGGGAGGTCGCCTCGGACTAGGAATCTTCGAATGGGGTTGGTCCAGTCGTCCGGATCGACACTGCCTTGTACACACATTGCCTCCTGGTCTTGATCGTTGATACTTGGCTTTAAGAGGATTTCAATGAGTACCGTTTGGTCGAGGCCCTCGAAGGAGGAGGAGGCGAGCTTCGACAGAGCATCTGCTTGGGCGTTCTGCTCTCTGGGGACCCTAACCACTGTGGAGCAGCAGAAGGATGCTAGGAGTCGTCGGACCACGGCCACGTATCGCACCATCCGTTCGTCGCGAGCCTCGTATTTCCCGGTGATCTGATTGACCACGAGCTGAGAATCGCTGAAGGCTCGGATCTGCGTGGCTCCGGCTCGGTGTGCTAGGGTCAGTCCGTCAATCATGGCCTCGTATTCTGCCTCGTTGTTAGAGGCCAGGAAGTTAAGGCGGAGGGAGTATTGAATAAGGAATTAGTCGGGACCTCGGAGGATGATTCCGGCACCACTCCCGGTTTTGCAGGAGGATCCGTCGACATAGACTTCCCAGATCAGGTCCGACTCTTCGATGCTCGGCTGCTCAGAAGCTGTGCACTCCGTGATGAACTCGGCGAGGGCCTGGCCTTTGATCGCCGTCCTCGGCTGGTAGCCGATGTCGTATTGGCTGAGCTCTATTGACCACTTGACCAAGCGGCCAGAGTTCTCCGGCTTGTAGAGGACGGTTTTCAAAGGCTGGTCAGTTAGAACTTGGATGGAGTGAGCTTGGAAGTAAGGGCGGAGCTTCCGGGCCTTCATGACCAGAGCATAAGCCATCTTTTCGATCCTTGCGTACCTCGTCTCGGCGGGGAGTAGGACCTTACTCACATAATAGAGCAGCTTCTGTACCCCGTCCTCTTCTCGGACGAGGACGGCGCCGAGGGCGCTGTCCGAGGCGGAGAGGTAGAGCCACAGGGGTTCGCCCGGCTCGGGTTTGCTGAGGAGAGGGGGGCTGGCGAGGTATTGCTTCAGCTGCTCGAAGGCTTCTTGTTGAGGGGCACCCCATTTGAAGCCCCCTTTGCCGCGCAGAGCCTTGAAGAAGGGGAGAGATTTCTCCCCCGATTTGGAGAGGAAGCGACCGATGGCCGCCAACCGGCCCGTGAGTCTCTGCACCTCCTTGACGTTCCGGGGTGGGGCCATGTCCATTATGGCCTGAATCTTCTCTGGGTTCGCCTCGATGCCGCGCTGGCTGACGACGAACCCCAGAAACTTTCCGGAGGAGACCCCGAATGCACACTTGGTCGGGTTGAGCCTCATGTTATGGCGCTGGAGGATTCCAAAGGCTTCCTCGAGGTCAGTAACGTGGTCCGGCCCTGCCCGGCTTTTGACGAGCATGTCGTCGACATAGACCTCCATGTTGCGGCCGATTAGGTCTTTGAAGATTCGGTTCACGAGCCGTTGGTAGGTGGCTCCGGCGTTTTTCAGCCCGAAGGGCATAACGCGATAGCAAAAAAGACCCTGGTCGGTGACGAACGAGGTCTTCGCAATGTCGGGCGGGAACATCCAGATTTGATTATACCCTGCAAACGCGTCCATGAAGGACAGCAGCTCGTGTTCCGAGGTCGCGTCGATCAGGGCGTCGATGCTGGGGAGGGGAAAAGGACCTTTAGGGCATGCTTTGTTTAGATCCGTGAAATCTATACAGATCCGCCATCCCCCGGTCGCCTTTTTAACCATGACGACGTTGGCCAACCACTCGGGGTAGCTGACCTCCTGAATGAACCGAGCGGACAAGAGTTTGTCCACCTCTGCTTTCACAGCTTGCTGCCTCTCCGGGGCGAACTTGCGCCTCTTTTGAGCGACCGGCTTGGATCCCGGGGTGACGCTCAGCCTGTGCATGATCAGGTCTTCGGAAATCCCGGGCATGTCGGAGGGCTTCCAGGCGAAGAGATCGACGTTGCGGCAGATGCAGTCAACTATGTCCGCCCTCAGACCTTCGGAGAGCAAGCGGCTCACTCGGAACCACTTCGATTCGTCTGCAGCCCCGAATGGGACCTCTTCCAGCTCGTCGGCTGGCTCTGGAGTGGAGCCGTTGCCCTCGGACCCGAGCTCGACGGCATCGAGGGGGAAGACACCACCTCCGACGGCGGTCATGTAGCAGGACCGCGCCGCCTCTTGGTTGTCTCGGACGACACCGACCCCTTGTTGGGTGGGGAATTTTAGCTTTAAGTGATAGGCCGACGGTACCGCCTGAAGGGAGCACAGCCCCGGTCGGCCAAGTATGGCATTGTACGCCACCTTGACGTTCACCACCATGAAGTCCATAGACTCGGTCCGCTGAATAGGAACCGAGCCTGCGGTGACGTCGAGGGTCACGATCCCCTCTATGACGACAGGGACGCCAGAGAACCCGTGCAAGGTGTATCCGGCCGGTTTAAGCTTGCCTCTGGGCAGTTTGAGATTCTCGAAGGCTTCGAGAAAGAGGATGTTTACTGAGTTGCTGTTGTCGACGAGGATCCGGCGTACTTCGCAATTAGCCATGTGGAGGCTAATGACGAGGGCGTCGCAATGGGGGAGGCGGACGCCCTCGAGGTCCTCTCCGGAGAAGGAGACGGGTACCATTTGCAACCGAGGTGAGGGGAGATCTTGGACAGCGTTTACCTCGCGGACGAAGGCTTTTCGAGAGGTATTCGACTCTCCCCCCATCGGTCCCCCGTGGACGCAATGCAGGATTGCCGAGGTTCCGGTTCCCTCGGGGTCGGGATCCCGCCCCTGAATGAACTTTGGAGTAGGGATCGGAGGCGAAGGCCTCCGGTTCCTGGTATCTCGTTGATCCTGTTGGTTCTCTCTCGTGAACTCCCGGAGGTACCCCCATGAAATGAGGGCCTCGATTTTGTCTTTCAGGGCCCGACACTGGTCGGTTTCGTGCCCATGGTCTCTGTGGAAACGGCAGTAGAAGCGTTGGTCTCGCTTCTTGTTGTTGCTTGGTCGGGGAGGGAGTCGGACAAGGCCTTTGTCCTCGATTTCCAAGAGGATGGCAGACACGTTCTGTGTCAGCGGGGTGTACCTTTCGAAGCGAGGGACCGGAGGTACCCTCTTCGCGCCGACCCCTTACTTTGCTGCCTTCCTCGCGGGTTCGATCTCATCGACCCTGCGCTTGCCTTTTCCTACAACCTCTTTGCTGCCCTCTGGGTTTAGAGCTTCTTCAGCTCAAATGTATTTCTCGACTCGATTGAGAAGGTCGGGAAAGTCCAGAGGTGGTTTCTTTGCCAGGGATACCTTCAGCTGGTTATGGCTGGCGTTGTGCCGGAAGGCAGCCGAGGCGACCCCGGCGTCGAGGGTAGGGACGGATCTTGCCTCGGTCGTGAATCTTTTGACGAAGTCACGGAGTGACTCCCCCTCCCTCTGTCGGAGGTCGAGTAGGGTGGAGCTCATCTTCTCGGCTTTCCGGCTAGTGACGAAGTGGCCCAAGAAGTTGGCTTCCAGCTGATCGAACGAAAAGATTGAGCCTGGGGAGAGTTTGGAGAACCATTCCCTGGCCGGGCCCTGGAGGGTAGCCGGGAAGGCTCGGCACAGCAGGGGATCCGAAGCGCTGTGAATCATCATGAGGGTCTTGAAGCCCTCCATGTGATCAGCTGGATCACCCTCGCCGTTGTAAGTCTCAAATTGCAGAGGCCGGAAGTTCCGGGGAATCTCCGCTTCTAAAATGTTGACAGAGAATGGCGGCCGGGAAGGCGCTCGGCCTAGGACGGGGTTTGGATTCCCGTCGCCGATGCGCTTGAGGCGATTCTCCATCTCAGTGAGGCGACGGAGTACCTGGTCTGCGTGCTCCGGTGGAGGAGGCGGCGCGTGAGTGTAGCTCCTTCCTTCGCTCACGGGACGGGGTCGGTCGAGCGTTGCAGACCTTGGCGCTCCGTGAAGTGCCTCCATGATTTCCTCCCGAAAGCTTCGGAACTCGGCCCTTATGACCACTCCGTGGTCGGAAGGGTCGGGTCGGGGCGCAGGAATTCGGCCGATGCGGCTGAGTGCCGACGGCCTGGAATGGTTCGGGGCCGAGTTGGAAGCGGTCCCTCCCCTGGCCTGACTAGCCCTTCGGTTCATAATGACCCGACGAAGGTCGGGTTGCTCGACGTGAGGTTTGCCTTGCTGGGGTCCGAGGTTCGCCCCCGGGTTATTTGATCCCTGCCCTCCCGTGGGGGCGCCCTGATTAGGGGGCCCGTTCCGGTGGGAGGAAGAGGCCGATCTCTGGGCCCTGGGAGGCATTGGAGGGTGAGTGTCGGCGGCGAGGCTCGGACCGTCGTCCTTACCGAATAAGTAGAGTTTCCCACAGACGGCGCCAACCTGATGCGGTTTGTTTTTGGATAGAGTGTGGATGAACCAGGTGTGAGTTCGGACTCAATTTATAAGAGGGGAAGGGTTCGGTAGCGGACGGTGAGCTGTAGGCTCGCCTCGACACTGGAGGAGCGGCTCGGATTGCCTCGCCTCGTGTACCTACAGACGGTCTAGAAACACCGGTGTTTATCCCGGTGGCAGACTCTCCGACGATCTAGTTAGTCTCAGTAGAGAGTAGCAGTAACTAGGGTTTTGTGGGTGAAAGATTGATTACCTTGGAAGGAGGATGGGGGTCTGGTATTTATAGATAACCCAACCGGGTTTGGATCCGCCTGGGGGCCGGGTCTGGACCCGAAAGCCAGTGGGCCTGACGTGGCAAGAGGCCCAGGTGGTTTAGGGCACACGTGGCAGTGCCCAGAGTGGTTTAGGGCTGACATGGCAAGCCCCCCAAGTGGCTTTGGAGCTGACATGGCAGATCATAGGGGCCCTGTGTTTCTGGGAGGATCAGAGGGCCTAGGTTGCGCCAGGTCATCCTCCTTCCTTACCCGGCTGAATGGAAGGCCCGTGGGACCGCTGAGGGTCGGAGACCGAGGGTCGTGACTGGCCGTCGGGACCGGGGGGGGGGGGGGGTTCGTGGTGGTGAACTTACGGTTCGGCACCGAGCCTGTGGTGCTCCGGGGCCGAGCCGGATTGGCTTGGAGGGGGAGTCATCCTGGGCCCCAGGTCATTTTTATCCTACCTCACACCCCATTAAAAAACAAAACAAAAACAAAAGAATCACTTGACGTGGTTTTGAATCTTTTGATACATAACATGAACTCCACCGAGAAATTTTGATTAGATAAAAGTGAGAGCATCCGCAATGGTGTTTCTCATATTTGAGAAAATGGCAAAATAGTATATAGCAAAAATTACATTTTGCTGCAGTTGTCATTTGTTATAATTTGAGAAAGACGGAACATCTTGTTTCGTCCCCTTTTTTTTTATTTTGTTTATTTTTTTTTATATTACATAACGTTTACATTAATTAACCCCTAATTATATATTAAAATAGGTAAATTAAACAAATTAAATATTAAAATATATATTAAACTACCTAATTAATCACTAAAACAAGATTAATTAATCACTAAAATAAGGCAAAATAGCTGGGCGGGACAACATGTCCCGTCCAAGCCTATTTTGGCTTCAAACGGGACAACATGTCCCGTCCAAGCCTATTTTGGCTTCAAACGGGACAACATGTCCCTTTGACGATTTTCCTATATATATATATATATATATATATATATATATATATATATATATATTTTGTTCAGACGGTACATGTTGTACACATGTACCATCTGATCTTTTTTTAAAAAAAAAAAAAGTTAGACGAAACAAAATGTGTCGTTCGATTCGATTAAAAAAATAAAATAATTGGGACGGGACAACACCTATATTATAAGAAACACGATTTCGCTTCTCAAATATGAGAACGTACTGTAGCTCGTTTGCCATAAAATGGCAAAATAGAAAACGACTGTAAAGTTCACTTTCTCAAAATATAAGAAAATGAAAAATATAACAAATGACTGTGGATGCTCTACACGGAACAAAAATAAATAAAGGCCGACTTAGGCGAACTTAAATTGAAACCGAAACAAGAATTTAAATAGTATCAATTTGATGAAAAAGGGGGACACCCAGTAGAGTTGATTGGAAGTGCCACTAAAGTCTAGCTAAAGTAAAAAGTCATGTATTCAATAATTCAAATCCTGCTTGCACCATTTTGTTTTGTTAATGGAAAAAAGAGTATGTTAGTATATCTCTTTACGGGGCTTGTCATGACAAAAGCCTAAACTCTAAACCCAGTAACATTTGAAGCCCAGAACCGCGAAGCCCACTAATACTATTTAAAACCATACCTGACCCGTTACCTGTTCAAACAACCAGAAGTGTACGACGCTCGGACAATCTCGATATAACCCCTCCCACAAACAACAACCAAAGTCCAAAACCAAAAAATCTCAGATCAAACCTCTAGGGTTTCACAAAAAAAAAAAAAAAGATCCCCCAAACCCTAGATCTCAAATGGATGCTGATGCCGTCGCAAAAGCATTCGTGGAGCACTACTACCGCACCTTCGACTCCAACCGCGCGGGGCTCGCTGGCCTATACCAGGAGCAGTCGATGCTGACCTTCGAAGGCGACAGAATCATGGGAGGCCAGGCGATCTTCGCCAAGCTGACGTCACTCCCCTTCCAGCAGTGCGCTCACCAGATATCCACCGTCGACTTCCAGCCCTCCGGCGGCGCCGGCGGCATGCTCGTCTTCGTTAGCGGCAGCCTCCAGCTCCCCGGCGAGCAGCACCCCCTCAAGTTCAGTCAGGTACTGCTCTTTTTGCTCTTGCTGACGTCATCATTTACCTGGATCTAGGGTTTCGTTTAGCTTTAGTTTCTTGATTTAGTTTTTTTTTTTCTTTTTTGCCCCCTGGGGATGCTTAATACTATCTACTTGATCTATTTACTGTCTTTTTTTGGTTGATCTTTTGCTTATTGTTTAGAATCTCAAGTTAGATTTAGACATTTGAGTGAAAAGACTGAGATTAGTCGTGTAGTGTACTTCTATCTAGTTGTATTAATTCTGTGGAGCGACTAATGTAAAGGGATTGCTGGTTTAGCGGCGAGGAGATGGGGGTAACACCGTAGCTAAGGTGGTCGCTTGCTTTGATCGATCGCGTCCTGAGACCAGCGATATCGATTGGATTGACAATGGGTCATCTGACTGGGCAGATTTTCAATTCTTAGTAGATCTCGCTCTTGTCTAGATCGATACATCTCTTTGTTCCACTACTACATTAGTTGTTTTGCTTTCTATATTATTTCATGGGCTAAATTTGAAAACCCCCCTTGAACTATCCCCTTTATACAGAAAATCTCACTGAACTTTTGTTTGCACAGAAAATCATACTTAAGTATGGTTACAAAAAACTCCCATTAAGTATATTTTCAAAAAATCACATGTAACTTTTTTGCTTGTATTAGATAACCTCATTCATCTTTCTGATTATTGTCAAAAAACCTCACTCAACCTTAGCAGAAAGCTCAGACCGTTGGAGTGAGTTTTTTGCAACTACACTTGAGTACGGTTTTCTGTGCAAAAAATAGTTCAGTGAGGTTTTCTGCATAAAGGAGATGGTTCACGGATTTTTGCCCCTTCAAATTTGGCCTTATTTCATGTATGTTGTATAAGATTGCTGGTGATGTGGTGTGGAGTAGGATCTTTATGGTTTCTCCATCACCTCTCAAACCCAGCGATAGCAATGTCTAGTTGAATTCACAACCCTAATCTTTAACGGTGTTGTTGGATTTCTACCTGGTATCACCCATGCCCAGGTTGTGACAATACACATATGTTGTTTTAGTTTTTTATTTTATTAAGAGCACTTTCATTAATATATAGATCCAGCATCAGTTGTTTGCTGATAATCTAATGGTTGATACAATTGGGGGGTGGGTTTGAGCAAGTTTGTGAGTGGATTTAAGATTTATTGATTCCACCTCATAATCCACACCTCAAACTTGAATTCGGGCCTTTGTTTTGAAATGGGTTACTGCACTTCTCTCCATTAAATAAATGAGTTGTAGAGCCTGTGGTCACAACTGTGACACAACATAAGGAATTAAATTGTTAGTTTATCACTTATTCTTCTCTCTCCTCGTATGCCACCAGTTCTTTAGAAACAAAGGTCAGATTTAGAAAGCAACCCACTCATTCTATTAAATAATTGAGATTGTAGGGTCCATGGGCACAACATAAGGCATTAAATTGTTAGCTTATCACATTGTGAGTACTGTAGAGCCTGTGATCTTTAACACATGTCACTCTACATTGTGAGTACTCATGTGCTGCATCTGGCCCCACCTTTTAACGGTTTTTGTGGAGCTGTACATTGAGGCATCTCCATGTTTTTTTAAATTTTCAGTCACTTCATTGTGGGTACTCATGTGTTGCGTCTGGCCCCACGTTTTAACGGTTATTGTGGAGCTGTACATTGAGAATATAGATTTTGTTTTGATGTGTGTTCAGAAATTATTTGCCTTTACATTTAAAGGCATCTCCATGTTTTTTAAATTTTCTTCACTTCATCACTTTCATGGATCTATTTCCAATCTTGTAACTTATAGTAACATATTTCAATAAGGAAACTAAGCTGCTTATTTCTATCTTTGCTAGAAAATTGTTTGTAGAAATTTGTTCTGTAATTTATTTATGGAACCCGAATTTGTTGTCTTTGTTTGTGCGTGACTACCTTTAGGTGTAGAAAAAGTAATTGTTGTAATGGTAATAAATGGTAACTCTTAGACTTGGGGGGTTCTGGATAGATCCAACTACCAGAAATTTCAGAGGTTGATTTTATATCTGTCCACTATTTCTAAAGAATTAAAGGAAGAAGAAGAACTGGGGCATAGGGGGGAGAGAGAGAGAGAACAACTGGTAAGTGATAAGCTAACAAATTAATTCCTTATGTTGTGACCATGGGCTCCACAATCATTTATCTAATCGAAAGAAGTACAGATCCAGCCTAAATCGGAGCTTTTAGCTCTGATTTTCATCGTAGTCTTCTCCTGGGCCCCACTGAGTAATCCATCTCAAATCTAAGGGGTCCAATTTCAAGTTTTGAGATGTGGATTATGAGGTGGATTCAATAAAGCCTCAATCCACTCACAAATTTGCTCAAACAAACCCTCCCTAAGAGCATCCACACTTCCACAGTCGTTTGCTATATTTCCCATATTCTCATTTTATGAGAATTTTATAAGAATGCAGCGCTGCAGTCGTTTGCTATTTTCTTATAAAATAGCAAACGAGCTACAGTGACTTCTCAAATATGAGAAACGAAGTTGCGAATCTCAAATTATAGAAGACGACACATCATGTATCGTCTTAATATTTTTATTTTTTTTTTAATATAATCGGACGAGACAACTTGTCTCGTCCCGTATTTTTTATTTTTTTTTTAATATTTTAAATAGGGTCGGACAATACATGTTGTATCGTCCTTCCAAAAAAAAAATTTTTTTTAAAACCCCTCGGACGGGACATGATGTCCCGTCCCATGACTTTTGTAATTTTTTTTCCCTTTTTTCAAATGATCCAACGGATCAGATTAGCCGAAAAAAATATATATATATCAAAAAAACACCTCGGACGGGACAACATGTCCCGTCCAGGTATTCAGGGAGTATTAGAATTAGGTTTAGTTGGTTTAATTTAGGTTAAGTAGGTGATTAAATAGGTTTAGGTTATATTTTAATAATTAATTTATTTAATTAATATATTTTAATAGTTAATCTGTAATTAATTAAATCTTTTAAAAAAAAATAACGGACAAAACAAGTTGTCTCGTCCTACCCAAATTTTAGCAAAATATAGCGAATAACCACTGCACACCTTTCGATCTATTCCATTTCTATACTTGCCATTTGCCAAAAAAATAAGAAACACCATTGTGGATGCTCTAACTCAGTATATTAGCGTCTTCTACGCTCTAGAAGATTCAAGATTGTAAGAACTAAAATATTTGAGATGTTATTTATTTGTGTATTCAAAAATAATATAGTTCTGTAGGAGAAATCTCGATCTAACGCAGATTGGTCCCTAACTCTAAATATTTAACCTAAGATTCAATATTTTGATGCTAATGAGCTAATGTATGTGTATGTCAGCATCTGCATTCTATAAAAGATAATTTTCTTGGAAAAACACCTTGTTCCAAATTTTATTGGACATTCTTTCTTCTTTTGAAATCAGACATATCATGAGGAACAAGTCTACTTGATAAAGTGCTTAACTTAGTGGAATAAATATTTGTGTATAGCTAGATAGGGTGATGTAATGTTGTGAAGAAGAAGAAAAAAACTAATAATAATCAGATAAGTTAAAGTTTGGTTTGGTTTGGTTTGCCAAATGCTAATCCGTGAACAAATCCAATTAAGTTTGCAGGAAGCCAACCATATTGACAAGGGTTGGCTGAACAAGAAATATTTCCCTCATCAGTGATTTCTATTTCAGTATCTTCAAATGCAATTTCTTTCTGATCCTTTTATCATTTTTATCATTTTGTTCTTTGTAATGTATATGTACTTTGGACAAGTTGTGTTGCATCTTTAAATAACTAATAAATTAGGGGGGAGAAGATTACAAAACAGTGGAGCAAGTTCACATTACTAGAGTAAGCTTTGATTTTCTTTCTTTTTCCTTGCCCCAACCTTTTTTTCCCTCAATTCATGATGAGTTCCTAAAACTGTTATGTGGCCACTGGCTCGTAAAACAAACTTACATTATGATCCTTTTCTGTTTAAAATTGAGTTTTGGACACAAATTACACCAAAATAATATTTTATATATTTATAAATAGAGTACAAATATGTGAGTATGTGCAAACACAAATTTGGTTTAGTAATATTAATGTTGACAAGAATTTTATGTTATAGCAGGACTTGTCTTACAAATAGTCTATATTTAGGCCTACGAGCTGAATGTGCCAACCTCGAGCCGGGCCTGGTCTGTCTCGTTTATGTGTGGGCTTTGCTCAAGCTTTGCTTGAGTTCGATAGGTAACATTTTGAGTTTGGCTCTGCTCGAACAGATACAGCGCAGAGTTCCCATTAATGTGAGCCCGTGATTCAAAGAAAATAGGAGGTGAAGAAACACTAAAGCACTGAAGAATAAGGGGAAATGATGACTTTTTATGTAAGATTCAAGAAGAAAATCAAGATACTTCTTCCAGCCTCAATTTGGAGAAGACTATAACACAAGTAGGGTCTATAAATAGGAGATGATTGGATGAAAGTGGACTACCTGATGTGGGTTGGGTCTGATAAAAGTGTACTATAGTGGGTAGTTATACGCTGAAACGGGTACTTTTAGACCATATTGGCCCTGATCTTCTATCTTCTTTGCAAACTGATGGAGAAATAATAGTATAATAGTATAATAGTCCTAGTTATTGCCCAAGTCATCTCGAACTCTTCACGAGTTTCTGAAACATAAGCTTTCAAATTTTCTATATGTATAAAATAAGTCAATCAAATCATGTTCTAACATATTAGATTTAGCGGATACGTAATTTTTCTAAATGTGACTAAATGATCCGAGCTCATTGCTTAAATGAAGAGCTGCGCTCCAACATAGTATGTTTTAATTAATTAATCAGTGTTCACGCTTGGTTCGTTTAGTTGTTGAACAGAGCTTGAACGAGCTATTACCGAGTCGACCTTGAGCCCAGCTTTGTGTTCGCGAGCATTTTACAACATTATCTATATCTTATGACTTTCTGTAACTATTGCAGATTTACCTAGTTTGACATCCTTCTTTCATAACTTTTTTAATATGTAAATGGAAATATGTGTTGTAAAGTGTTTGTATGTTAGTGTCTACTATTTATAGTGTGTCCAAAAAGTTGTCCAAACTCAGAAGATGTATTATGAACTTTATGAAATTCACAGTTAAAAATTGTTGCTGTAAAATAGGTATTACTATCAATTTGATAGAAGCCTAAATTTGAGATTGCTATGTCCATCTCTTTTTCTGCTCTGTTCGGCACTAGCTTTTGTTTTGGAGGATACTAGATACACGTGATGATGGATATGCAGCGAATATATATTTGTTCGAGTGCTAGTTATGATTAGCGTGAATGTAAATTGGTTAGTTATTTATGAGTTACTAAAGTTTGAGGGGCAGCTGTTGAGCAAACATTAAAATTTTCAAAAATCTTTTGGTTCTACATACCTTTTGACCTATATGAACTTTGTTAGAAGGTGGTCCTCCACTGGCCTCTTTTAATATATTTATGCTCTTCAAATATTTCTGTTTCTAGGCTATGTAACTGGAGTGATATCTACTTAAATTGAATGTTGCTTTTTGAAACTTTATAATTTAAAAATCCACGGCGATGAGTCTGACTGTATCTTTTGTGGTTGATGATTTGGTTGCAGATGTTCCATTTGATGCCGACACAACAGGGAAGCTTTTATGTGCAGAATGACATATTCAGGTTGAACTATGCCTGAAACTGAGTTGGTTCTTGAAAGCCCAGGGTTTTATTTGTCTTGAATGGATGTTTTTTAGTGTTTTCTTATTGTGGCAAGTAGTGAAGATTTGATGAACCCCAAAAATTGATTGGGGTCAAGAAACTTGTTATAGATTTCACTGCAGGAAAGAACCTGTGTTTTAATTCGTTCCTTTTGTGGTTGGAAAGAGCCTGTGTTTAATTGTTCCTTTTGTGGTTCTATTGGCCGTTAGTTAAAGTTTTGGAATCTGAAGGGAAAGAAATGGTTACTGAACGTATCAGAGTTGCATCTCGTTGTTTCCTGATTTTGTATTTGTTCTTTGCATTGCTGCTTTTCATCAAATTATTGTTTCTTCAATGCATATCAGCCTGTGTTTTGATCATTTTATTCATTGTGCTCTCTATGTCTATCTTATTACATGGAAAAGGCCGAAAACTGTCTATCATAGTCCACAAAATGAAATACAAAATTTTACGAAATTGGCAAAAAGTTGTGGGGACTATACCCCCACAAAATGAGTCCCACAAAATGAGGTCAAAACAGCAAAATATGATTTTTGTGGTCAAAACAGCAAAATATGAAATTTCGCAAAAATTGCGAAAATTGTGGCCTAGCCCATAAATGAGGTCAAAATAATAAAATACGGAATTTAGGTGAAATTGATCGAAAATTGTGGAAACAGTGAAATTCGAAATACGAAATTCTTGAAATAGACAGAAAACTGTGAACTATAGCCAATAAAATGAGCACAAAGCAATGAAATATGAAATTTTACAAAAATAACTGAAAACTAGGCCAAATAAGTGAAATGCGAAATTCCACTAGTGGCAAAAAATTGTGGACTATATAGTCCACAAAATGAGGCGAAAATAGTGAAATATGAAAGTTCACGAAAGTTAACGACAATCGTGGACTAAAAGCCCACAAAATGTAGGTACAAAAATGAAATACACAAATTTCAGGAAATCGGCCCAAAATTATGGATTATAGCCCACAAAATGTAGGCACAACAATTAATTACACGAATTTTAGTAAATCGGCCCAAAATTATGGATTATAAAGCCTACAAAATGAGTCTAAAACAGTGAAATACAAAATTTCAAAAAAATGACCCAAAACTATGGACTATAGCCTACAAAATGAGGTTAAAACGGTGAAATGCGAAATTTAACGAAAATTGCTGAAAATTGTGGTTTAAGGTCAAAATAGTCAAATTTGTAATTTCAAGAAATTGGCTGAAAATTGTGGATCACAAAATTAGGTCATAATAGTTCTTGTGTAGAAACTATAATAGTTATTGTTCTTTATTATATTAAAGAACTTGATTGTGATGCTTGCGTTACATTTTGCTAAGCTATCGTTGAATTGTACTAAGTTCTTTAGTGAAACTGGATACTTTATGAAATTCGCTAGAATTCTTAGAGATGTGTCTCCTGATATTCGTATTTTTAATAAGCTAGTAAAAATGGAGGAGTTGAATCTGTCAGCATAGATTTCAAAATAATGATTTGCTCAAAATGGAGGAATAAACATAAAGCAGTGTGCAAGGATAGATTTTCAGTTTATTTATTTCGAGAATAAATTAGTCACTTGCTTGGTAAAACTTCTGTTGAGTTTAAGACTCATGTGTTCATTGAACTTAAAACTCTTATTTTGTTCTTGAAGTTTATTTGCTTTATTTGATTTTGAAACTATGACAGATTTCTTCAGTTGGTTTAGTCATTGTGAACTATTATGTTGTGATATGGTTTGAGAACTATTTAATTATTTTGGTTTAGTCTTTTTGAACTATTCGGATTTATAATTGATTTAGTTCTTATGAACTGTACATTGAGTGATGCATTTCTTCTATTTAAAGACTGCTATCAGCCAGTCAGCTTCATGTTGAACTGATGAGATAATCCAGTACGTTTATATATTGAGATATAGGAGGAGATTGTTGGATATATAGGTATATTCTCACTATATGAATAATATTATGTGTAATATTATTCTATAGGTAACACGTGTGTTACACGTACTAATTGTATGGATATCGGAACACGGGTTGAGTGGGTTGAGAATCCAATACCCAAACCAGTATTTATCCTATAAATACTAGCTTGTGATAGTAGTCTAGGTATTCCAATCTTGATACCTAGGGTAAATATCTCAAGCACCTTAGTTGAGGATATTAACCCTAATTTCTATTGTTATAATCTCTCATAATCTCTAACCGGTCTCTCCTGTAGTTGTTCTGATTGTGGTCGTTACCCCTTCATACATATCTTTAATTATCTCAATATACAGAATAGTTACTCTTTTATTATTTAACACCCGTCATACTATGTCTCTAGGGACTTTATCATATGTTTTTTCTAGATCTATAAAACCATATGTAGATCTTTCTTATTCTTCCTATATTTTTCCATAAGTCTCATCAATACATAAATTGCTTCTATTTTTGACCTCCCAGGCATAAACCCAAACTGATTCTCAGACACTGTAGTTTCTAGTTTCAGTCTATGTTCGATCACTCTCTCCCAAATTTTCATCGTATGACTCATTAATTTAATTACTCGGTAATTTCAGCAACTTTGTATATCTCCTTTATTTATATAAATAAGTACTAAAATACTCTTTCTTCATTTATCGGGCATCTTCCTAGTCCTCAAAATTTCATTAAATAATCTTGTTAGCCAACCCACTCCTACATCCCCAAGACACTTCCAAACTTCAATGAGTATATCATCCGGTCCTAAAGCTTTTTCTATTTTCATCATTTCTAGAGCATTTCGAACCCCCAAGATCCTAATTCTACGGAAAAACATATGCTCTCGACACTCCCTCGAGTCCTCTATATTTAAGTTGCTCACAACATTTTCATTTAATAACTTCTGAAAGTAATTTTGCCATCTTTCTTTAATTTTCTCATCTTTTACTAAGACTCTTGAATCCTCACTCTTAATGCACCTAATTGTATCCAGATCTTTTATTTTTCTATCCCTTTGTTTAGCAAGCTTATAAATGTTATTTTCTCCTTCTTTTATTTCTGTATAAATTATCATAAGCTTTTTCTTTTGTATCTCTTACCGCTTTCCTAAATTCTTTTCTAACGGTCTTATATCTCTCCAAATTATCTTCATTTCTATTCTTTTGCCATATTTTGAAGGTTGATCTTTTTTCTCTCACAATATTTTAGAGTTCTTCTTGCCACCACCATATTTCTTTATCTAGCAACCCTCTACCTTTAGATTCTCCAAGTATCTCCTTTGAAATTTCTCTTATATACGTAGCCATTTTAGTTCACATCATATTTGTCTCCCCTTCCCAATTTCATGATGCTCCTTTAAGGACTTTATCTCTAAAAATTTATAGTTTATCTCCCTTCAAGTTCCACCACCTAATTCTTGAGTTCATAGTCTTCTTCCTTGCACATATGTGTTTCCCAATCTTAACATCCAATACCATTAATCTATGTTGTGAGGTTAAACACTCTTCCGGTATAACTTTACAATCTTTACATGTCAAGCGATCTACCTTTCTAGTGAGGAAAAAATCAATCTATTTGCCCCACTTTTAAAGATTATCAAATGTTCATCCATCTTCCTAAAATATGTATTTGCTAGTATAAGATCATACGAAGCCGCAAAATCTAATAGAACCTCTCCACCATCGTTCTTATTTTCAAAACCATGTCCTCCATGCACCAACTCATATCCCATGTTATCTTTTCCTATATGTCCATTGAAATCTCCTCCTATAAATAGTTTCTCACCTAAGGGTACTCTCTGAATTATCTCATCTACTAGTAATTTAAACGTGCGATGCACGTTTTAATAATTTAAAAAAAATAAAAATAAGAACTCTGACATTTAGAGGATTTGAACCGGAAACCTCCTTTATATTAGTTATGTACGTGTTGCACATGTTGGTAGAATGACAAAATGACAAATGACACTAAGGCCTTCTCCCATTATAATATTAGAGACATCTTCCCAAAATTTATTTTTAGCTTGTGTATCTAATCTTACTTGGGTGCATAAACACTAATGATATTAATTATGTTTCCCCCTAATACAAGCTTAATTTGTATAATTTTATCATCTTTCCTATTAACACCTACTACATCTTTTTTGAACTTCTTATCTACTAAAATTCCTACTCCATTTCTATTTCTAATTTTACCGGTATAATATAATTTAAAATCATCTATCTCTTTAGCTTTTTCCCTATCCACTTTGTTTCTTTTAAACAAGCTATATTAATATTCCTTCTAATCACGATATCTATATAGCTACTAGTTCTATGCATTATTTTATCAGGATTCCTATATTCCAAGTCGATAACCTAGGTTTATTTTCCTGGACTAGCTTTTTTATCCGCACACGTCCAGATTGGTGCATGAACCCTTGTCAATTTTCACCGCGAAAATAGTGAAATATGAAAATCACGAAAGTTGGAAAAAACTGTGGACTATAGAGCGCACAAAATGAGGTCATAACAGTGAAATACGAAACTTCATGAAAGTGACCGAAAAATAGTGGCCCACAAAATGAGGCAAAAAAAGTATAATACGAAATTGGCCCAAAATGCTGACTCACGTTTTTATTTTTATCAGCTTATTACATGTTTTATGTTTTGAGTGTCACAGCTTTCTGGTCAAAGCTTATTGTCATGTCTTCATGTGTGCGCCACTGTTTTCTGATCTGCTTATCGTCTAGTGTTGTATACTTGTATGTTGTTGCTCTGTTGTTCGGTTATTGGTGTCTGATTATTTTCTTTCTATTTGATGGACCATCCCAAAAAGTTGGGGAAATATTTTGTTGATGATGTTATATGCAATAGTCGACCGAAATGGAAGCCAACACATGAATCTACTTTCCTGCCCTATTGCACTCCACTATTCACCATTGAACCCATATGTGAATGGTGCCCAATGTTTTTTTCGCAGTAAGTGTTTGCACAACCATTATAACTATGCATCAACTCTTCTTATTGCGATGCTGTAGCTCTATAATCATGATGACAGACTGCCTGTAAAAGGGTTGGCCTTTTAGGACTGGAGTTAGCAAACTCCCACTACGTTATTGTTTCCTAACGTCGCAAAAGCCAACCAAATGTATGTGGTCACCTTAACTGGTGGTCACTTATGCTTATGGGACGAATCAATGTATGATTACACGACACAGGCTCCATTATAGTATAACATATAACACAAGTAATGTTTTAAGCTTATATATCACAGGTTCCTTCCTGCTATCTATTCACTCAAAAACCTTGACATTCTCATACACTTTAGCCTTGATGCATGCAAAGGAAAGAACACAACCTTAGCTATATGTCATCAGGGTGATCTGACTTCAGTGCTAGACTGCGAGGACTTCATATCTACAATGGTAGATTGGTCAGCACCTGAGCTGATTGCAGCTTTGCTTGCTTCCACGAATCTTGAGACAGCATGAAACACGTACTGGTCGGCCTCCTTGACGGTCATCTGACTGCTCAGATGGCTCGGCTTGTCTCCTTCGCTCAGGCAGCTCAAGGGGAAGTCGCCATTGAGGGCAGCTGCCAAATCGACTAGCTCTCTCTGGAACTCTGACAGCATGTTATCTTCTTTGGCATCGGCCCCTCTTAGAGGAACTGCATCTGGGAGAACTTCTGCAATGATTTTTTTTCATAAAGAGAGAATAATTTTATTGGTCTTTAGACATCAGCAAGCTTGCTTTATTATGTTTTAACTTCGATCTATTCTATTTTAGCCGATTTGAGCTATTGCTATATACTTTGCCTGCCTAGGGAAGAAAAAAATCTACATTGCCTACTCTGCCCTTTATTTATAGACTGATAATCTAGATGCTCGTTGTGTACATGAGTGGCTCTTTTAGCTGTTCACCAAGTGTTGTGCTAAAGGTGATATTCTGAGAATATTTCGATGGAAAATGCTGGTATTCTAGTATAAGAAAGTCCCCATGTGAAGCACAAAATCACTTACTAGATGGCTTTGTCACGAAAGGTGGTATTGTGAAAGTGAAATGTTCAATGTTCACGAGACTTCTGTGCAATAAAGCAAAAAGCAAGTTCATGGTGGTTAGACTATTGCATAATACAATAAGTTCATGGTTTTTTCTTTTTCTTTTTTCTTTTCCCTGGAACTGCCTTGAAGTTTCATGGGTTCTATCATTTATCATACATAATTTCTACATACGTCGATATAGTATGGTTGATTAGAATTAGTGATATCTTTCTTTCTTTAAAAAAACAATATCGAAGAAGACTTCCTCATTTGAGTTTAAATATCAAGAAAATTACTCTAATCACATCCATCATGTCTTGAACTTATGGCCACTCTTATCAGATGCATTGCCAAGTGCAGGAATTCCTCAAATAAATTCATGTTTTGAGTAGATAAATGCTTCGGAATAAATTTTGGTACACTAAAAACTGAGGAGTAACCTGAATTGATAATGCTGAGGAATTAATGAGCTACATACCAGGGCAGTCAGTCCTCGGCAATTTCAGTTCATGAAAAATATGTTCAAAAGTGCCAGCCCAAGCATCTCTCTTCGTCAAAAACTGTGATTTCAGGTTGAATATCTTCTTTATGGTGGCAGGTATTGATGAGTGCTCAAACTCTGAGGTTGTGCTCGGTCCACTTGGCCTGCTGACAACTGCACCGGAGAGAAAATAAATAAAGACTCAATCTCTTGAGGCATCCTCAATGTTCTTCATTCCAAAGACTCAAATCTTTCACATTCATTTGGGTGTAAATTCATAACCCATTTTCTTTAACTTGCATTAGTAAAGGAGCTGATAGAGATTCTTAAAATGCCTATAAATTTGGTTTTCAACAAACAATTCGAAATTCTTAAAATAAGGCTTTTCTTTTTTCGTTGTCAGCCTCCAAAACCTATATTAATTTGATATAATTCCAAATTTTCTTTGTGTTTCTATATAACCACATTAAACTCTTAACTTATGTCAATCCTTTTTCAAATATCTATTCACCAAGGGAATTTCGTCCCATTGAGGGGCACGGCCAGCCACGTGTGTGCATTTACCCAGATAAAATTTTATCAGGGATATATCAGAAAAATTCTTTATAAGAAAAACCCAGAAAAAAAATCATCTAATGAGGACTGGAACATGCATGTAGGAACAATAACAGGAAGAAACAATTGATATGGTTTTAAGAATGTGCAACGAAGACAAGTAGCAATTACACTTAAACTGAGTTATTGAAGAAAGGACCGAAGGTAGACCAAAACAGACTTAGATTTAGACAGTTAAGAAGGAATTGAACTTCTTAATTTGACAAAGGAGACTATAATAGATATACAGGAAGAAAAGAATTCATGTGGCCGACTCCAAAGTTCTGGAGATGATCTAATACAGTTGAATGACATTAACATTTTTCAATGGCATAAATTGAGTGTTTATGTTGTGCCAATATCCAGTCCAGACTCTTTATTATATACTTTCGTGAACTCAAGTTGTTCTTTGTTAGGTTAGCAAAAGAAAAGGTTGTTCTTTGTTATTCACCGAATCACAATTTTAGCCATTTCAAGACAATCAATAAGAGCACAAAAGAAATAAACAAAATTTTACACGAGTGATTCTTTTTACCTGTTCCTTTCTTGATCCATGGCGAAACCATAATGGTGGGGATCCGAACTCCCAACCGATCAAACCCGAAGAAGAATGGACCCGGGCCATTGACCCCATCTGGGTTTGGAACACCGACATAAGGAGTCTTAACATGATCATAGAACCCACCATGCTCATCATATGTTATAATCAGTAGGCTTTGGTTCCATTGAGGACTTGTTCTCAATGCTTCATACACCTCCTTCACTAATTTCTGTCCATTAGCAACATCATGAGAAGGATGATCATCATCAGCACCCGACCCGATTATATCAAAGTACCTCGGCTCAATCACACTCAAACTCTTGAGCTTCCCTTGCTTTGCATGTTCCTTAAACGCCTCAAATCTATGGAATTTAGGAATGTACCTCAATGTCCTCAAATTTCTATAGAAAAACGTCGTGGGGATGTTCTTGAAATACATGCCAAAATCCAATCCATCATCATGTAAGGAATCAAAGATGGTCTTCTGAGGATACCCTAAAAACAGCTTCACCTTGTCATTGCCAATTGATCCATGAGATGTTGCAGAGTACACAAACAGCCTATTCGGCTGCGTTGGGCCGGGAATCGAGGAAAACCAGCGGTCGAACACCGCGAATTCCTGCACTAAAGTTGCGAAAACCGGTAGATTCTCAGGGTTGAACCCTTTCATGACTGTGTTAGACAAGTTTTGGGAGATTGACAGGGCTTGTTGCACAAAACCAGACATGGAAGGGAATGCCCCCGACCCGAAAACCTGCTGATACACCTCCTCAAAGGAGTGGCCAGGGTCAGGGTCGACGAATTGGGCATCATTAGAGACACAAACAGGAGGAGAATTAGGGTTCTTGGTTGAGGTTGGATTGCACTCATCCCCAGTGAGGCCATTGATCGAAGGGTTGATGGATTTCTTCATCCACCCAAGCATGTGGTCAAATGACCTGTTTTCAAGTACTAGAACTACAACATTCTTGATGGGTTGTTCTTGTTGAGCTTCAATAAGATAATGAGGGTTGAAAAGGGTGATTATGAGGAGGAAAAGGGTAGTGATGGATTGAGATTTTGACATTGTTGTGGTTGATATTTGGTGAAATACAAGTATGGGGTTTTAATGACTCATATATAGGAATCAAACATGAGTAAGATTAAGCAAGCAATAAATGATTTGTGAGAATATAGGAAGTGAGATGAGGAGAAGTACCTTGCCTTCGGATTTGCTTTCAATTGGAGAAGAGAGAAGTGAACAGGTTGGGGTTTTGGAGGTTGAAGAGACATGTTGTTTGATGGTACCTGTGTGGTATATAAGTGAAAGGAAAAGCTAGTAAATCTTAAGTGAATCTAAGCAAATTTAACCACACACAAAAAAGGTAAATCTAAGTAGATTTAAACAAAGAAAATGGTAACAACTAAATCCTAGCAAAGAAAAAGAATATGACAAAATTAATGTTTGTTTGCAAGTAATTGAAAATAATTTTCCTAAAAAAAGTAAACGAGAGTAATGAGATTGGGTGATGCCTATCTAAAATTTGTTACTTTATATATAAGTCAACAAGATTGATAAAAAATTAATGAAGCAAGAATGTTTGTTTTTGTTTCTTTTTTCTTTCTCCTCTCAGGCAAATTTGTTGAATGGTGATTTCAACTTTGTGGACCTTGTCTTTTTCCTTTTGTTTCATTTATTTCTCGTTAACGAAATAAAATAACATTTGTCATTCATAATTCTACGATAAATACCTTTTAGCTACCATAGAAGTATAAAACTGGTACTAAATTTTCAGAAAATTCTCTTCTTCCTTCCCGTCTAAAAGTCTGGAAACTTGTCTTGGACTTTCACCAATCAACATCATAATATACCCCATTTACCTTCGTTCATTTTAATTTATCGCAGGAAAACATTGTTAACTAAGTATGCTTTAGGTGTTAGTGTTACCATGCAGACTTGGTTCGAAATTACCATGTGATATTACAAATAAGTACCCTAGGTTTACAATGCATGTACTTTACCAAGACTGATATAGTGACGAAAATTAGTCTCATTCAATGATTACTACATATACGAGTTGCACTGTCACTGTAACCCCTTTCTCATTTTAATGCATATAACTTAGGTGCAATATAACAACTTTACAAAGGGATGAAGTTGTGATAAGAAATTCATATTAAGACATAAAATGTATTTTGCAGATTAATGAGAAGAACAGAACAAAAGAAGAATCAACAGGATAATTGTTTGGCCTTTACTATGTTCCTGTGGATTCCCTGGAAGGTTTCTCATAACAGTTTGTCTGGTTGCCAAGCTACCAAAAAAACTCACAAGAGTGACATATGAATCTGAAGAAGATGGCAAGTTGAGCATTCCAACAAGAGAAAGTCCAAGTCTCTTATTTTCTTTATTATTCTGGGGATCAGTTCACATGATCAAGTTTAGAACTGAGAGTGGAGAACAATACTCACGCTTGTCTTCTTACACTATTCATTCCATCCATGAACAAGCAACATTAGGAACCTCAATTCCCAAAGCTAAGTGATAAGCTACCACAAATAAAGCATGGTGTATATCTCTACATGAAGGAAAAATACAAGAAAAGAATCACATGCATTTCTAAGTGGCCATGTCTTTTTTTTTAATCATATATTTATAATTTTTTAAAAGAAAAGGTAAAGTATTGCCACCTGCGAGAATACATAATGAAACAACCATATATCTCTGAAAGACTCAGTACAAAAACAAGAACCAAACTAAGAAGAAAATATCCTTAGCGCATTCTGGATCTTGTTCCATATCCTAAGATCTGGTTTGAGAACCCAAGTCCTTGCCACCATTGAATACACCAAACTATAGGCAAAAGTGAAATGTGATAAAAAAAATAAAAAAATAAAAAAATAAAAAAAATAAAAAAATAAAAAAACCCACAAATGAGGTCGGGTAAATAAATAAGTGGAAAGCTAGCAGGATGGTGAAACAACCTGAGGTACTCAGACATTACAATCCAACATTAGCAACAAAAAGTGGTTGCTAATGTAGTCTGTAAAGAGAATAGAATAGCTTGAGATATTTAAGCTGCGGCTACCTTGCGGAGTGTATGGCTAGACCGAAACGACTTGTGCTTTCGTTAAATTTTCAACTGTAATGCATAAAATATTGCCTTTATTCAATTCTGGGCAGGACAAGCAGGCACGAAGAAGAGGCTTCGAATGGAGGTGGAGTAGTTCACGTGAGGGAAATGTGCAGCTTGGGTTCATACAATGGTTTGAGTGATTTGTAGTTCCCTTGCTGATGTAGTTTTCATTCCTGTACTTACTGTCCTTGTACTTGTTTTGGCAGATGCTTTTGTTATTTTGGTATTGGGGGTTGGGTTCTGCAAAACTTTGGCTTCGGTACTGTAATTATATCTACTTTGTTTCATTAACCCTTCATTAATGAAATGGCGACGATGTCACCTTTATCTTAAAAAAAAAAAGGTTTCAGAGTAACAATACAGCCCTCCCCCCGCGCAAACCTTAACCGTCTCAGAATTGAAATTAACCTGAAACAACATCTCGGCTGACTCTTAACCGACTGGTCGGTCGACTGATCCAAGGCCGGTCCATTTAGCACTACGTTGTTCAATTTGTATTATGACTCAACTGAATCTATTGCATGAACAAATTCATGGATATGAGACGTATTCAACATGATCAATGTCCCTAAACACAATTTAAAGCTACATAAATATTTCTACTTGCGCAATTAAGAGGACATGAGAGCTAAACATGTAAAGCAGAACTGTATATAACATTATCAATGAACGACGAATGCGACGAAGGGTGAAGATTGAAACCAACAGACCTAGCTGAGATTATTGCATCAAGAATTTGGTAAGTTTTGGCTATTTGGTAATATCCATCACAAATGTATTTGTTAAATACGGATACGCTGGTGGCAGATGTATGAAGGAATGGTACCCTCAGGATCGAGGTGGAGGACGTTATTGATCTGGAAAGCTCCAACCAATTAGAAAATTTGAACAATTATATTAGGTCGGAAGGAAGGCTATCCAACGGGACAGAGGACGAGAGAAATTGGACCTTAGACCCATCCAAGATCTTTATGGCGAGGTCGGTGTATAAGATGCTCAATGATGGGGGTCTAAGATGCGGGGACGCTAGCACAATTTGGAATACCAAAGCTCCATTGAAAGTGAGTTTTTCTATGGTTGGTTAAGAACGACGCGATTCTATCTAAGATTAATCTGCAAAAGCGTGGCATGCAGATTGATGCTGCCTGTTCAAGATGTAATAATGTAGACGAGGATAGTAACCACATTTTATTTGATTGTCCAAAAGCAAGATTAGCTTGGGGAGTGATTTGCTTAGGGTTCGGGTCCCCCATTTGTCCTAAGTCGTTAACGGATGTCTTTGACCACGGGATGGTAATTAAAGTCAAAAAGGAGGATAGGGTAGCTTGGGACATCTCTGTAGCTGCTACGTTATGGGGTGTATGGCTAGATCGTAACAATGTTTGTTTCCGTGATGTAAACAATAGATTTTCTGTGATGACGCATAACATCTTTTCTTATATCATTACTTGGGCAGGGCAAGCAGGGGCAAGGAAGAAGCTATGCATGGAAGAAAGGGAGTAAAGAGGATAGCATTGCAGATGGAGGTGGAGGTTTTGGTTTACAGCATGTTAGGGCCTTTTGTGTCGAGTTGGGTTGAGGCCCGAAACTCTTGTATCTTTTATCTGCTTTGTAGGGGTTATCTTATCATATTGTCTTGTAGTAGAGATGGTTATGTGGTCATTTGTATTTAGTACTACTTTGTTTCCTTAATTTCGTATTAATGAAACGGAAAGAAAATGATTTCCTGTCTCTATTGATTGACAGATGTCCATAATATATACATGAATTACAACCTGATATTACGCTAAGATTGAGGAGACTAATACTACCTGATGGATACAAATCACTGCTTTCTAAATATATACATATTCAATCACAAGCTAAGATTGAGGAGAGATTGATGAGATTGATAATACCTGATACAAATGACTACTTTCTAAATATATATATATTCTGTCAACTTTCTAAATATATATATATTACTTTCTAAATATATATATATTATGTCAACTTTCTAAATATATATATTCTGTCACACCCCCGCAGTCGAAGCGGGAGGTTGTCGTACGCTGAGACTGTCACTGAAATCTTGAAATAACACTAAAGGAAGACCTTTTGTGAAAATATCGGCAATCTGATAACGCGATGGGACATGTAGGACGCGTACTTGTCCACGAGCAACTTTCTCGCGAACAAAGTGAATATCCATCTCGATGTGTTTAGTGCGTTGATGCTGGACTGGATTCCCGGAAAGATATATCGCACTAACATTATCGCAGTAGACCAATGTAGCCTTATGGATAGGACAATGTAACTCCAGAACAAGATTGCGTAACCAACATGACTCAGAAACCACATTGGCAACACCTCGGTATTCAGCCTCAGCACTAGAGCGAGATAGAGTGGCTTGGCGTTTAGAAGACCAGGAGAGTAAGTTATCACCAAGGAACACACAATAACCAGAAGTAGATCTCCTGGTATCTGGGCAACCACCCCAATCTGCATCTGTATACGAAATCAGAGAATTAGTCGATGAAGGATAAAGATGCAGTCCATAATGAAGTGTACCCTGAATGTAGCGCAGGATGCGCCTGAGAGCCTGCATATGATCATCCATCAGATTATGCATAAATAAACATATCTGCTGTACCGCATAAGAGATGTCAGGCCTCGTGAATGTGAGATACTGGAGGGCTCCGGCAAGGCTACGATAGTGAGAGGGATCCTCATATGGAGTGCTAGCTTTAGCGCAAAGCTTCGGTTTAGTATCAACCGGAGTAGGACAAGGCTTACAAGATGACATGCCAGCACGTTCAATAATTTCTTCTGCATATTTTTTTTGAGACAAAAATAGACCACCAGTATGTCGATTGACGGCGATACCCAAGAAGTAACTCAGTGGGCCCAAGTCTTTCATAGCAAATTCGGAGCAAAGAAGTGACATAATAGACTTGCGAAGAGCATCAGAAGAAGTAGTAAGGATGATATCATCCACATAAAGAAGAATGTAAGCCATATGAGTACCTTTCCGGTAGATGAAGAGAGAGTTGTCAGACTTGCTCTGAGAGAACCCAATGGAAGAAACATAATCGGCAAATCGTTTGTACCAGGCTCTAGGAGCTTGCTTGAGCCCATATAGCGCTTTTCGCAGAAGGCATACATGATTAGGATGAGCCGGGTACTTAAAACCCAAGGGTTGGTGCATGTACACTGTTTCTTTTAGTTTACCATGTAAAAAGGCATTTTTAACATCCAATTGATGAATGGGCCAAGCCTTAGAGAGAGCAAGACTGAGTACTGTTCGAATAGTTGCCGGTTTAACGACCGGACTAAAAGTTTCTCCACAATCCACACCAACCTGTTGACTTGCACCATCACCTACAAGTCGGGCTTTATGCCTCTCAAAAGAACCGTCGGATTTTTCTTTATGTCTGAAAATCCACATAGACCGAATAACATTAACATCAGGTGGACGAGGCACTAAATCCCACGTCTTATTTGTAATGAGAGCATTATATTCATCATCCATAGCCATTTTCCAATTCAGGTCTTTGAATGCAGACACAGGATTACGAGGGAGGGGAGATTTTGTGACATGAGTAAGAAGGCCATGATATTTTGTATTGGGTTTGAAAATACCGTGTTGGCTCCTTGTCACAGGTTTCGTTTCTGAACTCGAAGTGGGCTGGAAAATGGGAGGAAGAGGGGGATGTTGTGTTTGGTCTAAATGTGGGCTGAGATCTGACTGACCAAAAATGGAAGATGATGGTGTTGTGTTGGAAGAGGCGGACTGGGCCGGCTGTGGAGAAGAGAGGGTTGACTGTGCCGGCTGAGAAGGTGGGTGAGCTGACTGGGATGTAGCTGGCGAGCTAGACCAAGAGGGAGAAGGTGAAGGTTGGGCCTGCACTTGAGTTCTTGGAGTGGACTGATGTTGCAAATGGTTAATCACGTAAGGTGATAAGCCATTGTCAAGAAATTCATAGGATGTGGAATGAGGAGTATGCAACTTTGAGAAGTGAAATTCGGTTTCATCAAATAGTACGTGGCGACAAATGATAATTTTATTTGATGATAAATCATAGCATTTGTAACCACGATGATTTGACGGATAACCCAAAAATACACAAGGTGTTGAACAAGGTTGAAGCTTATTTATCGTAGTAGAAGGGAATAAAGGATAACACAAGCAACCAAAGACTCACAGGTGAGAGTATGATGGGTCTTTTTGATATAGAATTTTGAGAGGCGATTGATAAGCGAGAGTTTTACTTGGTAAAATGTTTAGAAGATACGTTGCCATTTGCAAAGCATGGTGCCAAAAAAAGGAAGTAGTGAAGCATGAGCTAATAAAGTTCGAATGATACTATTAATGGAACGGATTTTCTTTCGGCCTTTCCATTTTGGGATGAAGTATGCGGACAAGAAAAACGAAAGGAAATTCCATTAGCTTCACAAAGACTCTGAAAAGGACCATTATCATATTCTCTACCATTGTCACATTGAATATTTTTTAATTCCCGTTCAAATTGAGTTTTGATGTAGGCTCTTAATTTGAGAAAAGTTGGATAGACTTGAGATTTTTTGGAGATAGGAAAAGTCCATAAAAATTGCGAATAGTCATCCAAATAGAGCACATAATATTTGTGACCTAAAGAACTCAAAACAGGAGATGTCCACAAGTCACTATGCAAAATATCAAAAGGCATATAAGTGGAGTTATGAGACTCAACAAACGGCAATTTAACATGTTTACCAAGAGGGCAAGAGTGACAAAAACTCGAATGTCTAGTTTTAGTACATTCAATCAATTTATTCCGCCTAAGGGAGTCTAAAGCAGGTGCTCCCGGGTGACCTAAACGGTCATGCCAAAGGGAAGAAGACAAAGCTGCAAGAATGGATGGAGAAACGGCTTGATTATTTTTGGTGGTGGTGGTGGTGATGGGATATAGCTCGCCCCGACTATCACATCTCATTAGAGCCATCCCCGTCTGAAAGTCCTTCACAGAAAACCCAAAAGGATCAAATTCAACAGAAACTTGGTTATCCGTAGTGAATTTACGAACTGAAACTAAGTTTTTAATTAAATTTGGGGCATGGAGGATATTTTTTAACATTAATGGAGGGTGGGGGGAGGTAGATTAGCACTACCAAAACCACGAATAGGAATAGAATGGCCATTTCCAACAATTATACCATTATTTTTGCTCAAATTAAAATAAGACGAGAGATTACCTTGCGCGGATGTCATATGTGATGTTGCCCCGGTGTCCATATACCAAGACAGGTCGGGCTGAGCAAGGCTGAGTGTATGAAGGGCTGCTTCAATGTCGGTTGGGTTGGGTGCAGTTGCAGTGAACGCTGACTGTTGTGGTCTTGATCCAAGTAGGCCTGGCTGCTGTGGTCTGGGAGTAAAATTGGGTCTGGCCCAATTGTAGGATGGATAGGGACATGGAGGAAGAGACCAAGGAGCCCACTGCTGCCATGGATTGAACTGCTGCCACTGTTGCTGCTGTCCACGACCGGCGCCACTGCTCCGTCCGCCCTTGCCGAAGTTCCGGCCACCGCTAGAATGTTTGTGGTTTTTCTTACCCTTGTTCCCACGATAATTGTTATTATTATTATTCCGATTGTTATGATTTTGATTACCTGGAGAAGAATATTGGGTATTCATATCATCATCAGAATGTTGGGAGTTTGTAACAAGGGCAGCCGGAGATGAAGATGAGCCAGATTCACGAGCGGCCCGTTGAAGAATAGTCGACTCCTCCAGTTCCAATCTCGACTTGGCGGTATCAAAGGGCGGCAAAGGATCATGTTGTTGAATGTACGTCACGAATCCTGCATAAGGATCAGTTAGTCCCGAAATCATCTTCAAGACCAAACGAGTATTAGAGACTGGAGCATCAACATTCGCCAATTGATCGGCTAGAAGTTTGAGGCGGTTGCAGTAGGCTTTGGTGGTAGGGAAATCCTCCAAATTCGTGTTCGTGAATTGGTTTTCGAGGTGGACAACCCTCGAGTGTTTGTTGTCTTGGAAAATAGCAACAATTCTTTTCTAACACTTTTCGGCCGAGTCATCTATCACAAGGATGGAATTGAGAATATCTTGTGATACGGTGGCGTACATCCATTGTAACACGGCCGCATCAAGACGATGCCAAAGATCGGGGTTGGCTGTTTTGGCATCATCTGCCGCCTTCTTATCCTTTTCATCGGTAGGAGGAACGATGTGATCAAGCACGTTATGGACACGGGCTTGAACTTTGAAGAGGGCTGCCCAAGAAATGTATAGGCTAGAATCATTGTCTAACGTGACTGGAATGAGGGATTTCACGTTGGTGATTGCTAAAGCCGAGTGAAACTTGGGTTGTTCTGCCATTGAGGGCTAAGATTAGGGAGGAGGGGAGCTGTAGAAAGTAAATAGAGGTGGTAGCAATGGTAGTTAGGAGGAGTAAAGAAAATGGCTCTGATACCATGAAAGAAAATGATTCCCTGTCTCTATTGATTGACAAATGTCCATAATATATACATGAATTACAACCTGATATTAGGCTAAGATTGAGGAGACTAATACTACCTGATGGATACAAATCACTACTTTCTAAATATATACATATTCAATCACAAGCTAAGATTGAGGAGAGATTGATGAGATTGATAATACCTGATACAAATGACTACTTTCTAAATATATATATATTCGGTCAACTTTCTAAATATATATATATTACTTTCTAAATATATATATATTATGTCAACTTTCTAAATATATATATTCTGTCAGAAACGATGACGAGGTCATCTTTATTATTTAAAAAAAAAATAGTCCCATATATAACTGTTTGCCAGCGGTGTGTGTCGATATTCGTAAATCCTCAACATCCACACACAAAATTATACATATAACATTTATCAGGGGCCATTGCCTCGCATTTTTTATTTTTTCCTCCCCAAACAAAACCCTAGAAACCCTAGATCTGAAACTCTAAGGGGCGGCGGCTAGCCCTCTTCGCCGCCGCCTCCCCCCCTCCCCCCCCCACCACGTCGTCCCCCCATTGCCTCTCCTCCCCTCCGTGCTACCCTCCCGCACCCTCCTCACTCCGATCGTAGAGGACGAAGCCGTGGACGAAGGCGATCTTTCAGCTCCGTGGACGAAGGCGAGCTCCTTTGGCAACCTTTCGGCTCCTTTGGCGAGTGGACGCCGTGGACGAAGCCCCAGATCGGCGGATCTGGGCGACGGCGAAAGGAGCGCCCAACCCGTCGCGACGCTTCACAACGCCGTAAGTGGCGAATTCCCACGGTGGGGAGATCGTGCCACCTGCGGCGACTCAGATCTGGTTGACCGGCGCGCCCCAACCACCCCCCCCATCAACGCCGACGGCTGTTCAGACCCACTTCGTTTCTACTCCCACGGCGACCGGTGCTCAGATCAGCCTGAGTTGCTATTGGCGCGGTGTTGATGCTGGTTTTGGTGTGAGGGGTGTGGATTGTATTGCACGATTGTGGGGCTTGGGCCCGAGATGGGGTCCCTCCAAGAAGTGCGGCGGACGACCTCCTCCGCCAAAACATCGCCGCCGTCGCGCCGGTGAGTCCTGCACCTTTGATCGCGATCGCACACCCTGACGGCGACTGGGAGTTGTCTGTTTTGCTGTGGAAGGTGGGGAGTGTGATGTACGTTGTATTGCACGATTGTGGGGCATGGGCCTGAAGATGAGGTCCTCATTCACTTCGATAATACCGTGGGGTCTAGACGCGACTCCCACGGTGGGGAGATCGCGCCACCTTCGGCTCGGAGATGGTGACCTCCTCGCGGTGACGCCGCCAGAGGAGCCCCCACGGACTGCCCCCCCCAGATCGCAGTGTTCATCCTACGGTGCACCGATGCACTTCGACTGCAGAGTTTGTCGGCGCGCCGATCGTGGATGTTGGTAGTGCCTCCTTAGGTCGCGGAGCGACAATTTCGTCGCGCCACAGCATCCTCCCGCGCCTTTGGTAGCGATTGCCCCCGATTTGGGTGTTGGCGAGGTCCGCCCACCCCCCCTCCTCGCCTCACATTGCTTCCCGACTTTGAAGGTGGAGAGCTCCCACGGTGGGGAGATCCAGGTACACCTGCGGTGGGGAAGATTCACTGTTAGAAAGGGGGAGTGTGAAGTTTGCACGATTGTGGGGCTTGGGCCCGTAGATGGGGTCCCCCCATGTTGTGCGCTCACTTATTTCAGCTTCTGGAGTGTCCAACGACGTCGCCGGTGCAGTCTTCACAGCGCCTACTATCTGGCTATTGAGCTTCCTCCACCTTAGGCCACTGTCTCGTAGCAGCGTCGCCTCTTCCCTCGGTTTGGAAGTAAGAGTCGATATGAGTCTCTGTAGTGAGAAATCGCCTGAGAGAACAAGAGCGTGAGAGAGGTAAAGGTATCCTCTTTACGGCTCTCCCTTGGAGCGTGGTTCTTTTGGTGGGGTGAGCGAGATAGTTATTTGGTGAGAAATCGCGGGGAAAGCACAATCGTGAGAGAGGTAAAGGTATCCTCTTCACGGCTATCTCTGGCGCGTTTGTAGGATGTATGATGGAGATGGTGGGAGGGTGTGGTTGCTGTGCTTGTACCGTAATTCGGCCTACGAGGCTTGGGCCCAAAGATGGGGTCCCCCCAGCGAGGAGAAGGCAGGAATCGACGGGTGATAAAAGCCTGCCAGACTAGTTTCAGGTAGGTGTGCATGTGCCGTGGAGGCAGTGTACGATGCTAAACGGACGTACATACAATTTAGTGGGTTCAGTTGTCGGCTCACCCTCCAGGATTGTTGGAGGGATCTGTTGTTTGTACGGGTCATGTTGCTTCTTGTATGTTTTATTTTCCGTCTGACCCAGTTCTCTGGGTTTGTATCGTTAATTTCTTATTAATGAAACAGGGTGACCAGAGTTCACCGTTTCCTTCAAAAAACATTTATCAGGGGCCTAAAGCAATCAGACATATACAAGGTAACAGAGGAGAACTCCTTGCAACCAGTGATTGTGGTTGTAAGAATACACTGCATAATGTACTATGACCAGCTTGATTACAATGGACAGATTTCTTTTTGAAGAGTTCTACTTAAATATCAAATTGAAATAGCTTTGATCAGTATGGAAGGATTTATAATTGACAGTTTTTTTGGATAAGAAGATGATGTAACATTTAAGCAGGAGTTTCTGAGAAAAAAACGGTGAGGGGGCATCGCCTTCTGTTCCATTAACAAGCATTGAACGAAACAATCAATTCTAAAGTAATCAGAGAATGATCTTCATAACCCACAAAGGTACACAAAACACGAGCTAAAAATTAAAACCTAACATGAATTCAAGTTCCCCTTATACATAAAAAATCAAGGGTTTCCAATTGATTTGAATTTTATTTACTCAATGTGCTAGTACTGAATTCATCTATGATTGAATGAATAATGTTATATACACCAAACCAGATGAACATCTAACTCACCAATAAAATCAAACATATCCAACTAAACACAAACAACATTAGAAGAAGAAAAAAATCTATATTCATGCAAACTTACAGGAGTTTGAATTAGAGATGAAATCCTGTACACTTTCATTCACTCATCATCGCCGCCATTCAAATAGGATAGTTCCATCTGAGGGAGCTCCGGAAGATTAAGCTGAGGCAGGGAAGGAGCTTCAATTGCGTTCTTCTTCCCTTTCCCTTTAAATGGTCCTGCGATCATATCTCTGAATGCTTTCATTGGGTTACTTACTTTTTCCTTAAGATTCATTAAAAGCGAGACCTCTGAGAGCTGCCATGTTGCCGTAATTATAATCATGACCGAGAGGAGGCAATGAGTGATGAAATTCTGCCTCTTTACACGTTTAAGCTCTTTAACTATCTCATCCATTTTCAAATCTTTGGCTCCACAATCATTGGGTTCAGTTACCGATGATGAAGGCTCCTCTTTTTCTAATGTGCATTTCAGCAAATTCGTGGTGGACTCGTCTTTCTCCAGGGAATCTAACTGGAGAGAAATAAGAATCTTAGATGTCTATATCTGTTTACCTATCACAAAATTCTAACTACAGTCCGAGGGGGTGTATAATTCATACTTCTTGATGCAAAAAAGTCATGTATTTTTCAGTCTCTAGTTGCACAAGGTAAAACAAACCTTAGACACCACAATATCCTCGCAGAGTAATATCTAGATGTGAGTGGATTCTAGAGTTCACTCGTCCATCGTATACTGAATTATGATTGGAAACGGAAGACTAACACCGTATACCATACACCGTACAGGAGGTTGTACAAGGCTCAGGTGCAGGTCTATCCCGGGTGAGAAAACTTTGGTCAATCATATCTAGGTGTTTTTTTCCTCTTGTTGTTTTTACTTCTGACTAGAGTTGTTATATGACTTATATTGTAGTCTGAGCTGTTTTTGTTATTGACTCTTTAATATAGGATGGCCGTTTTGGGCATCTATTACTCCAAAAAGGAAAAAAAATGGAAATTTAATATAAAAAATAAAAAAATAAAAATAAACTTGGGAGGAACTGTAGGGCGAGAACCGATCTAGAGTGGAGGCTTTACAAGAACCATTTACAATGGATGAGGTGAAGGCGGCGGTGTGGGGGATGGGACAGGACAAGGCGCCAGGACCAGATGGGTTCCCTATTTTCTTCTCTAAGCAATTTTGGGATATTATTAAACTTGACATTATGGACATCATGTATGCATTCTATGATGGTAGTCTGAACTTGAAGAGACTGAACTACGCTCATGTTTGTCTGATCCCTAAAAAACAAGCTGTGACCTGCGAGAGAGGTGGGTGACTTTAGGCCAATCAGTTTGATTAACTGTTCGGTCAAAATCATTACGAAGGTCCTCGCAAATAGATTAGGAAGGATAATCAGGGACATTATCGAAGACTATCAGACGGGATTTATTGCAGGGAGGGATATTCTAGAAGGGGCAGCATTAGTCTAGGAGGCCATTCAAGACACAAAGAGATGCAAGAAGGCGGAGTTTATGCTAAAATTAGACTATGAGAAGGAATACGATAAGGTGGAATGGAAATACTTATTGGAGATTCTTGACAGACGAGAGTTTGGTGAGAGGTGGATCGGATGGATAATGACCTAGCTAACGACTTCCAAGATCAATGTTTTAGTCAACGGAGCATCGGGTAAGGAAATCAGATGTAGGAGGGGGCTGAGGTAGGGAGACCCCACTTTCACCCTTGTTGTTCACTTTGGTAGCAGACGGGCTACACAGAATGCTACAAGCCTACAAAGAAAACGGACTCATTAATGGGCTTCGTATGAGGAGGGGTATTCCCGCAGTTATGAATGTACAATATGCGGATGATACTTTAATCTTCGGTGAATGCGACGTGGTGCAGGCAACAGTCTTGAAATGGGGTCTTTATCTTTTTTAGGACTAGTCAGGGCTAAAGGTTAACTTCCACAAAAGTTCCATCACACTCACAATAGCCGATATTCTTAATTGCTCGATCCAGAAACTACCGATTAAGTACCTGGGTTTGACGATCGGTACAAGAAATATTAGGAAGGCAGACTGGAATGGTATCATAGAGAAGATAGCTAGTAGACTGGAAGGATGAAAAGGCAAAATGCTATCATTTGGGGGACGTCTTATCTTGCTACACTCAGTGGTCAGCTCTATCCTGCTTTACTTTATGTCATTTTACGAAATGCTGGTTTGGGTCTCCAAAAAAATTGACAAACTTAGATGACAGTTCCTCTGGCATGGGTCGGGGGAAGGAAGAGGGTACGCGTTAATCAAATGGGGAATAGTCTACAGACGAAAAGAACTGGGCGGATTGGGGGTTGTCAATATTCGCCAAATGAATCAGGCCTTACTAGGAAAACGGTGGTGGAAGCTCAAAGTAAAAACTAAGTCAAAATGGGGTAGACTGGTAAAGGCGACTTACGTGAAGAATGGTTGCATACACAAAAACAGAAAAACAAGGGGTCCATGTCTGGATTTTGGCGACGAGTCAGCCACACTAGAGACATGTTCATCTCAGGGGTAACATTTTCTATAGGAAATGCAGCTAGTACATGTTTTTGGAAAGATAGATGGTGCGGCACTATCAACCTAAAGAGAAGATTTCTAGAAGCATACAAATTCGTTGCGGGTAAATATGATAAGGTTGCCAGACACTGGAGGAATGATCAATGGAGACCAAGGCTAACAGGCGGGTTAACCACTGAGGCTAGAAGACAAAAATAGGAACTTATAGGTTACTTACAGGACTGGAAGCCAATAGGACTTGACCATGAAGACAAAACTAAATGGGAGGAAGAGAAAGGAGGCACATACTCGGTGAAATAGGCATATAAAAGGCTAAACGACGGGGGAGTTAGAGTATACGACCCAATCTGGAAGGTAAAAGTACCACTTAAGGTCAGGACTTTTAATTGGTTAGCATGTAGAAACGTCATTCTAACACGGGATAACTTGACAAGGAGAAGGTGGTAGGGTCCAGTTCAATGTGTTATGTGCAACCAGGATAACAAAATGGTGGACCATCTGCTACTAACATGCAGTTTCGCGAGGCCTATATGGAGGGATCTACTACAAAGAATAGGGAGCTCAAGGGCAGGACCACAAACAGTACTAGATGCATTGGGGGGATGGGGAGATGGGCACATTGGCAGGAGCAATTTCGACATTTGGGGTATTGGAGTTGCGGCTATATGCTGAGGTCTATGGTTAGAACGGAACAATAGAATCTTTAGACTAACACACAGACACATCATGCATGAACAAATGCTTATCAAGATTACTGCTAATATCATATTCTGGTCTAAAACGGTAGGTGAAGAACAAACGAAGAAGATCAAGGATATGTATACCGACACTATTCATGCAACCGATGGGGTAGAGTCACAGGAAAGGGAAGGTACACCAGAGGAGGAATGATCGCCTGCATGGATAAGGGAGGAGCATGAACTTCTTTTGGCAATGTATTTTGGGAAAATGTATTTTGACACTTGTATTTTTTGGTTGGTGGAGTCGGGGAACACCATGTATGGAAGAGAGACTCCTATTTTGGGTAAGCGGAATGAGTATCATGGCCCGCCTGTGGGATACATGAATATCATTGCCTGGTTGAGTATTTATGTTGTGTCTGTTTTATTAAAAGCTTTTTAATGAAACTCGGGGGCTTCGGCCAACCTTTTATGATTAAAAAAAAAAAAGATGGATGATTTATAAACGATGTGCAAGTCATTCTTATTCTTATTGGGGAACAATTAAGGAATATCGTGCAAGTGTCACTGAGGCCCCAGTGATAAGCCTCTAGCCTTCGCTAGTGAGCAAGTTATCATGAGTTCAAATCCAGCTTGCACCATAAAATCTCCAATTGATAAATATATTTGGGACAAGTGTGGGTGTGTGTGGGACTACGGTCTTGTTCCAAAAACATGTGCATATCATTTAACGAGAACTTAGCTACAGTGTCTGTCCATCGAGATACACAAACAAATGTAAAAAGAGCAAATTCATAATACTAATTTAAAAAAACCTCCTCATTATTATCCCCAAATTGTTGGCTCCGCACAAAGTAAAGGGTCTTAATGGAGTTTTGAATGTGCAAAGGATTCATGCAGCCGACCCAAAGACTCAAACGACTGAGACAGGAATCTTAATGTAGGTCATGATTTTCTGGGTATTATTACCTTCGCTCTGTCTCATAACTTCTCTTTGTGATTTTCATATTTCATTCTTAATGGCAAGAACATGATTATGAATTCCTCGATTATAAAATGTAACCATCTTTTGAATAAGGCGTTTCTTTTTTTATGACAAAAAGGTTCACAACTTTCATGTCAGAATCAAAATTAAACAGAAATTAGTGAGATTGAAGGATTATTACCTGAGAGAGTAACCGAGAAAGGAGTTCTTCTTCTTCATCTCCTTCATTGTTGATGCCTTCCTCTTTAGATTTCTTCTTCTTCTTTCTCTCTTCAATTAGTTGCAGAATTGCAGCTTGAATCAACTCCTTCTTATTATTTGTTTCCTCCATATTCAGACCCAGAACTTTCACAAGAAATAAATAAAATCAATGCAAAATTAGTTACAAGCCCATCCCAAAATGTCCAAGTCAAAGCATGGGCGTAACCCAACATAATTTAAAACTTTTTGTGGCCCACAAATAGATGGTTCAAGCAATAAAATAGCAAGAAGAAGATGGATATTTGTAGACCATTGTGGAGGAGAAGGATTGTGTGGGCCCTGAGAATATTGGATTTTTTATATTTTTTATTATTTTTTATTTAAAAATAATAATAAAAGAAGAAGCTGCTAGGACCTCAGCTTGTTCGCTAATGAGTGAGCGGTGGAAGTACAAATTCGGTTTGCATTAATTTTCATCTCTGGAAAACATGTGATACGGATTGAAATCAATGTATATTCCACCAATATTTTTTTTCTTCATCACGACCATAGAATCTACCGATTCCAGCCCAATATATAAATATAAAAATAGATATAACACGCTACAATTTTACACCATCGTGAAAACGAAAAAAAGACAGAGGAAGAGAAAAAATTAGCGAGCAATTAAGCTAATTGCCCACAAATAAACCGCAACAGAGACTTAAAACAGCTGAAACAGAAAAAAAAAAGAATTACAGCAATACAATTATACAAAATAAACGCCACGAAGAAAAGACACCACAACAGGACCCATCACACCTAGCGCAAGCCGAGCCGAGCAGAAAAAACAAAGACAGAACAGCAGCGACGGAACGACCAACTAGGACAGCACCGAGATGGGGGAGGGGCAATAGCAATGCCACGAGCCGAAAGCGCTAAGACACTGTTGCCGCACAAGATTGAAGGGGGGTCGAAATGAGCACAAAACAATTACCGCAAAAAGCCGCTGAAGCCGGGAAAGGAGTCGCTGCCGGGAAAAAGGGTAGGGGAGAAATGGAAAAGAGGCTCGTCCCGCTTGAAAGCGGAGAACGGGCTTCGAAAGAAAAGATTATTGACTGTTAGCAAGAATTGCCAAGTAGAGAGAATCTAAACAGCCAGTACCGGAATCAAATCTCATTCACCGGAGCAGAACCCAGCCTAGAGCAGAAACCCAACGCGCTCATAACCAGCTGCTAATAAAAGAGGACCAAATCAACCATACAGAGGAGCAATGGAACAGTAAAGCACAGAAATCAAACCCAGCATGAACCAAAGCTGGGTGAAAGCAAGGATTCCGAAAAGGTAAACAAGAAAACAGCGATTAGAACCCAGGCACCAAGAATCAAAGCTCGCACTGTGCCAACGTATGCACCAAAAACTGAAACCGAACCCCAGCTTAGCTAGGCTAAGCTGCAACGGAACACGGGATCGAAAAAAAATTACAAAGCACAAAAGTCTGGCCAGAAGCCAGCCCCAAAACACATCAACCAAGGTGCCAGAGAAAGCACAAAACCAACACAGTAAAGAAAATCAAACCACGACACTAAAAGCCAACAGCATCCACAATCGTAAACCACCTTACAGCAGGGACGAAACATATAATAAAGAGACGGTGTCAGAGGGGGAAAGGGGTGAGTATATACATCAGAAAAACGAACGAAAAACGACCTATACTAGCGGCAATAAAATAGGACAACGAAAAGATAAAGGCAACAACCTAAGCCAAACAACCATATTCCCCATCCAGCAATCGACATCTTAGAGGTAGCCAAAATAGTGGAATAGATCATTGCGGATCAGACACCTCGAAACGAACCAACAAAAGTTCCAGAGCAAAAGAAGGAAAGATCTCATCGAACACTTCAGATCTGCAAAGAAGAAGGGTAAAGTAGTAATAAGCAAAACTGAAGATAACAGCTCAAATAGCATTAAGGGAATGTAAGCAAAGTAGCGCCTCATCAAGATGCTTAAGATGTAAAGCTAAAACAAAATCTTGATTTAAAGTAGAGGACCAAAATTTGGTAAAAAATAAAAAATCATCAATGATAGAATCGATCGTAGCAAAGGTGTGAGTGAAAATCTGCTTATTCTTTTCCGACCAAATCACCCATATGATAGTCATGAAGGAGAGGATCGAAGAACTACGATATTTTTTATTAATAAACTGAGGAAACCAAACGGAAGACTTTTTGGACGGGAAAAAGGGAATTTCCCAAGCCAAAATACAAATTTTCCATAAAGGGCAAATGAAAATGCACTTAATGAAAAGGTGATCAACGTCTTCAAACTCAGTTGAGCACAAAGGACATAAATGACCCCAGGCAAGGTTCCTTTTATTAAGCACCTCCACAGTGTGAAGCTTATTGTGGAAGGACAGCCAAGAGAGGATTTTGACCTTAAGAGGGGCACAACTACTCCAGATAAAATTGGAGAAAGGAGAGTTGACACCACGAAAATTAAAAAGTTATAAAACGATTTAACAGAATAGCTACCCGAGCTGGTCCACCGCCATCTAAAGTCTTCTTTGGGAAGCCAAGAATGGTTGTTAAGGCTTAAAAGAAGAATATTGAAGTCTAGAATAAGATCTACGGGAAGGGCACAGCTGAAGGGAATGATCCATAGCCTCTGGTTATTGTGAGCAGTAAAAGATTTCACCACAGTGGCAGAGGGATTGGAAGACAAATGGTAGAGAGAAGGGAAGGCCGACACAAGCTTGGTGTTACCGATCCAGAGATGGGACCAGAATTTGGTCTTAAAACCATCGGAGCATTCATGGAAGATACCACATTGAAAAGAGGCGGCAGCTTTCCAAACTCCCTTCCAAAAGGGAGAGGCCTTACGGGAAAGGAGGGGGGAAAAGTCCCAAGTCTTTCGCCTAGCAAAGCACTTAAGAGAAATAATGCGGGCCCAAGGTAATTGATCCTCTTTCAAAATTCTCCAAAGCCATTTGCCAAGAAGGGCAAGATTTTGATTTCTGAGGTCAAGAACTCCTAAACCTGCCGCAGCCTTGGAAGTGTAGATCAACTTCCAATTGCAGAGGTGAGAGCCAGATCTGATACCAATTCTGTAATGCCCAGATACCCATTATCGGATATCCGTGACATAATCAGAATCTTTGCCTTCAAATGCATCTCAACACAGTAAATAACACGAAAATTTAAACACTTTTATTGTCATCAGAGTTATTACATCAAAGTTACAAATATCAATCTGTCATATCAAACTGTAATTGTAGCGCCCCGAATTTCTAATATGAGAGCTTAGAAAATACGTGGCACATTCCCAGTGATCCACTTCAATATAACAATAAACACAACCAAACACCACTAAAGTTTTCAACATTTATTACAACAAAACTTTTACATATCATAGCGGAAGACTAAACAACTCAAAATTAACTCAACAAGTCTTTACAAATTAACACTGAACACTCAATAGTCCATTTATCCCAAAAGCTAACTCAAGCATCCATTCTCCAACTCTAAGCAATAACCTGCAACATGTGAGGCTAGAGTTGAACCCTAACCCCCAAACTAAAGGGGTTAGCCATAAATGGTGTCAGTGGCATAAAAATCAAACAACAACATAAATGAACTTAATTCATATTGTCCAACAAGTAATAACCAAAATACCAAATAGAGCAACAGGTGATACCAAAACCAAGTGTCAAATGTGGAAACAGGAAATCCGAATGCATAAAGATGAGTCAATAAAACACAAATGCTATATGCTGACAACGATGACTACTAAGAGATGAAGATAATCTATGAGAATTTGCCCATGCTTGATAATTCCGGGAATAGATCCCACATCTCAGGTATTTTCCCTGGATAATTCAGGAGATCAACCCACATCTAAACATAGACTCATCATCACAATAACATCCCAAGAGCGTCGCCTCGACTCTGATCATTCCGTAGGTCAATCCCGCATCTCAAGATAATTACTTGGATAATTCAGAAGATATATCTCACATCTCAGGTTGTCTACCTGGATAATTCAGGAGATAAATCCCACATCTCAAGTTAACCACTTGGATAATTCAGGAGATTAAATCCCACATCTAAAGCCTTACTGAGGTGCATAACTCATGTCCCCTTCATCATGACACTACTAGTGCAAATCCTTATTATTTTTGGTTACTGAATAAATCTCCTAGAGCAGTGTACCCCACCGGACTAAAAATCTGAATAACTGAAAATTCGCCTCAATGGGCCTCAACAAATAACTCAACACCGGTATACTAGGGACACGTACCTCTAGAGACTCAACATCAAATATCTAAACAAATTTCCACTAAACAAGTGGCTCAACTGAATATCTCAAAATCATGTTCTTAACTGAACATCTCAAAATCAAATACCGAACAAATATCTCAAAATCAAATACTGAACAAGTATCTCAAAATCAAATACTGAACAAGTATCTCAAAATCAACTACTGAACAAATATCTCAAAATTAAATACACAGATCCCTCAGTACCAGTCGACTTATGCTGAGGTAGGTCGACTGTCCAGAGGACAATTCTCCAGAATTTCACAAAAATATTTTAAGGCAATATCAGTCGACTAGGAAAAGTCATCAGTCGACTGCCCCGAGACAAATTCCAATAATTCTCAAGAAAATATTCTAAGTATTTAAGTCGACTGAAAGGTTCATAGGTCGACTGTCCTGAAAGGACTGAACAAATTCACAATCAGCAGACCAGTCGACTGACAATAGCCTAAATCGACTGTCCCGAACAATTCTCAAAAGACTGAAGACAATCAGTAGAGTCGTACCAGTCGACAGCACAGTAGGCCAGTCGACTGTCGGCCTACAGTTTTCAAAAATAGGTCTGGATACAAAATCAAACTGAAGATTTCTAAAGAATCATGGTTCATTATTTATCAAAAAATAGTTCATACACAAACCAATGATAACTCTCAAATTAATCTCCAATGCGGATACATTACTCATCCATCAATTCCTCAAATCTCAACATCTCATGATCTAAATCACTAATCTTCTATTAGGGTTTCCCAACTAAACTTCTTCCTCGACTCATAATCAAATTCCAATTTAAAATCATAAGATCCAAATGTTTATCATCCGATCACAACCTAATCAATTCTTAACATGCTTTCCAATAATACGATCCCATAAATCAATATTTCCCCAACAAATCTTGATAGTTTCTCATACATGGTCCAAATATCAATAAGTGTTCTCATCATCCATATTAAAATAAAAGATCCATATTATGCATACAATGAGACTAACAAAGATCTTACGTCATTCATCAATCAAAACAAACAAAACAAAACAAGCAAAACAAAAATCAAACCACTCACCTTTGATTTAGAGAAGATCCACGAAAAAGCTCTCTTTTTTGCTAGATCCAAAAAGCCTCTTCTTGCTCCTCAAACAAATCTCAAAAATCTGTATATTTTGTAAATGACGGCTGGGAAGGAAAATCCCTTATATATGCCGGATTAATATTAGGGTTTTACCCACACTTTGCAAAACAATCCTTCCCAAAAATACAACTTACACATATATACATTAGTCTTGTAAATTCAATAAAACTCCTTTAAATTAGGATTTAATAGAAAATATACTTCTAAACCTTCATCAATATTGTTCAAAACGTCCAGAATGCACATTTTGCACTCTAATCCTTAAAATGTCAATTTTGCAAATAAGTCCTTCTTTTCTCAAAAATTGCAAATAGTATCAATTAATTTTAGAAAAATCTGGAAAAATACTACATAAATTCTAAATAATAAATAATGATTTTTCATAAAGAAATCTTAATTTTTCAAACTTCTAAAAAGTCATTTGCACGTGTTTTGCACGTGTACAAAAGATAAATTTCTTAGAAAATATTAATTAAATCCCCAAAAATCATTTAAATTTATTTTCAAATAGTTAAAATAATATTTGAAAATATGGGATTCTACAGTAATGCCTCCCCCCTTTTCTTCTGACTTCAAAATTCCATTCTTTCAATTTCTATATCACTTTAAACATAAACTAAGATAGTTATATTTTGAAGAAAATTTTGACAGAGTTTCCCCTGAAATTTCTGCCCCGAAATACAAAAAACTTACGGAATTCTGCTCTAAATTCCGTAGCTCACATTATTGTTGGATCTTGTAGGCGAGACAACAAACACTAGAGGGGGGATGAATAGTGTTAATAAAAAACTGCGGAAATTTTCTCGGTGCAGTCGACTTGGTTATGAACCAGTCGACTGATATAACCAAAATAAAACATAAACAATAACTCTGTGCAGTCAAATGATGAATAAGACAGACGAATGAAGGCACAATGAAACTACAACTACAAACGACACTGACCAGTCGACTGAGTCGAGAAGAAAATAAAAAAATTTATGTCTACTAATCAGTCGACTGGTATAGGAACCAGGCGACTGGTCAGATAAAAAAAATTGATATGTTTAAAGACCAGTACAGTCGACTTACTCAAGAATACAGTCGACTTAACAGAAGCAATTTTTAGCAAATATCAATAAAATCACAAATTCCAAGTTCTCTCCTTAATTTAATGAAAGTATCTTCTTTAAGGGGCTTGGTAAATATATCTGCTACTTGTTTATCAGTAAAGATAAAGTCTAAAGATATATCTCCTTTTAAAACATGATCACGTAGAAAATGATGTCGAATATCAATATGTTTCGTACGTGAATGTTGAATCGGATTTTTAGATAAATTAATTGCACTGGTATTATCACACATAATTGAGGGTTTCTCAAATGAAATACCATAGTCTAATAAAGTTTGTTTCATCCACAAAATTTGTGCACATGCCAAACTTGCAGCGATATACTCAGCTTCTGTGGTTGATAGGGATACGGAATTTTGCTTTTTACTGCACCAAGAGACTAGGGAATGTCCCAAAAAGTGACATGTACCACTAGTACTCTTGCGATCAGTTTTGCTTCCAGCAAAATCAGCATCGCTATATGAAAAAAGTTGAAAATTATCGGTGCGTGGATAAAATAAACCATATTCAGATGTGCCTTTAATATATCTTAAAATTCGTTTCACTGCTTTTAAATGAGACTCTTTAGGACTAGATTGATATCTAGCACATAAACATACGCCGAACATAATATCTGGTCTACTTGCAGTAATATATAAGAGTGAACCAATCATGCCTCGATAGAGTTTTTGATCAACACTCTTACCTAATAAATCTTTGTCAAGAGTAGTAGTAGTAGCCATAGGTGTGGATTTACTACTAGTACTATCCATGTTAAAACGTTTGAGTAGTTCCTTTGCATATTTGCCTTGATTGATAAATATGCCATTTGAGGACTGTTTAATTTGAAGTCCAAGGAAATAATTGAGTTCACCCATGTGACTCATCTCAAATTTATTTTTCATGGTATTAGCAAATTCTTGACATAGATTATTATTAGTAGAACCAAAAATTATATCATCAACATATATTTGTATGATTAAGATATCATTCTTAACTCTTTTGATAAACAAAGTAGTGTCTACTTTACCTATTTCAAATCCTGTTTCTAAAAGAAAAGTTTTCAGACGATCATACCAAGCACGAGGTGCTTGTTTAAGACCGTATAAAGTCTTTTTCAATTTATAAACATGATCTGGAAATTGTTCATGTTCAAAACCTGGTGGTTGTTTAATATAAACATTTTCCTTAATAAACCCATTAAGAAATGCACTTTTAACATCTATTTGATAAAGTATAAAATTCATGAAACAAGCAAAAGATAATAAAATACGAATAGATTCTAGTCTAGCAACAGGAGCATATGTTTCATCAAAATCTATACCTTCTTCTTGATTATACCCTTGAGCAACTAATCTAGCCTTGTTCCTTACAACTTGTCCTGATTCATCTAACTTATTTTTGAATACCCATTTGGTACCAATAATAGTCTGATCAGGAGGTCTAGGAACTAAATCCCATACATCATTCCTTATAAATTGGTTTAGTTCATCTTGCATGGCATTCATCCAATATTCATTCTCACAAGCTTCTTGTATATTTTTCGGTTCAAAATCCGGCAAGAATGCTGTATGAGAGATCATATTAACATGTGAACGTGTCTGAATACCATGGGAGATGTCACCAATTATTAAGTCATGAGGATGATCTTTAACTTCAACAAATGACTTTGGTAAAGTTGAAGATATCACAATCGGATCAGTCGACTTGACTTGTTCTGCAGTCGACTGTTTTACTTCAGTTGACTGGTAGACCTTATCAGTCGACTTATCAGTCAGATTAGTTTGTTCTAAGGATTTAATCACATTATCTAAAAGTGATAAATCAGTTTCATCATCTTTATTTAAGGTTGATGAAGGTAAAGATTCATCGAATGTAACATGCATTGATTCTTCAATAGTCATTGTAGACTTATTGAAAATTCTATATGCTTTACTCCTATTTGAGTATCCTAAAAAGATACCCTCATTAGATCTAGGATCAAATTTGTCTAAATTATCTTTTGTGTTTAGAATAAAACACTTACAACCAAATGTCTTCAAGTAAGAGACTTTAGGAATTTTATTAAAAAATAACTCATAACAAGTCTTCTTTAGCTTAGGTCTTAGAATAATTCTATTTAAAACATAACGAGCTGTAGCAACAGCTTCAGCCCAAAAATGCTTTGGTAGATTACTTTCAACAAGCATAGTACGTGCGCATTCTTGCAAAGTCCTATTTTTCCTTTCAACCACTCCATTTTGTGGTGAAGCTCTAGGAAATGCAAATGAATGTGTTATACCATTCTTGTTGCAATATTCTGTAAATGTTTCATTTTCAAATTCTCCACCATGATCACTTCTAATAGTGACTATAGTTAGAGATCTTTGATTTTGAACACGTTTACAAAAATGTGTAAATTCATCAAAAGCATTATTTTTATGTTTTAAAAAGAATGTCCAAGTGAATCTTGAAAAATCATCTACTAAAACAAACACATATCTAGTTTTATTTAAAGAAGCAACTCTAGTAGGGCCAAATAAATCCATATGAATTAATTCGAGCGGCCTACTAGTAGAAATTACTTCTTTTGTTTTAAAAATGGATTTGATTTGTTTTCCTAGTTGACATGCATCACATAACTTATCCTTTTTAAAGGATAGTTTTGGCAGTCCTTTAACTAGGTTATATTTAGATAATTTTGAGAGATTTTTCATGTTCACATGTCCAAATCTTCTATGCCATAGCCAAGATTCATTGTTAGAGGCTATTAAACAAAAGTCATTTGAAAAATCAATTGCATTCAAACACAATTCATAAATATTATTTTTACGAAAACCTTGAAAAATAATATTTTGCATAGTAGAATCATAAATCAAGCATGCATCTTTTTCAAAAACTATTTTATATCCTTTATCACATAATTGACTAATGCTTAAAAGATTATGCTTTAAACCACTAACTAATAACACATTTTCTATAGTTGGGTTAGAAGTTTTACCGACCATGCCAATACCTATGACTTTGCCTTTGTTGTTATCTCCAAAGGTGACGATTCCTCCATCTATGCTTTGAATGGTGGATAGTAAGTTGGCATGTCCTGTCATGTGTTTTGAACATCCGCTGTCTAATATCCAGCGTTCTTTCTTGGGTACCTATAAAAAATTTAAGGTAAATATGGTACCCTTTTTATTGGGTCCAAAACACATTAGTTTGGGGGAAACCAAACCCATGAAGAGTTTGATCTTCCTCCATAAGCAGGAATATAATAAGTATAATTACACACATTTAACATATATGAGTTAATATAAGCAATTCTATCATTCTGATTTAGACTGACTGGAACCCATACTAACTTGTTCTGTGCAGTCGACTTAACAGTGTCATTCAGTCGACTGTTAGTGTACATCAGTCGATTGGCTGATACACTAGGTCGACTTATAAGAGGTTTTGATCTCGTTGAATAAGATCCAATTCCTCTGGACAGACGACTGGTTGTATGGTTCAGTCGACTTAACCGAACGGTAGTCTTGCTTTTATCAACCTTAGGCTTTTCAAAGAAATCATACAACTTGTGTGTAACACTAGAAATAGATGCTGATTTATTTTTACTAGTGTTTACAACAGAAGATTCTTTTACAGAAGATTTTTTAAAACCAAGTCCATATTTTTGACTAGATGTAACTTGATGATGAAGCATATCATTTAAATTCTCTTTGCCTTTGTTAAACTTAGATACGTTCTTTGAAATCTCTTCATAATTCTTTTTGAGAGTTTCAAGATCAGTATCTAAACTTGCAATGCGAGAATTTAAGGATTTTACTTCCTTATCAAGGTTAAGATTTTCTTGATTGAGTGCTTGATTCACTTTCTCAAGATTCTTAACTCTAATATTTTCTTTCTTTAACTCTTGGAATATTTCATTAAAAGCATCAAGAAGATCTTCGGAATCATAATTATTACTTACATGTTCTTGTGCAGCCATGAAACATACATTTGCCACTTCGTTATTTTCATCCGTTTCTTCTTCTGAAGATGAATCACTATCATCCCATGTAGCTTGATAAGCCTTCTTGTTTTTGGCAAATTTGTTCTTTGAATATTTGTCCTTCTTGAAGTTGGATGATTTTTCCTTGTTCTTTGCATTTTCTAAGGGACAATCCTTCTTCATGTGACCTATTTTATTGCACCTGAAACATGTAGGAGGGTCATTAGAATCTCTAACTTTAGAATTAAACTTACCCTTCTTTAAGAACTTCTTGAATCTTCGAGTGAACATTGCTATTTCTTCTTCATCTTCTTCCTCATCTTCTGAGTCTGTCATGGCTTTAAAAGCCAATGATTTCTTCTTTGCTTGGTGTGATTTTGTATCCTTCTTTCGATCTTCAAGTTGGACCTCATATGCCATGAGATTGCCAACAAGATTCTCGAGAGAAAGTTGTGACAAGTCATTTGCTTCCTCTATTGCTGTGGTCTTCTTCTCCCATTCTGGAGTGAGTGCACGTAAGACTTTTCTAACCATCTCTGCTTGAGTGTAAGTCTTTCCAAGCGCCACAAGAGAGTTTGTGATGTCTGTGAATCTGGTAATCATCTCGGACACAGTTTCATTATCCTTCATTCTAAACATCTCAAACCTGTGGACAAGAACAGAAATTTTAGACTCTTTTACTTTATTTGTTCCTTCATGTGTTACCTCGAGTGTATGCCAAATTTGATGTGCGGTTGTAGCATTGGATACACGGTTGAATTCTTCCTTTGTGAGTGCACAAAATAAGGCATTCATTGCTTTGGCATTGTTCATAGTCTGATTCTTTTGATCATCATTCCATTGTGCATATGGAATGGTAGGAGCAGTGTATTCCGTCTCTGTCATTTGCCATATCTCATAGTTGATTGATTGGAGGTAGATTCTCATTCGACACTTCCAATAATTGTAGTTCGTTCCATCAAATAGTGGTGGCCGTTGTGTAGATTGGCCTTCATGGTACTGATTTGTATTATAAGTAGTTGCCATAGCCTGTAACCTCGCTCTGATACCAAGTGTTGGATCCTGTAAGCGAGACAACAAATACTAGAGGGGGGGTGAATAGTGTTAATAAAAAACTGCGGAAATTTTCTCGGTGCAGTCGACTTGGTTATGAACCAGTCGACTGATATAACCAAAATAAAACAGAAACAATAACTCTGTGCAGTCGACTGATGAATAAGACAGACGACTGAAGGCACAATAAAACTACAACTACAAACGGCACTGACCAGTCGACTGATAGTGCAAGGAGTCGACTGTCCAGAAACTTTTTGCAAAACTTAAATAAACAAGAGTAAAAGCAAAATCAAGACAATCAATTACAGAGTACACAATATATATCCTAGTTCGGTCCTCCCGACCTACATCCAGTCCCCAAGCAACCCACTTGAGATTTCCACTATTCTTGAAAAAGATTACAAGAATACCCTACGGCGTTACGACAACAACCTTGTCTAACCCGTAGTCCTTTCTCTCAACCAGAGAAAGCCGACCCACTCTACTACTAAGAGTGAAACAAAAACCGACTCTACAACCTAGAGTCAAAAACACTCTCCAACCGAGAGCAAGAGAACAAGAAATACTTTACAGTCAACCTATAGCCTTGTTGGTGTATGTGTTGATGCACGTGGCTAATGAACAAGGTCGACTTCTATACTCAGTCCAGAGCGAATTCGTTGCTATACTGGACTGAGTGTAGAGAACCAGAGAGTATGATCTTGAAGGCTTTATTTCTCAAAAAATATCACTTAGAATTTTTCTCAGGAATGCTCGGATTTTCAAAGAAAGTTCTGTAGATCTTTTCAGTGAGATCTGAACTCTACTTAAAGAGTTTGATCTCCTGGACGTTGGGAAACAGTTACTCCAACTGTCAACCAACGGATCTAAGCTTTTGAGTTTGAAAAAATTCGATTTTGAAAAACAGAAAACGGTCAAAAGCTCTCGAACAGTCGACTGGGTTGCCATATGAGTCGACTGATCAGAGTTTGAATAAATTTAAACAGTTTTGTATTATCAGTCGACTGGCAGAAGCTTAAGTCGACTGGTACTCAAAAGTTAAATTTCTTCAAACTGTTTTGACTCTTTTTGGGGGTTTTTAAGAGACACACATTATGAAATTTTGAGTGTGTGTGTGTGTGACAAGGCTTTACATCAGACTAAGACTCAACAAAAAGTAAGATACAATGTTTTTACAAGACACTACAATTTTGACATAATTGAGCTAAGGTCTTGAGTCTTGAGTCTTGTCTTGAGTGAAGTCTTGAATCTTGTCTGAGTGAAGTCTTTATCTGTATCCTTTGAGCTTGTTCATTTGTTCAGCTAGAATAGTCTTTTGTATGTACAACCTGCAATGTTAGCTGTATAACATAGACATATGTTGCACTGTGTTGTGATCATCAAAATCAAGAATCAACAATTATAGGCAATAATATTATGGGCTCCCCAGGCCAAAATCAGCAGAATCACACAGCCAATATAAATATCATGCTCTGGGGGCCAAACTCATAATAGGATATCAATTATCAATTAAAAACTATAAATTTCTTTGAAAACATAGTAAAGTTTATAGAAAATAACTTACAAAATATACCACAGGGCCCGGTACTCCACAACGAGATGGGTACGGGTCAAGAACATATCATGCCACTCCACACTATTACTCATCATCTTCGTCCACATACTTATATATCTAAAATACAATTTAAATCATCAAATTCACTATTCACATAATTAAACTTTAAACAACAATTTTAAAACAAAGGCTTCACTCCACAGAGTCTACACCTCACCTCTGCACTGCTGAAGACCTGTCACAATAGGGGATCTAGGGCAGTCCAGGGACTCCCTACCCCCCCTCCCAAACACTAAGGGATTAGCCATTTCTGGTGTGAGTATAATCTACTAATTAAGCAAATAAATTAAACTTTATGAGTAAAAATAGAACGAACTTACGAATACCAAGATAATCAACCTTTACTTGAAATCTGAACATGTAAACATCATAAATGGGATTTCACATCAAATACCCTTTGAGTTATCACCTGTATGTATATACATACCCGCTCATAACATACTTATCCTTAGTTGGAAATCATTCACAAATAACTCTACTTTCACATAAACTGCACCTCATTTACCATTCATTTGTATTTACAGACTTTACGACTTATATTCTTTCGCACTCATCTTCATTCATAAACATGTTCTTTCCCAATCTCATATCACATAACATCGCATTTATTCATTTCTTACAGCATATATCATCACGTCTCGCAATACATCATTTTCACACTCATTATACACTTCAACTATCACACTCGCAATTCATCTTGAATGGAAAATAAACGTGTATCATGATTTCCAATTGTTCGTGAATGCCATGACCTGAGTCTAATGCAAAAATACAGAGTATAGAAAAGATATACTTAATCTAATGTCAGCAAGACTCTGGACACACATGCATCCCATACTACATGTGCCCCAGATCAAACCATTTCTCTACTTCAGGGATTTGAACCCTCGCTATGCAATGCATTCTAATTTGGACTACTTCCTGTTCCTGATAGTATGACATGGTTGAGGAGGTATAAATAACAGAAATAATTCGGGGCGCTACCTCGTTGTCACCAATAATCATTGCATCAGACCCTCCTCGAAAGCTGTGACGAACTTACAGATATGCATGCAGCATATCCATCACGCAGAAGATCCTTTATGATCTGTTCGTGTCCACCAACATAGAACATGATGGCCTCGAAGGTCTAAAACCCCCTATCCACTAGGAAATCGACGTCTCGTTCTTACCATATGTTGCTGCTGATTTTGGTGTGGGAGCAAACAGATGAATTTGTGGATTCTTGGAGAAAACAATACAAACCTGTTGATCTGTTGACCTTCACCAATGTGTTGACTGGTTTTTTGCCGCTGCCGTTGACCTGCAAAAAGTACGAAACACCGGGATGGATCCCGGCGACGCACCCTCCGACGCACTTGTCAGTAATCTGAATGATTAAGAAAGAGATTTAACTGGAAAAAGATTGATTACCTTGTTATGGTGGCGGGAGAGGGGTTTTTATAGTCGCCTTAGGGATCCATTTCAAGATAAGAACATATCTCTACTTTCCGGTGTGAATGGATAGAAGCGGTTAAGATCACTTCTTATGGATAATTATGAATCTGAATTCTTCTTTATCCTTTTGAACTGGTTTGTAATGGGTTGGGACCCATATCCAGTAAGACAGATTCGTTCATGGGTTATTAGGCTCTGAAAAAAGACCCAATTTTCATTTCAGACCCGTTTGTAGGTGAAATTACCGTTTTACCCCTGAGCTTTAAGATTCATGTCCGATTTGAACGGTCCCGATTTAATCCTATTTTTAGCCATATCACGAGTCCCTCACTCCTGAAGACTGAGTTTAACAGCATTTGAGGAGTAGTTTGTTGTTCAAATGGCGTACGAGATTTTATCGGAGTTCTCGGGGGAGTTGGATCTAGCTCGGGGTGTAATTGTGTTATTTTGAGCTTGTAAAATACCCTAAATTATTCTCAGCTTTTTCTGAATTTTTTGTGATTTTTTCAGATTTTTCTGAATTTTTTTAAATTTTTTATTTAATTTCCGAATTAAATAATTAATTATCAAAAATTTTAATTAATTATTCTAATTTGACAATTATTATTTTCAGAATTTAAAAATTATTTTCTGAATTAATAATTATTTTTAGAATTTTTATTTAAATTTTCTGATCTTTAAATATTTTTTGGGATTTTTTAAATAATTAATTCGATTAAATAAATAAATAAATACCTGGTGACGTGGTGCGATCGTGTGCGTTGATCATGATCAGGAGAGCGCGCATCGGGAGGAGGTCATTTTTTCTCCAATGTGAGCTCCGGTGCCAAGAACTTTCGGCAAGAGTTGCCGAAGTCCACGTCGGCGCCACGTGGCAAAGTCAACGGTGAGCTGTTGACTTTTGTTTTTTTTTTCTTTTCCGTTGCTGCTCTTTTCTCTTCTCCTCTTCTTCTCCTTCTCTGATCCTTCTTCCTTCTCCTGCTCTCTTTCGTCTCCCTCCTTTGTCTCCTTCTCAACCTCTTCTCCATGCGCCGTGTAGCTCACGCAGGGTCGAGGTGAGATCCGGAGTCGACGAGGAGCTCGTGGGTTCTCGATGAGGGGAGAGGAGCTCGGTGAGGAAGGCATCGTGGAGCTCGATGCTTCGGGGGGAGAGCTCAGAGACAGTGGGTTCAGAGCTCGAGGCTTTGGAGCTCGCGAGCTTAGACGAAGGCACAATGTTTGAGCTCGGCGAGCCGGGGTCGAAGCTCAACTCTGGTGCTCAACGGAGGCACAGGAGCTCGACAGTGATGGGGCTCGATGTGAAGGAGGTCTTCATGAAAGAGGGAGCTCGAAGCTCGTGAGCTTGGTGGAGGAGGAGCTCGGCGTAGCTTCATCGAAGGTGATGGGTTCGACGAAAACATGGTGGAGGCGAGGCCATTACGGTGGCTAGTACGGCCTTGGAGAAGAGCTTTGATGTCGTGGGTGATGGAGCTCGGGAGCTTTGATGGGGCTCGTCGGCATGGAGACGAGAGGGTGGCTCGAGCTTGGAGAGGAGACGGGGTCGAAGCTCAGAGTTGGGTTGGAGCTTGATGAAGCTCGGTGGAGGAGCTTGGTGATGGCGAGGTTGAGTTCGGCGTGGAGTTCAGTGCTCGGCGGAGCTTGCTCGAGGGAACTTGAAGAGGGAACTGATGGCGGCCGTGAGTGGGCTCGACATTGGACTCGGAGCTCGAAGTCAAGGAGAGCTTGAGCTCGTGAAGGAGGGAGAGCTCGGCACGGGAGTGGAGGTTGAGGCTTGGCAGTAATGCCGAGGCGGTTGGATGGCGAGCTGGACATCGGTGGGTGGTGGAGCTCGGCAGTTGGTGCTCGCGAAGTGGAGGGCTCGACGAGGCAAGGGAGTTCGACATGGGTTTTTGCTCTTTTGTGCTGTTTGGTTTTGGCGCTAATTCGAAGAATAGGAGGGAGAGGAGAGATGTGCAGTTGTGTTCTTTTGGTTATTTGGTTTATAACAGGTTCGGATCCGACCCGTTAACCCATCTGCTTCTATTTTTTGGATTGATTGAATTTGAGCCGCACATTGTGTTTGAGCACGAATTTTGAGGTAAAAAATTTCTCTCATTTGAGCTCCGGTGGTAAGAACACTCGGATTGCATTTCCGAACCAGGAAAGGGCTTTGGCAACTTGACACGTGGCAGTCAATGTTGACCATTGACTTTTTTGATAAATTTTTCTCTCATTACATGATCGGTGGCAAGAACGCTCGGATTGCATTTCCGAACCAGGAAGGGGCTTCGGCAACTTGACACATGGCAGTCAACGGTTGACCGTTGACTCGATCAACATTGACCGTTGACTTTCTCTTTTTTCTCTAATCACCACCGTTGATCTTGATTTGAGTGCGGTTCTTGAGGCATATTTTTTCTCTAATTTGAGCTTCGGTGGCAAGAACGCTCGGTGAGGCGTGCCGAAGTCCAAGTGAGATGTTTTTCTCACGTTTGAGCGTCGGTGGCATGAACGCTCGGCGAGGCATGCCGAAGTCCAAGTGAGATGTTTTTCTCATGTTTGAGCGTCGGTGCCAAGAACGCTCGGCGAAGCGTGCCGAAGTCCAAGTGAGAGTTTTTCTCATGTTTGAGCGTCGGTGCCAAGAACGCTCGGCGAAGCGTGCCGAAGTCCAAGTGAGAGTTTTTTCTCACATTTGAGCGTCGGTACCAAGAACGCTCGGCGAAGTGTGCCGAAGTGTAGGGAGAGTTCTTCTCGATGTTCCCAGTGCTACGGAGGTCGGATCGGGGCGTATGACCCCTTGTTTCGAAGCTATTTTGAAAATCTACAAGTTCTCTTCGGAGATGAGTTGGAGAATCCTCCTTCCTCAAGGTCAAGATAGTCTCGCAACATCTTCGTCTTCGTGAAGTTGAGAAGAGCTTTGCATGCTCTAAGGTAAGTCCGTTCTTGGAGGACATGTTTGAGGAGCACCTCTCAGGGAGAGTTTTAGCTCCGAACTTCTTGAGAAGAGGTCCACTCTGGGAGTGAGCGGAGCGAAGAGCTTGGCTCTAGGAGAGAGCCATTTGGGAGACAAGTTTTAGGAGCAACTCTAGGAGAGAGTTGTGCTCCGAACTCGTTGAGAAGAGGTCTGCTTTGGAGGTGAGCGAAGCGAAGAGCTTGGTTCTAGTAGAGAACCATTTGGGAGACGAGTTTGAGGAGCAACTCTAGGGTAGAGTTTTAGCTCCGAACTCTCTTAGAAGAGGTCTGCTCTGGGAGCGAGCGGAGCGAAAAGCTTGGCTCTAGGAGAGAGCCATTTGTCGAGACAAGTTTGAGGAGCAACTCTAGGAGAGAGTCGTGCTCCGAACTCGTTGTGAAGAGGTCCGCTTCGGAGGCGAGCGGAGCGAAGAGCTTGACTCTAGTAGAGAGCCATTTGGGAGACGAGTTTGAGGAGCAACTCTAGGGTAGAGTTTTAGCTCCGAACTCGCTTAGAAGAGGTCCGCTTTGGGAGCGAGCGGAGCGAAAAGCTTGGCTCTAGGAGAGAGCCATTTGGGGAGACAAGTTTGAGGAGCAACTCTAGGTGAGAGTCGTGCTCCGAACTCGTTGTGAAGAGGTCCACTTCGGATGCGAGCGGAGTGAAGAGCTTGACTCTAATAGAGAGCCATTTGGGAGACGAGTTTGAGGAGCAACTCTAGGGGAGAGTTTTAGCTCCGAACTCGCTTAGAAGAGGTCCGCTCTGGGAGTGAACAGAGCGAAGAGCTTGGCTCTAGAAGAGAGCCATCTTGGGAGACGAGTTTGAGGAGCAACTCTAGGAGAGAGTTGTGCTCCGAACTCGTTGTGAAAAGGTCTACTTCGGAGGCGAGCGAAGCGAAGAGCTTTGTAATACCCCAGATTTGGAGCGAACAGTCGACTGGTCGATTGTTCAGTCGACTGGTTTGCGTACACGGGATTTGAGGAATTTGAGAAGGATTTGAGAAATTTAGTCCCACATGGGAGGTGCACAAAAACTAATTTGAGTATAAATATAATTAGCCAATGATCAAGAGTCACCTAATTGGTTAACCACCTTTTGAGAGGCAGCCTGTGGTGGGCAGTTGTACTACATAGTATCTAATTTGTATTCTAAAAATATTAAAATTGTCTGAGTATTGGGGCGGGGCGTTACAAGCTTGGCTCTAGGAGAGAGCTATTTGGGGAGACAAGTTTGAGGAGCAACTCTAGGAGAGAGTTGTGCTCCGAACTCGTTATGAAGAGGTCCGCTTCGGAGGCGAGCGGAGCGAAGATCTTGACTCTAGTAGAGAGCCATTTGGGAAACGAGTTTGAGGAGCAACTCTAAGAGAGAGTTTTAGCTCCGAACTCGCTTAGAAGAGGTCCGCTCTGGGAGTGAGCAGAGCGAAGAGCTTGGCTCTAGAAAAGAGCCATCTTGGGAGACGAGTTTGAGGAGCAACTCTAGGAGAGAGTTGTGCTCCGAACTCGTTGAGAAGAGGTCCGCTTTGGAGGTGAGCGGAGCGAAGAGCTTGACTCTAGGAGAGAGCCATTTGGGAGACAAGTTTGAGGAGCAACTCTAGGAGAGAGTTGTGAGCTCTGAACTTGTTGTTTAAGTGAGAGAATCAATGGTTGTGGAAGCGGTTCTGAATGGCGAACCACTTCTTACCCGCTTATGAGCGAGTAATTTGAAGCGGAATCGAGCCAAGTGTTGGACTCCGAACTCGTCGTTTAAGAGAGATCAACGGTTGTGGGAGCAGTTCCGAATGGCGAACCACTTCTTACCCGCTTATGAGCGAGTAATTTGAAGCGGAATCGAGCCAAGTGTTGGACTCCGAACTCGTCTTTTAAAAGAGATTCAATGGTTGTGGGAACAGTTCCGAATGGCGAACCACTTCTTACTCGCTTATGAGTGAGTAATTTGAAGCGGAATCGAGCCAAGTGTTGGACTCCGAACTCATCGTTTAAGAGAGATTCAACAGTTGTGGGAGCAGTTCCGAATGGCGAACCACTTCTTACTCGCTTATGAGCAAGTAGTCGAAGCGGAGTCGAGCCACGTGTTGGACTCCGAACTCGTCGTTTAAGAGAGATTCAACGGTTGTGGGAGCAGTTCCGAATGGCGAACCACTTCTTACTTGCTTATGAGCAAGTAGTCAAAGCGGAGTCGAGCCACGTGTTGGACTCCGAACTCGTTGTTAAAGGGGGTTAATGAGTTGTAGGAGCAATTCCGAATGGTGAGCTGCCCCGCCCTTGCTTGTTTGCAAGCGGCTAAAGCAACGTCGAACCAAGTGTTGGACTCCAAACTCATTTTTTGAGCTTAGTAAGTTGTGGGAGCAGCCATGTAGGAGAAGCTGGACTCTGAACTCACCATTTAGCGAGTCGTGACTCGGAGAGATAGTGATGAAGCAAGAGCAATAATTTTCAATGAAAAAATGTAAAATTTTATTGAGATAAACTAAGTGGCCGCTTCAATAAGGCGAGCCATTATTATATGCTATTGGCCGGGTTACAAGCATCGGCCTTATTGAAAATCAAGATCCTACTTCTACGATAAGGTGAAGACCTCTTGAGAGGAGTTGGGTTCTCCCTCCATTGGACCTCCTTGGATGAGGTGGAAGATGGCCCCAGGTTCTGAGTCTTGAAGCTCGGCAGGCCTCTCTGTTCGTTTGTACGCTCCTCAGGGGGGAAGCTCAGCCCTATCTTTTTGTACGAACTTGGTCAGGTGTCCCCGCTGTATGAGTTCTTCGATCTCCTCCTTGAGAGCCCGACAATCATCCGTGTCGTGGCCGTGGTCCCTATGAAAGCGGCACCACTTATCCTTGTTCCTCTTCTTGCCAGAGGTATTCATTCTAGGGGGAGCGCGGAGTAGCCTTTCCTTGTCCACTTCCATAAGAACTTCTAATATATTAGTAATGAGGGGGGTGAACTTCTCAAAATGAGGAGTCGGGCAGCACTGGCCATTGTCGTCCCTCTGGGATTTTTAGGACTCCTCTTCGCTCGTATTCTTCCATTTGTTCCCGAAAGATGACTCCTCAAGAGTAAGGGGGTTGAGAGCCTCTTCCACTCGTATGTACTTCTCCACCCTAAGTAGGAGTTCTGAGAAGTCCCGAAGAGGCTTCTTGGCAAGGGACGCCTTAAGGTGAGCGTTAGTGATGTTGCGCTCAAATGCGGCAGAGGCTACTGATTGGTTGAGGGAGGGAATGGACCGGGCTTCGGCGGTGAAGTGTCGAACGTAATTCCTTAGGCGATCACCCTTTTCTTGGTTGAGGGTCACCAGAGATACACTTGTTTTCTCGGCCCGGCGGCTACTCACAAAATGAGTAAGGAAGAGCCTTTCGAACTGATCGAATGAGAAGATGGAGGCCGGGGCGAGTTGAGAGTACCATTCTCTCGCAGGCCCCTTCAGCATGGCAGGGAATATCATGCAGAGGAGGGCGTCTGAAGCATGGTGGAACATCATGAGAGTTTTGAAACTCTCTATGTGATCCACGGGGTCCGACTCCCCGGTATACGCCTCGAAATGAGGCGGCTTGAAGTTCTCTGGGACGGGGGCCTCCATGATGGTGCGGGAGAATGGAGGCCTGCTCGGGCAGAGGTTTATCGCCCATTGCTCTTCTTCCCTGTCAATTCGGCCGAGGCGCCTCTCCATCTCGTGGAGACAGTGGTAGACTGAGTCTTCTCTTTAATCATATCTTGCCAAGCCCCGAAACTCATCTTCGTACGAGGGTGGACTTGCGCTGCGGCGATGGTAGCTTGGAGATGGAGGAGGACTGGGATTGTGAAGGCGGTGGCTCCTAGCTGGCTCATGAGTAGGTAGCCTCTGGTCGTTATTTGGGGCAATATTGAGGGCCCGTAAAACTGCTGCTTGGAAGTCTTGAAGCTCTGCCCTTGTGACTTGTGCCTCTCCAGCTTGGTGGTCCCTATGTGTGGCTCGGCTTACTGGAGAATGAGTTCTCCGTCGATGACGCTGAGGGGACTCTCTTCGCCTCCTCGGGGGAGGGGATCTTCTAGTCCTCGGTCGGCAGGGGGTCCGAACTCTTGATGCCCCTGGGTGCTCAGGTTGATGGACTCCCCCAAGGGCTCTCCATCCATTCAGGCGAGTTCTGAGGTCAACCCCCTTTTGGCGGTCGGCAATCACTTGACGAAGATCCCACTCGGGAGAGCTTTGAGAAGCCATAAATTCAACTGAAGGATTGGGACCCGCGACCTGGTCATGAGGAGGATGTTGCTTCGGACGACTCCGACGGGAGCCTCCCTGGGCAGCCCCCCGAGACCCTGGATGGGCCTGTTGAGGAGGAGCACCTTGAGCTGGAGGAGGGGGGAGGAAGAGAAGTGGTTCTTCGACTGGAGACCGCTGCCTTCTCCTTCTGTTTTGGATGCATGGCTTGAAACTAGTCTCACTGATAAAGTTAGGTCGGGTTGCTTTTTCGGGTTCCCACAGACGGCGCCAATCTGTTGCTGCTGATTTTGGTGTGGGAGCAAACAGATGAATTTGTGGATTCTTAGAGAAAACAATAAAACAAACCTGTTGACCTTCACCAATGTGTTGACTGGTTTCTTGCCGCTGCTGTTGACCTGCAAAAAATGTGAAACACCGGGATGGATCCCTCCGACGCACCCTCCGACGCTCCTGTCAGTAATCTGAATGATTAAGAAAGAGCTTTAACTGGAAAAGGATTGATTACCTTGTTATGGTGGGGGGAGAGGGGTTTTTATAGTCGCCTTAGGGATCCGTTTCGAGATAAGAACATATCTCTACTTCACGGTGTGAATGGATAGAAGCGGTTAAGATCACTTCTTAGGAATAATTATGAATTTGAATTCTTCTTTATCCTTTTGAACAGGTTTGTAACGGGTTGAGACCCGTACCCAGTAAGACAGATCCGTTCATGAGTTATTGGGCTTTGGAAAAAGACCCAGTTCCCATTTCAAACCCGTTTGTAGGTGAAATTACCGTTTTACCCCTGAGCTTTAAGATTCGTGTCCGATTTGAACGGTCCCGATTTAATCCCATTTTTAGCCATATCACCATGGTACTTCAGGAATCAACCGTGCAGGATACGTACACGTAGCACGTATCCCTAATGACAGGAAGAGATAACCCCATAGTATCACCACCTAGTGCTAACTCTCAGAACGAGTTGGATTATAGGGAATCACCCCTAACACCAATTCGGTCTTCGAGCGAAACGATAAAGAAAAACCTAATCAATGCAGTTTATTGAAACAAGTTGTTACCAAATCACACTCGGTGTCGATCAACAATGTCGAGCCGGTCCGGTCTGTCAAACAATAATCATCATAGGAATCACATCCACTGATTCCCAATACCTTCACAGGTCAGCGACTAAATAATTCCGGCTCGTGACCCCCAGCGAGTGACCCAATGGCGCCCCAAGGATGCAATACGATTCCAATGAAGGTAAGCACACACATAACCATCAATTCTTGACCACTGACAGACTCAGGCATCGAGATACCAAACACAAACCGACCAGAGCTATATCCCAACTCACTCATGTCCACCATGAGTACTAAGCACGGGAACTTATCTAAAGTTCCAAATGAAATGCTAAACATCATTAAAAATTCGATAGCTCATGATCACCATACTGTGGTATGCAGAGAGTTTCTCATCAATTATCCGATGAAATAGTTCAACAAAAAGCAGTAGCTATGACCCAAGCTACGCTCATCGGAATCCAACACACTTAGAATTTCTAGAAGGTTAGAGAGATCCACTGCAATCCCGTAGTAGACAACTCCCTCAATTTCTTATAAAACTTAAGTCCCCGAGTAAACTTAAACTTGAAGTTTAGTCTAAACAACAGGTTGCTAACTTGAAACGTCCATAACTTCCAACACACAATACAGAATAACTTGATACTACCCATTCTTGGAAAGATAAAACCTACTCTACAACTCTCCAGCTAACCATTTTCTCGAATTCAATCATCTTGATACTATAATACCTCATATACTCTCAATAGTATATTCTTCTTGTACTCGCTGCACCTTTCTAATATCATAAAAGTTTGCTTACTCATCGGAAATTCTCGATTCCGGGTCCTATGGGAAGGTGGGAGTGTCTACTTCAACTTCCTAGTTGAACACCTCTTTCAGATTCTATCATTTGAGTTCTCGAAAATACTAAGTTCCATCAGGTGTACAAACAGGGAGAAACTAGTTTACTCAGCCAATAATACCTTAACTAAGACTGGATCCGTTCCATCTTTGGAAAATCATAACTCTCAACCTATAAACTGGAATTACACAATTCCAGACGGGTTAGAATGCTATGACTCCCTACTACGACTCTCTAGTTGGTAAATTTCCCAAATTCTTAACAATAGTTCCCAAATCTCTCATCTACACAAACTAGTCAACTTGTACTAGGCTCAACATAGCCCACTTGGAGGTCAATAATGAATCAACCTTCAGTCCAATGCTCATGAAATTTGAGATTCTTTATCTATGCATATACCATTTCATTGTGTCCAAAATTTACATTTAGATTCATCTCACACAATGAGCTACGACTCTTCAAACATAACACACAATTCCAGCCACTCTTTCAACATGGTTTTTGCCACTGTATACGGCTTATTATTGAAACCTCATCAAACGATCTTTAAAAATTTCCAAAACTTGAGAATCATCAAATAGACTCATACCAAAAGCTATTTCCAAAATTTCATAGCAAGATCATATATACATAACTGGTTATGACCTTTTGGACTTCAGTCAAAAAGCAATCAGCTTCAGCTCTGCCCTTTCAGACCAGCTGTACTCCATACATTTTTTAGGTATCAAACGACCTCGAAAAATTATGAAATTTCAGACTATAGTTGTGGACAGATACAAGAGTGTCCACACAAATTTTTAGTTCAAAACACCCAGGCTACACTGAGATACGAAATCGAAAATACACAGCAAATCGTAATTAAAAATCTTCATAACACACCATGTACATAAAGATAAAAGAGATTATACTCACAAAATATCCTGCGAAGACTCGAAGCACCAGCACGCCACCCCGCATCCATAGTCGCTAATATATCCTATTATCAAATTTCAAGTAATTAAGACTCAAGTCATCAAAACCAATCACGAGAGCTAATAACACTATTCCAAATATCACACAAGTGTTTATTGAATGCCTGGGATGCACACGTTCATTGCATGTAATATTCGAATTCCGACAAGATTCTTATTTTCAAACAATTACTAAAATCACTCCCAAATTATTCTAATAGTCCAACTATAATTTCTACTACCATACGAGAACTAATACTTACATATATCATTCTCTTTTACAAACCCAAAACACTAATTTACTAACAACATGCAAACTCTCTAATAATCTGCTAATTTCTCGCCTCTAGCATTCCCAACATCTTTTAATCTTCCTACCATAATATTCCTACTCAAAAGTGGTGTGAATATTTGCAAGTGTACAAAATCGCAACAAGTAATATAGTAGTGAATAGAGTGTCGAACCCACAGAGACTAGATATTTTATTGAGTACCGATATCACTAGATGAATCACTATTTGGAAGATCGAATTTTATAAGGATAAAATAACTAAATTAAATTAATCTAACTAAATCTAACTAAATTGGTGAAGAGGGAGAGGACTGTGAAACTTTGAAGCTCTTGTAATTTGTTAAGGGTAAAATTTGTTCTAGGGCTCTTGATTCACCTCGTTTATCACACACAAAAATTATAATTCCTTATAAATTAAAGATATTATTTTTCCCAAATTGTCGACCAAAATCCTAAAGATATTAACCACTCTATCAACGTAGTCTAAAAATTTTTCTCAACTAATTCTTCGCCTATCCATCAAATTATTAATTGAGAAATTGGATTTCTTAACGGTCACGTCCTCCAATATACGGTCTTAATTTTTATTAATCACAAATAACCTTTTCGGTCTCATCATGATTTGAAAAATCATACAAATGTCTATCCACCATGTTGTACGCATAAATAATAAAAATTAAAACACAATCAGGAAAAATAGAGTAAAAATAAGAAATTTAAAATTTGTGTTCTACAAAACTCGGCTACACCTTAGCCTCTAGAACAATAAATTCAGCTCATGTTCGAATTGCAATTAATAAAATGTTCGGGTTGCATCTAAAAATATTTAGAGAAAGAGAAGTACACAAAAAATTATAATAAAAAAAATATATGCACCCCTGTCTAAAAATACCGAACCCCTCTTGAAGATAGCGTCGCCAGTCAGATCGTGTTGACGTCAGCACGCCTCTGAGCCGCGTGTTGCTTCGTCCTTGTGTCACGTCAGCGAACAGTGCGTGGGACCCAGAGCTTCTTGTGTCGTTTTGTCCAGTCCAGTACTTCAAAGAAGAAGACAAAGATGCCAGTCAAGTCCCACGTCGGCTTGGTCCACTGTCGAGTCACGTCGATGGTCCCACGCACCAGGGTCCACGTCAGCAGCTGTCAGGTGCACTTCGAAAACCGCAACTGGAGAAGAAGCAATCCTACTGCCCGCACAGTGCTTCCTTGTCCCCCTTGGATGTCGTGCACAACAGAGAGAAAGGGAGAAGAAATACTCTCTCTCTCTCTGACTTTTCTTTATTTAATATATTTTTGTAGTTGTAGCCGTCACCTCCTCCTTGATCCTCTCTTCTTTGCCTTGTATTTATAGAGAATGGAGAGAAGCATTAGGGTTTGCACTTTTGCAGAAAACCCCACTCTTTTTCTTTATTTCCTTCATTATTTAATCCAGACTTTTATTTATTTCTCCTTCTTTCTTTTCTTCCTTTTCTGCCCGCCACTTGCTGCTGCGTACACAAAATAATACCAGAAATTAGGATTTTTAAATAAAATAAAATTCATTAATTTAAAATTAATTAAACTAACTATAAATCATATTAGCGTATAAAAATCCTTTTACAAATTATTTGTCGCACTTTTAACTCAACAAAACAATGAAAATCGATAAATCCATTATTTTACTTTGTTTGTTGATTTTTTTTCCACAAATCTTTACTTTTTGCATCAAAAATATTATTTCTTCAAAAATAATTAATTAAATGAAATCATATAGAAATAAGATGAATTATAGACAATATCAGCGAAAATAAGCCATTTTAATAGGTAAATGAGTACAAATATTTGTATATAAATTAGACACATCAAATACCCCTAAACTTAAAATTTTGCTTGTCCTCGAGCAAAAAGTAGAATCATTAACAAGGGAATAATAATAGTAGACTCGACCCATCACACTAAAAGATCTTATCATGCAAGCATCAAAATTTCAATTAAAAATATAAACAATTGCAAATAAAGTAAAACTAAGCATACCCACTTTCTCCAGTGCAATTATTTATTCATAATTTCCAACCCAATCGCATTTGTCATGCAATTAATATAATTGTAGTATGCAACAACTCAATCTGTGATTATCCCTTCTCTCTACTACAAACCGAGTAGCAAACTAGAGTTTTTTTTTTTTTTTTTTTTTTAGTCTATTCTTTAAGTTGTCACATGCCTTTTGACGCGAATGTAAAACATTTGTGATGAATTCACCCGGTTACTCAACAAGTCACAAACTTAAAGTGCTTTGCATACTCATATTTCAAGTTGCCGTTTTACGTAAAAGTAAACATTTGTGATGAATACCCCTAGTTACTAAGCAACTCAAAACATTGGAGTAGATTGACTTTATTCTAATTTTTTTTTTTTCATTATTACTCTATTTACTTAAACTCTGTTTAGGACTAGATCAAAGGGGATAATCACGAAAAAAAGCATCACATTTGTCTTTTATGTATAATAGCATGACCCATACAATTTTGTAAGGAATTTTGAAACTCAATAATCCTAAAGTAAATAAGTATGCTTAATATTGCTTTATAAAAAAAATTGTTTATACCAAAAAAAATTATTTCAATGCTCATCTCAATAAAGAACTCAAAAGTGTAATGGTGAGCTTAATTGAAATCTCTTTTATAATTTTTGTTTTTCTTTTATAAAAAATAAATCATAAATTTGTAAACCTTTCCCCCAAACTTGAATATCACATTGTCCTCAATGGGAAAGAAAAAGAAAAACAAAAAGAATGCAAAAAGTTTAGAATATCTCCCCTGATTCGTCTTTAAATTTCTGCACGCGCAGCATTCAGTATTTTGGCAATATCTGGAGCTGTAGATGTCGAAATGGGCTGAATTTTTTTTTTTGCTGGAAAGCTAAGACAATTGTCTACAACTTCTTTTTGAATCACTTTTCCAGATTCTGACTTCATACTGCTCAAAAACAGCCATCAATGAGGGTGTTCAAAACAGCTCCGCCTGGCGACTTCCAAAATTTATGCAATCCTACAAGATAAAATCGAAAATTAAAATAAAATAAAATAAAAGATAAATCAAAACTAAATGCAATAAAATAAAACATGGGTTACCTCCCAAGAAGCGCTAAGTTTTAAGTCTTCAGCCAGATATGGGGGTGAGATGGTTAAGTAACGCCAAGATTCAACAACATTAAAACATCCTTTCTAATTTTTCTCTTCTTGTGTGGATCTGGTTCAAGCTCCAATTTAAGGCGTTTCCTTTTAGATGATGATGTCTTTGATTCCCCCACCTCTTTGAATTTATGCTGAAAAAATGAATAAATAGAAGGTTCAGCATCCAAGTACATAACATGTTCAAAAATATTTTCTTTTTCAGGTTCAAAAGTTGTTGAATTTGTTGGACATACTTCTATAGGTGATTTTTCAAATTTAGCCTTATGTTTCTCGCCCACAATTAAATGAGTTTCACTTACTTGAATGGATGACTGATCTTCAGGAGGAAAATTTATGGAATTAAAAACATCATACATTACTTGCTCATGTTGAATTTGTTCCTCCTCAATTTGTTCAATCTCACTTTGCTTTTCAACCACATTATTGTTGATTCTTGATTTTGATGATCACAACACAGTGCAACATGTGTCTATGTTATACAGCTAACATTGCAGGTTGTACATACAAAAGACTATTCTAGCTGAACAAATGAACAAGCTCAAAGGATACAGATAAAGACTTCACTCAGACAAGATTCAAGACTTCACTCAAGTCAAGACTCAAGACTCAAGACCTTAGCTCAATTATGTCAAAATTGTAGTGTCTTGTAAAAACATTGTATCTTACTTTTTGTTGAGTCTTACTCTGATGTAAAGCCTTGTCACACACACACACATTCAAAATTTCATAATGTGTGTCTCTTAAAAACCCCCAAAAAGAGTCAAAACAGTTTGAAGAAATTTAACTTTTGAGTACCAGTCGACTTATGCTTCTGCCAGTCGACTGATAGTACAAAACTGTTTAAATTTATTCAAACTCTGATCAGTCGACTCATATGGCAACCCAGTCGACTGTTCGAGAGCTTTTGACCGTTTTCTGTTTTTCAAAATCGATTTTTTTTTTCAAACTCAAAAGCTTAGATCCGTTGGTTGACAGTTGAAGTAACTGTCTCCCAACGTCCAGGAGATCAAACTCTTTAAGTAGAGTTCAGATCTCACTGAAAAGATCTACAGAACTTTCTTTGAAAATCCGAGCATCCTTGAGAAAAATTCTAAGTGATATTTTTGAGAAATAAAGCTTTCAAGTTCATACTCTTTGGTTCTCTACATTCAGTCCAGTATAGCAACGAATTCGCTCTGGACTGAGTATAGAAGTCGACCTTGTTTTTTAGCCACGTGCATCAACACATACACCAACAAGGCTATAGGTTGACTGTAAAGTATTTCTCGTTCTTTTGCTCTCGGTTGGAGAGTATTTGTGACTCTAGGTTGTAGAGTCGGTTTTGTTTCACTCTTGGTAGTAGAGTGAGTCTGCTTTCTCTGGTTGAGAGAAAGGACTACGGGTTAGACAAGGTTGTTGTCGTAACGCCGTAGGGTATTCTTGTAATCTTTTTCAAGAATAGTGAAAATCTCAAGTGGGTTGCTTGTGGACTGGATGTAGGTCGGGAGGACCGAACCAGGATATATCTTGTGTACTCTGTGATTGATTGTCTTGATTTTGCATTTACTCTTGTTTATTTAAGTTCTGCAAAAAGTGTCTGGACAGTCGACTCCTTGCACTATCAGTCGACTGGTCAGTGTCGTTTTAGTTGTTGTTTCATTGTGTCTTCAGTCGCCTATCTTATCCATCAGTCGACTGCACAGAGTTATTGTTTTTGATTTATTTTGGTTATATCAGTCGACTGGTTCTAACCAAGTCGACTGCACCGAGAAAATTTCCGCAGTTTTTTTTAACACTATTCACCCCCCCTCTAGTGTTTGTTGTCTCGCCTACAGGATCCAACACTTGGTATCAGAGCGAGGTTACAGGCTATGGCAACTACTTCAAATACAAATCAGTACCATGAAGGCCAATCTACACAACGGCCACCGCTATTTGATGGAACGAACTACAATTATTGGAAGTGCCGAATGAGAATTTACCTCCAATCAATCAACTACGAGATATGGCAAATGATAGAGACGGAATACACTGCCTCTACCATTCCATATGCACAATGGAATGATGATCAAAAGAATCAGACTATGAACAATGCCAAAGCAATGAATGCCTCATTTTGTGCACTCACAAAGGAAGAATTCAACCGTGTATCCAATACTACAACCACACATCAGATTTGGCATACACTCGAGGTAACACATGAAGGAACGAATAAAGTAAAAGAGTCTAAAATTTCTGTTCTTGTCCATAGGTTTGAGATGTTCAGAATGAAGGGCAATAAGACTGTGTCCGAGATGATCACCAGATTCACAGACATCACAAACTCTCTTGTGGCGCTTGGAAAGATTTATACTCAAGCAGAGATGGTTAGAAAATTCTTACGTGCACTCACTCCAGAATGGGAGAAGAAGACCACAACAATAGAGGAAGCAAATGACTTGTCACAACTTTCTCTCGAGAATCTTGTTGGCAATCTCATGGCATATGAGGTCCAACTTGAAGATCGAAAGAAGGATACAGAATCACACCAAGCAAAGAAGAAATCATTGGCTTTTAAAGACATGACAGACTCAGAAGATGAGGAAGAAGATGAAGAAGAAATAGCAATATTCACTCGAAGATTCAAGAAGTTTCTAAAGAAGGGTAAGTTTAATTCTAAAGTTAGATATTCTAATGACCCTCCTACATGTTTCAGGTGCAACAAAATAGGTCACATGAAGAAGGATTGTCCCTTAGAAAATACTAAGAACAAGGGAAAATCATCCAACTATAAGAAGGACAAATATTCAAAGAACAAATTTGCCAAAAACAAGAAGGCTTATCAAGCTACATGGGATGATAGTGATTCATCTTCCGAAGAAGAAACGGATGAAAATAACGAAGTGGCAAATGTGTGTTACATGGCTGCACAAGAACATGTAAGTAATTATTATGATTCCGAAGATCTTCTTGATGCTTTTAATGAAATATTCTAAGAGTTAAAGAAAGAAAAGATTAGAGTTAAGAATCTTGAGAAAGTGAATCAAACACTTAATCAAGAAAATCTTAATCTTGACAAGGAAGTAAAATCCTTAAATTCTCGCATTGCAAGTTTAGATACTGATCTTGAAACTCTCAAAAAGAATTATGAAGAGATTTCAAAGAACGTATCTAAGTTTAACAAAGGCAAAGAGAATTTAAATGATATGCTTCATCATCAAGTAAAATCTAGTCAAAAATATGGACTTGGTTTTAAAAAATCTTCTGTAAAAGAATCTCCTGTTGTAAACACTAGTAAAAATAAATCAGCATCTATTTCTAGTGTTACACACAAGTTGTATGATTTCTTTGAAAAGCCTAAGGTTGATAATTTTAGTGATAAAAGCAAGACTACCGTTCGGTTAAGTCGACTGAACCATACAACCAGTCGTCTGTCCAGAGGAATTGGATCTTATTCAACGAGATCAAAACTTCTTATAAGTCGACCTAGTGTATCAGCCAGTCGACTGATGTACACTAACAGTCGACTGAAGGACAATGTTAAGTCGACTGGACAGAACAAGTTAGTATGGGTTCCAGTCAGTCTAAATCAGAATGATAGAATTGCTTATATTAATTCATATATGTTAAATGTGTGTATTCTACTTATTATATTCCTGCTTATGGAGGAAGATCAAACTCTTCATGGGTTTGGTTTCCCCCAAACTAACGTGTTTTGAAACCAATAAAAAGGGTACCATATTTACCTTAAACTTTTTATAGGTACCCAAGAAAGAACGCTGGATATTAGACAGCGGATGTTCAAAACAAATGACAGGACATGCCAACCTACTATCCACCATTCAAAGCATGGATGGAGGAACCGTCACCTTTGGAGATAACAAAGGCAAAGTCATAGGTATTGGCATGGTCGGTAAAACTTCTAACCCAATCATAGAAAATGTGTTATTAGTTAATGGTTTAAAGCATAATTTTTTAAGCATTAGTCAATTATGTGATAAAGGATATAAAATAGTTTTTGAAAAAGATGCATGCTTGATTTATGATTCCACTATGCAAAATGTTGTTTTTCAAGGTTTTCGTAAAAATAATATTTATGAATTGTGTTTGAATGCAATTGATTTTTCAAATGACTTTTGTTTAATAGCCTCTAACAATGAATCTTGGCTATGGCATAGAAGATTTGGACATGTGAACATGAAAAATCTCTCAAAATTATCTAAATATAACCTAGTTAAAGGACTGCCAAAACTATCCTTTAAAAAGGATAAGTTATGTAATGCATGTCAACTAGGAAAACAAATCAAATCCACTTTTAAAACAAAAGAAGTAATTTCTACTAGTAGACCGCTCGAATTAATTCATATGGATTTATTTGGCCCTACTAGAGTTGCTTCTTTAAATAAAAGTAGATATGTGTTTGTTTTAGTAGATGATTTTTCAAGATTCACTTGGACATTCTTTTTAAAACATAAAAATGATGCTTTTGATGAATTTGCACATTTTTGTAAACGCATTCAAAATCAAAGATCTCTAACTATAGTCACTATTAGAAGTGATCATGGTGGAGAATTTGAAAATGAAACATTTACAGAATATTGCAACAAGAATGGTATAACACATTCATTTGCATTTCCTAGAGCTTCACCACAAAATGGAGTGGTTGAAAGGAAAAATAGGACTTTGCAAGAATGCGCACGTACTATGCTTGTTGAAAGCAATTTACCAAAGCATTTTTGAGCTGAAGCTGTTGCTATAGCTTGTTATGTTTTAAATACAATTCTTCTAAGACCTAAACTAAAGAAGACTTGTTATGAGTTATTTTTTAATAAAATTCCTAAAGTCTCTTACTTTAAGACATTTGGTTGTAAGTGTTTTATTCTAAACACAAAAGATAATTTAGACAAATTTGATCCTAGATCTAATGAGGGTATCTTCTTAGGATACTCAAATAGGAGTAAAGCATATAGAATTTTCAATAAGTCTACAATGACTATTGAAGAATCAATGCATGTTACATTCGATGAATCTTTACCTTCATCAACCTTAAATAAAGATGATGAAACTGATTCATCACCTTTAGATAATGTGATTAAATCCTTAGAACAAACTAATCTGACTGATAAGTTGATTGATAAGGTCTACCAGTCGACTGAAGTGAAGCAGTCAACCGAAGAACAAGTCAAGTTGACTGATCCGATTGTGATATCTTCAACTTTACCAAAGTCATTTGTTGAAGTTAAAGATCATCCTCATGACTTAATAATTGGTGACATCTCCCATGGTATTCAGACACGTTCACATGTTAATATGATCTCTCATACAGCATTCTTGTCGGATTTTGAACCGAAAAATATACAAGAAGCTTGTGAGAATGAATATTGGATGAATGCCATGCAAGATGAACTAAACCAATTTATAAGGAATGATGTATGGGATTTAGTTCCTCGACCTCCTGATCAGACTATTATTGGTACCAAATGGGTATTTAAAAATAAGTTAGATGAATCAGGACAAGTTATAAGGAACAAGGCTAGATTAGTTGCTCAAGGATATAATCAACAAGAAGGTATAGATTTTGATGAAACATATGCTCCTGTTGCTAGACTAGAATCTATTCGTATTTTATTATCTTTTGCTTGTTTCATGAATTTTATACTTTATCAAATGGATGTGAAAAGTGCTTTTCTTAATGGGTTTATTAAGGAAAATGTTTATGTTAAACAACCACTAGGTTTTGAACATGAACAATTTCCAGATCATGTTTATAAATTGAAAAAGGCTTTATACGGTTTTAAACAAGCACCTCGTGCTTGGTATGATCGTCTGAAAACTTTTCTTTTAGATCAGGATTTGAAATAGGTAAAGTAGACACTACTTTGTTTATCAAAGGAGTTGAGAATGATATCTTAATCATACAAATATATGTTGATGATATAATTTTTGGTTTTACTAATAATAATCTATGTCAAGAATTTGCTAATACCATGAAAAATGAATTTGAGATGAGTCACATGGGTGAACTCAATTATTTCCTTGGACTTCAAATTAAACAGTCCTCAAATGGCATATTTATCAATCAAGGCAAATATGCAAAGGAACTACTCAAACGTTTTCACATGGATAGTACTAGTAGTAAATCCACACCTATGGCTACTACTATTACTCTTGATAAAGATTTATTAGGTAAGAGTGATAATCAAAAACTCTATCGAGGTATGATTGGTTCACTCTTATATATTACTGCAAGTAGACCAGATATTATGTTCAGCGTATGTTTATGTGCTAGATATCAATCTAGTCCTAAAGAGTCTCATTTAAAAGCAGTGAAACGAATTTTAAGATATATTAAAGGCACATCTGAATATGGTTTATTTTATCCACGCACCGATAATTTTCAACTTTTGTTATATAGCGATGCTGATTTTGCTGGAAGCAAAACTGATCGCAAGAGTACTAGTGGTACATGTCACTTTTTGGGACATTCCCTAGTCTCTTGGTGCAGTAAAAAGCAAAATTCCGTATCCCTATCAACTACAGAAGCTGAGTATATCGCTGCAAGCTTGGCATGTGCACAAATTTTGTGGATGAAACAAACTTTATTACATTATGGTATTTCATTTGAGAAACCCTCAATTATGTGTGATAATACCAGTGCAATTAATTTATCTAAAAATCCGATTCAACATTCACGTACAAAACATATTGATATTCGACATCATTTTCTACGTGATCATGTTTTAAAAGGAGATATATCTTTAGACTTTATCTCTACTGATAAACAAGTAGCAGATATATTTACCAAGTCCCTTAAAGAAGATACTTTCATTAAATTAAGGAGAGAATTTGGAATTTTTGATTTTATTGATATTTGCTGAAAATTGGTTCTGTTAAGTCGACTGTATTCTTGAGTAAGTTGACTGTACTGGTCTTTAAACATATCAATTTTTTTTTCTGACCAGTCGCCTGGTTCCTATACCAGTCGACTGATTAGTAGACATAAATTTTTTATTTTCTTCTCGACTCAGTCGACTGATATATCCTACCAGTCGACTGTCGCAAGCTCAATCGTCTTCAGCGACTATTCATCGCGTCTTTTGAGATGAAATTCACCTCTCATTTCACCCGTGATCTCTAATCTCTACCGTCGATTACTTCCCTCTTTGATCTCAGCCGTTCATTCGCAGTTAAAACCCTTTTACCAGCCGTTTTTCTCACCCTTACCGATCTTAAATTTTTCACCCAATCTCAAACCCTAGTTTGTGAAGAAGAAGGTAGTCGACTCCCAAGTTGCTGCTTGTTCTCGCCTCTGGTCTGCTCTTTCCTTCTCTTTGGTAAAATCCTTTCCCCTCTCTTTTCATGGCACCTAAAAGATCCAAGAGATCTCATGAGGGTAGTTCTTCATCTCAAGACTACACTCAATTTCTCTTAAGTCCCGATCTCATTGATCAATGGTACCTTATTTGTACCATTACAATCTTCCCTGAAAGATTTGTTAACTTCAATGACCTTGATCGTTTCAATCTTATTCCCTTATTCCAAAATAGTAGTCTTTATGATTTTCTTTCCTTATCTAATCAACCCAATTATTATCCCCAACTCATCTATTTGTTTTACACAAATATGAGAGTTGTACAAAAACACGATGGGGATGTAATTATCCGTTCGTCTGTGAATAATGTCAAAATGACACTCACACCGACTAGAATCAATCAAATACTTGGTATTGATGATGGAGGTTTTTATCTTGATGATATTGTTTTAGATGATGCCTCTATTTTATCTAAAATCTTTTTACCTAATCATGGCCCTCCAATGACAAGCAAAAATATTAAACCACTTGCTAAGCTTGTAGCTAGAATACTAGCCTATAACATCCTTCCTAAAAAGGGTAGTTATGACCAGTATTCTATAGAATTACAAAAAGCTGTGTATGCAATTTTTGGTAAAATTGCTGTCAATTGGGGTCGAGTCATCTTTTCTAAATTTAATCAAGACCACACTCACTTTCTACCTTTTGGAGGTCTTCTTACTAGAGTCTTTGTAACTTTTGGTATTGATCTCGATTCCGAGACCAATGTTGTTACTCGTTATGAGTGTTTCGATCGTGCTAGTCTGGCACGAATGAAACTTCTTGATCTTCCTTCTAGATCACCCCCTAGGTCTCCTCCACTTTCTCAAGCTCCTTTAGGTTCTACTTCTAGACCCTCTAGACCTTCTACCTCTACTGATCCACCTCTTCAAGCCAATTATGATGATCCCCGTACTCTATATGACTGTGTCTCCTATCTAATGAAGCATTCAGCCACTGTAGATACTCAACTTCATAACCTTGATTCCAAACTCGACCGCATTGATACTAAGCTTGACAACCTCACTAATCTCTTCAACTCTCAATTTCATCCTCCTTCTCAAGGTGACGATGAAGACTCTGATGAGGAAGATTGAAGACTTTTTAGTTTATTTTTTATTATGTAATTTTCTTTTTTAATGGCCTTATTTATGTATGCAACTTTATCTTAGTTTCTTTTCTATGTGAAAGATTGTTATTTTGTGCTTTTTGATGATAACAAAGGGGGAGAGATATCTGTGTTATATCTGTGTTATGGTTATTTTCTTATCTGCTTGATATGTTTTGATATCCTCTTATTTGTTAACTTTGTTCTATTTCTGGGTATTGGAAAACTCTCTGGTCAGTCGACTGCCCAAAGACATATAAGTCGACTGCTGCTGCTGCATCTGTACTTATTTTTTATTGTGATCTTTTTTTGAGTTTCCTGATCAGTCGCCTGCCATTTTGATAAGTCGACTGATACATGTTACAATTTTAAAACAATGCATTTTGTGTTTTTAATAGGGGGAGCATGTCTTTACTATGCTTGTATATTATCTGTTATTATCAGCTATTGTGTTGTCATCATCAAAAAGGGGGAGAATGTTGATTCTTGATTTTGATGATCACAACACAGTGCAACATGTGTCTATGTTATACAGCTAACATTGCAGGTTGTACATACAAAAGATTATTCTAGCTGAACAAATGAACAAGCTCAAAGGATACAGATAAAGACTTCACTCAGACAAGATTCAAGACTTCACTCAAGTCAAGACTCAAGACTCAAGACCTTAGCTCAATTATGTCAAAATTGTAGTGTCTTGTAAAAACATTGTATCTTACTTTTTGTTGAGTCTTACTCTGATGTAAAGCCTTGTCACACACACACATATTCAAAATTTCATAATGTGTGTCTCTTAAAAACCCCCAAAAAGAGTCAAAACAGTTTGAAAAAATTTAACTTTTGAGTACCAGTCGACTTAAGCTTCTGCCAGTCGACTGATAGTACAAAACTGTTTAAATTTATTCAAACTCTGATCAGTCGACTCATATGGCAACCCAGTCGACTGTTCGAGAGCTTTTGACCGTTTTCTGTTTTTCAAAATCGATTTTTTTTTCAAACTCAAAAGCTTAGATCCGTTGGTTGACAGTTGAAGTAACTGTCTCCCAACGTCCAGGAGATCAAACTCTTTAAGTAGAGTTCAGATCTCACTGAAAAGATCTACAGAACTTTCTTTGAAAATCCGAGCATCCTTGAGAAAAATTCTAAGTGATATTTTTGAGAAATAAAGCTTTCAAGTTCATACTCTTTGGTTCTCTACATTCAGTCCAGTATAGCAACGAATTCGCTCTGGACTGAGTATAGAAGTCGACCTTGTTTTTTAGCCACGTGCATCAACACATACACCAACAAGGCTATAGGTTGACTGTAAAGTATTTCTTGTTCTTTTGCTCTCGGTTGGAGAGTATTTGTGACTCTAGGTTGTAGAGTCAGTTTTGTTTCACTCTTGGTAGTAGAGTGGGTCTGCTTTCTCTGGTTGAGAGAAAGGACTACGGGTTAGACAAGGTTGTTGTCGTAACGCCGTAGGGTATTCTTGTAATCTTTTTCAAGAATAGTGGAAATCTCAAGTGGGTTGCTTGGGGACTGGATGTAGGTCGGGAGGACCGAACCAGGATATATCTTGTGTACTCTGTGATTGATTGTCTTGATTTTGCATTTACTCTTGTTTATTTAAGTTCTGCAAAAAGTGTCTGGACAGTCGACTCCTTGCACTATCAGTCGACTGGTCAGTGTTGTTTTAGTTGTTGTTTCATTGTGTCTTCAGTCGCCTATCTTATCCATCAGTCGACTGCACAGAGTTATTGTTTTTGATTTATTTTGGTTATATCAGTCGACTGGTTCATAACCAAGTCGACTGCAAGGAGAAAATTTCCGCAGTTTTTTTTAACACTATTCACCCCCCCTCTAGTGTTTGTTGTCTCGCCTACAGGATCCAACAATTATATTCTTCATTTTCTTCTTGTGGTTGCTCAATTGTCCTCCCGCTGCTTAGTGTTATTGCCTTGAAATCTTCTATGGGGTTGACAACTGTGTTACTTGGTAATGTTCCTGCAGTTTTGTCATTAATAATATTTAAAAATTGACTAATTTGTACCTCAAGATTGTGAATGGAAGCCGAAGTTGAATTTGTAACATTTTGGATTGCCAAATCTGTCTTTTGTATGTAGTGCATAAACATGTCTTCAAGTGTCGGCTTCTTTTCTTCCTGTGAAAAATTTTAAGGGTGTATAACTGCTTCTTGATTGTTATTCCATGAAAAATTGGGGGTGTTACTCCATCCTGAATTGTATGTGTTTGCATGGTGATTGTTTTGCATTTGAAAGTTTGACACAAAATTTTCATGTTCGGCATTTGATGGAGCAAAAGGGTTCCCCACGTGACAATCTGAACTTGCATGATTTCCTGCACAAAGATGACAAATCATGTTAGATTGAATAGCATTAAAATTCATATTTTCTACTTGTTTATATAAAATATCATTTTTTGCATTTAAAGTAGAAAAAGGATCAAGTTCAAAAACTCCAGCCACTTTTCTTGGCATCGTTCTCTCTGAAGACCACTGGTAATGATTTGATGCCATCTCCTCTAAAAGATCATAGGCTGCTGTGTAAGTTTTGCTCATGAGTGCACCACCAGCTGCTGTGTCAACATAGATCTATGTGTAACTTCCAAACCATTATAGAATGTTTGCATTTGCAGCCAATTCGGTAGTTCATGATTAGGACACTTTCTTAATAACTCTTTAAACTTTTCCCATGCATCATACAAAGACTCAGTCTCAAATTGCATAAATGTGAAAATATCATTCCTTAGTTTTGCTGTCTTTGCTGGAGGAAAATACTAGGCTAGAAATTTTTGTGCAAGTCCCTCCCAAGTAGTAATACTACCTGGTGGTAGATAATGTAGCCAAGCCTTAGCCTTATCTCGTAGTGAAAAAGGAAAGAGCCTTAATCTGATTGCATCATCTGATACTCCATTGTGCTTGAAAGTGTCACAAATTTCTAGAAAATCTGCAATGTGAGCGTAAGGATCCTCGTGTGGTAGTCCCCAAAATTGAACAGTCTGTTGAATCATTAAAATCATCGCCGGTTTAATTTTAAAATCGTTAGCTTCAATAACCGGCTTCTTTATGCTTGACTCATAAATTGAGGGCATAGCATAGTCTCTCAAAGGCCTGTTCTCATCGTTCGCCATGATAATGTACGTGTATGTCCTGAAATGTAAATGTTAAAAAAGAAAAAGGAAAGGAAAAAAAAATAGAAAAACTAAAAAAGCTAAAACAAGAAAAATAAAAAAAAAGTAAAAGTTAGAGTTAGTCAAAAAAAAATAATGATAAAAATAATTACAAAAAAATCCAAATTAACAATAATCCAGCAATTCTCAATATCAATAAAAGAATAACTAGTCCCCGGCAGCGGCGCCAAAAACTTGGTGTGAATATTTGCAAGTGTACAAAATCGCAACAAGTAATATAGTAGTGAATAGAGTGTCGAACCCACAGAGACTAGATATTTTATTGAGTACCGATATCACTAGATGAATCACTATTTGGAAGATCGAATTTTATAAGGATAAAATAACTAAATTAAATTAATCTAACTAAATCGAACTAAATTGGTGAAGAGGGAGAGGGCTGTGAAACTTTGAAGCTCTTGTAATTTGTTAAGGGTAAAATTTGTTCTAGGGCTCTTGGTTCACCTCGTTTATCACACACACAAATTATAATTCCTTATAAATTAAAGATATTATTTTTCCCAAATTGTCGACCAAAATCCTAAAGATATTAACCACTCTATCAACGTAGTCTAAAAATTATTCTCAACTAATTCTTCGCCTATCCATCAAATTATTAATTGAGAAATTGGATTTCTTAACGGTCACGTCCTCCAATATACGGTCTTAATTTTTATTAATCACAAATAACCTTTTCGGTCTCTTCATGATTTGAAAAATCATACAAATGTCTATCCACCATGTTGTACGCATAAATAATAAAAATTAAAACACAATCAGAAAAAATAGAGTAAAAATAAGAAATTTAAAATTTGTGTTCTACAAAACTCGGCTACACCTTAGCCTCTAGAACAATAAATTCAGCTCATGTTCGAATTGCAATTAATAAAATGTTCGGGTTGCATCTAAAAATATTTAGAGAAGGAGAAGTACACAAAAAATTATAATAAAAAAAATATATGCACCCCTGTCTAAAAATACCGAACCCCTCTTGAAGATAGCGTCGCCAGTCAGATCGTGTTGACGTCAGCACGCCTCTGAGCCGCGTGTTGCTTCGTCCTTATGTCACGTCAGCGAACAGCGCGTGGGACCCAGAGCTTCTTGTGTCGTTTTGTCCAGTCCAGCACTTCAAAGAAGAAGAAAAAGATGCCAGTCAAGTCCCACGTCGGCCTGGTCCACTGTCGAGTCACGTCGATGGTCCCACGCACCAGGGTCCACGTCAGCAGCTGTCAGGTGCACTTCGAAAATCGCAACTGGAGAAGAAGCAATCCTACTGCCCGCACAGTGCTTCCTTGTCCCCCTTGGATGTCGTGCACAACAGAGAGAAAGGGAGAAGAAATACTCTCTCTCTCTCTGACTTTTCTTTATTTAATATATTTTTGTAGTTGTAGCCGTCACCTCCTCCTTGACCCTCTCTTCTTTGCCTTGTATTTATAGAGAACGGAGAGAAGCATTAGGGTTTGCACTTTTGCAGAAAACCCCACTCTTTTTCTTTATTTCCTTCATTATTTAATCCAGACTTTTATTTATTTCTCCTTCTTTCTTTTCTTCCTTTTCTGCCCGCCACGTGCTGCTGCGTACACAAAATAATACCAGAAATTAGGATTTTTAAATAAAATAAAATTCATTAATTTAAAATTAATTAAACTAACTACAAATCATATTAGCGTATAAAAATCCTTTTACAAATTATTTGTCGCACTTTTAACTCAACAAAACAATGAAAATCGATAAATCCATTATTTTACTTTGTTTGTTGATTTTTTTTCCACAAATCTTTACTTTTTGCATCAAAAATATTATTTCTTCAAAAATAATTAATTAAATGAAATCATATAGAAATAAGATGAATTATAGACAATATCAGCGAAAACAAGCCATTTTAATAGGTAAATGAGTACAAATATTTGTATATAAATTAGAAACATCAAAAAGAAATTAGCAACACTTAATTTTATACAATAACATAAAATATGGTATACCTTCCCGAAGCCCTCTCCACAAACCGACACTACCACGGTGTAGAGAACCCTTCAATTAGCCTATCCCTCAATTTAATTTGAAAATCATGGAGAGATGGAGCGGATTTGGGCGGAGAGAGAGAGAGGACCGAAAGTTGGGCCGGTGGGTTCTTTTCGGTCGGGATGAAAACAGGAAGGGAAAGAAAGGAGGAGGAGAGGGGAAGGGGGGGGGGGGGGTGGTTGTAAAAGTAAATAAAAATAAATAGATAAATAAATAATATAAGGGAATATTACATATAAGCCCCCAAGTCTCAAATATACTTCAAATAAATCCCAACTATTTTCTTTAATAATACCAACAATACAAAATACATTAAAATTACCTCATAATAATCCTTCAAAATTATAAAATAAAGTAGACAGTATATCTGATATTTTTCAATTAAAATCAATTGTTATTAGAAAAATACATAACCGCGTGCAATTCACAATTGCGCACAGATTACGATGCAAAATAGCCATATGCTATTTTGCGGGGTATTACAGAGGGGAATCCAATAGGACCTGGCGCTGGATCGCTTTTTAACGAAAAGACGACAGACTTGATTTCTTCCATGGAAAATGCATTTTCTAGGCTAGACATATCATGCGACTCATAACCGTAAAGTTGATTCCAGTCCAGACCGATGGAACGCTGTTTATAAGAACCTAGGAGGTTTTTATAAAAGCAAAGGAAAGAATAATGGATATCCGAATCTGAATTGACCTCATTGTCGTTGTTTACAATAGAGGTGATACGATTACAACGTTGCCTGTGCGACACAAAATTATGAAAGAACGAGGTATTCCCATCTCCCTCCCTGAGCCATCGGAACTTGGCTCTCTGAGCCCACTTAATGTGATCATTGTGGAGAATGAAGCGTAGTCTCTCTTACAAGAGCTACGTTCCGAACGGAGGGATTCAGATAAGGGACCAAGCTCCTCATGGTGATCAATGGATTCAATAGAGGAGAGGAGGAAACTTGTGAGGAAATTTGTATTAGCCTGTCTCTCTTTACGCCAGATCTTGTAACCGTGCTTGATGGCATGAAGCTTGATCAGGATACGACCAAGACCGGACGATCCCGTAATAGAGGAGAGGCATTCAGAAATAAGATTAACGAAGATTTGATCTTACAGCCAAAATTTTTCAAAACGAAATTTGAACGGCTTCGTAAAATTGTAGTTAGAATAAAGTGCTATAGGAACATGGTCTGACGAGGGATTGGGCAAAGCCGAAGAGAAAGAGTTTTGAAAATAGTTAATCCAATCCTCGGAGACCAGGAAACGATCGAGTTTAGCCATAGTTGGAGAGTGCCGTATATTGGACCATGTGAAGGATCTACCGTTAAGAGGAAGATCGGTAAGGTGAAGGGAACGGATGCAATCGTTAAAATGGGAGGAGATGAGAGAATTGGAGGCATTGGATGAATTTTCGTAGGAAAATTTGGTAATGTTGAAGTCACCACAGAAATAACATAAGCTATTAATGTTGTTTTGGAACGATTGAAATTCGTTCCAAAATAAATTGCGCCGTTCAGGAGAAGACGGACCATAAACAGAAATGACAGTGAGGCAGCAATTGAATGCCGACTAGTGAAGACGAACGATGAGAAAGAAGGTTAATCGCTGAATAGAGATAAGTGAGAAACAGGACTCTTTGAAACCAAAATTGATCCCTCCCCTAGATCCAATGGCGTCTAGGGAGATCCACTTGGAGATGAGGGATCCACCAATAGCACGTAAGATAGAAGGGGAAGGAGAGTCAAGTTTTGATTCCTGGATGGAGATTAAATCACAATGAGAAGAGACGATCAGTTGATAAACAGCCTGTTGTTTACTGGGGCTCCTGAGGCTACGGATATTCCAAGAGATAATAATCATGGAAACATTGCGACTCAAAAGCTCTAGAATGTTCTTGTTGCCTGATGGCATCAAAGTCTACCACATTATCCGAATTAACCAAAAACCCCATATCATTGGCAAGGTTAATCATATCAAGGTTGGTGAGGGAGTCGAAATGGATTTGGTAGATGGAGCCTAACAAGTGATGGTCAGAGTAAGCCAGAGGTGGAGGAGGGGAATTCGAATTGCGAACCTGGGCTGCTAATGAAGGATGAGACAAAGTAGAAGAAAACGAGGCTCTTTTGGCCTTAATACGAGCGCTTGAACGAATAATGGGGAAGGAAACTTTCTTCGCTGAAGATGGCTGTTGACAATAAAAATCATCAACCACCGGGGAGGAAGGAAGGGAGAGCTGATGCTGAGACGGCCCCAGTTGGTAACGAGGGACCTTACTCTTAGAGGTGGAGCAGGGGTTAGACCTCCGTGAAGGAGGAGAAGAACAAATGATCGTTGAGGGTAACTGGATAGGGGTTGGAAGAGGAATAGAACAAGGAAAGATAAGGGACGTGTGATGCCGTTGAGAGCTATGACTATTCCACCTACAATATTTGTTTCGTAATATTTGTTTCGCGTTTCAAATCAATACTTGTGCCTATCCACATCTTCATTAAATACAATATATGTAAAGTAGATTGGTCACCAACAACTTAATTAAGAGTTAGCATCATTTGCAACATCTGCTGAATTGAGTTGTCATTTGTTCTTCAAATGGAAAACAAAACAAAACAATAAAAGGTTAATAAAGAAAACCTTAAGCTTTTCATGGCCTTCGGCAATATTTCTTCCATCCTTCTTTTTCTTCCAATTGTGACCATCTTTCCGGAAATACAGATGTACCCTCCAGTTGTAAGAAACAACAAACCACGTGCTGACAAACTGAGACAGTAAGTGCAATTACTAAAATGAGAGTATCTTAAAAGGCAACATATATCGTCAGTACTTAGGTCAATGGAAAAGTTGGCCTAAGAATATGTTACATCTTAGAGGAGGCAGAGGAGGCAAATCATTTATTCTGGTCAATGGAAAAGTTGGTCGGCCCAGAGATTCGATGCTGAAGGGGACTAAGACAAGGCGATCCATTATCTCTACTGCTTTTCACATTGGTTGCGGATGATCTCGCTAAGATGATTAAGAGAGGTAGAGATGCGCACATTATTCGAGGGCTGTCGATCAGGGGCATAGAAGAATTTGCTCGATATTACAAAATACGGATGGCACCCTGTTGTTTAGAATGTCGAAAGAAGAGGAAATCATCGCTCTGACAAGTGTCATCAACTGCTTTGGAGTGTGGGTGGGTCTAAGAGTCAACTTAACCAAAAGCTCTGTAACTCCATTCATAGAGGTGTTATCCACCGCAATTGGGGTCATTAAAGACTACCTAGGATGTGACATCAAGGGGTTTTCACTCAAATATTTGGGTGCACCGATTAGACCAGGAGCATTGCAGAGGGAAGACTGGATGTCGTTAATCGAAAATGTTGAGAAGCGCTTAGCTGGATTGAAGGGCAGATTTCTTTCACTAGGGAGAAGAATTACGCTTATCAATTCGGTGCTGAGTAGTTTACCAATATATCTCATGTTTATCTATGAGCTTCCGAAGTGGGTCATAAGAAGAATTGATAAGTGTAGAAGGAGATTCCTATAGAAAGGAGCTACTGAGGATGCCAAAGGATTTTATCTAGTAAACTGGGGCAAAGTGTGCAAGTGAAAGGAAGCCGGGGGACTAGGTATTCTTGACCTGAGAGATATGAATATAGATTTGATGAGCAAATGGTGGTAAAAAATGCACACAAGGCGGAATAATTGGTGGTGCAAATCGTTTGGGTCACATCGGCGAAGAAAGAAATTCAAATATGGGGGAAGAAGAAAACATGGAAAATCCTCCTATTTATGGAAAGGAGTGGCCAGAGTATGAGAGATGTTCCACACCAATACAACGTGTGTTCTAGGGAACGAAAATGATACTAGATTCTGGAAGGACAAGTGGTATGGAAATAATACTCTACAAGCTCTTTTTCCGATGGTGGCCAAAGATACAGTTAATGTGGACACCTAAGTTGGAGAAGTTTGGAAAAATGGAAGAACTCTCCTCTCAGGAATGCATAGAGCAACTACAAAAGCTCAAAGAATTTGTTACAACTAATGGTCACCCATGCAATTTATTGGAGGACGCTCGTAAATGAAATTTAGACACGAACATCACCTTACAATTAGATCAATGTATAGATGGATTAATGACGAAGGGATTCGAAGTTGGGAGTCAAACAGAATATGGAGGACACTTGCACCAAATTAAAAATGTTAAGGCATTTCTTTGGTTGGTTAATTGTGATGCAATCCTATCCAATGTTAACCTACACAAGCGCAACATCCCGGTGGATGGGTTGTGCTTGAGATGCATGAGTGAGGATGAGGACACTAAACACACCCATTTTTATCTTTTTAGTGTCCTAGAGCTAGGTTAGCATGAGAGGTCGTATGTTTAGGATTTGGGATCTTTGAGGTTCCAAATTCCACTATTGATGTATGGGGTGAGTGGAGTGATAGAACCATTGGTAAAGAAAATAGGATTGCTTGGGATATTGCATTAACAACTATTTTTTGGGCCTATGGCTTGATCGTAACGATTATTGTTTCTGACATTCTAGTTGTAGATTTTCTGTCTTAATGCATAAGATCTTTGCCTTTATTCATTCTTGGGCATGACATACAGGTATGAAGAAGAGACTACAGATGGAAGAGGATGAGTAGTTCTTGAATACATGGGTCAATGCTTTTTTGTGTTTCACTGACGTACGTTGGGGCTTACAGGAAAGTTCCTGTTGTATTTGGTTGTATCGTGTGCTTCTATGTACTTTCAATTTAGTAGATGGTGATGTATGAATTTATTAGTATTATGTGGATCGGGTTCATTCTGAACTTCGATCTTGTATTGTATTTTATACTAGCTTTGTTAATTATTCATTAATGAAGCTGTGACAATGTCACATTTTTATTCAAAAAAATATTGTCAGTACTTGGTGGCTTATGAAGCTGTCTTCGCGAAACGCGGGGGGCATTCAACTTATCCGTTGACGATGAAAAAAAATGAAGCTGCCTTCACAGAATTTACAAACTTCTCATGATTCTCCAATAGATATAAAATATCTGCAGGTTTCAACCACCGTGACTGGGCTTCTTCGCACAACTGATTGTAATCAAGACATGGAAGTGATAAAGACTTTGTTGTTGTCGTCGTGGCACCTGAAATTGTGACAACAATATCACATACTAAATAAACAAGAAAAACTGTTGTATATATAATCTGCTACCGAAAAGTTGCAAATGGGTTTTCAATAAAACCTTCTAAAATTGCAACCATTCCAATGACACAACTACGATCACGAGATTCTACTTTATCTACTCTATTTTAAATTTTTAATGGGAAAGTTTGTCACCAAACAAACTTTATTTGTAACCAAACAAACTCGTGCATTGTAATCTAATAAACACGTATAATGCACATGCATATCTAATATAAAAGAGGTCTCAGGTTCGATGTCAGACAACGCCGAATTTTTTTTGAAGTATATATATTTATTTATACGTGCATCGCACGTGTAAATTAATAGTTTTACTTTTACATAATGTGAGAGTAGCACAATTGCACAAACATTTCAATTGCATTCCTCATTGCAAAAGGCGATCCTACTGAAAAATCCAACAGTATCCTAAATAAAATGAATAAAAGAATCATTGTACCTAAATCTTCATTTCCCCCCAAATCATTAAAGATGTACCAAAAATTATACATTTTACATTCTTTTTAATCGTTAAAAATCATTCAAATTTGAACACAATACAGACTTGCCAACCACAGGACTTAAATTCTAATGCAAAAAAATTACTACACAAAATTGAGCATGAGCCAGCGTTAAAATTTTAGTTGGTGAAGCCTCAACTTTCTCTTCGAAGTTGTGGTTTCCCCGCGCGCGGGGGGGGGGGGGGGGGGGGGGGGGGGGGGGGGGGGGGGGGGGCGCTCACCATTCAAAAATTTTGTGAAGGTCGGGGGGTGTTTGGTTGGATGTCAAATAAGTTCAAACCATAAAGATTAATGTAGGAAAAAGAAATTTTAAAAATGACTTCTAAAAAATGGTTTGTTTAAATGTAGTTTTTATATATATATAATAAAGATGACCCCGTCATCGCTTCATTAATGCGAAATTAAAGAAACACAGTAATACTAATTACAAAGGAACCCAAAATACCAACTCGGACACCCCTACTACATCCAAGTAAATATGACTAAAAGCAAGGTAAGATACAAGAGTTTGTGTCCAATGCCCAACTCTATACCACACATACTCGTGTGTCACGGCCAACTACTACTCGTCCTCAATAAGTAGTCATATCCTTCCCCCTGCTTGCCCACCGAGAGTGAAACCTATTCCTCCTCATCCATATGCAGTCGTTTCATTGCTCCCGCATAACCTGCCTATTCGTGAATTAGAGAGTAGATTTTATGCATGAGAGCGGAAAAAGTATAGTTGATATTGCGAAAACATAAATCGTTCCGGTCTAGCCAAAGACCCCACATAAAGGCGGCTGCAACAATACCCAAAGCCTCTCTATCTTCATTCCTAACTAGATTTACCCTTCAATGACCCCAGACCTCTGAACTAGACTTAGGGCTTTCTAGACACCCAAAAACTAGACATACCACCTCCCAAGCTAGTTTGGCCTTAATACAGGCTGTGCATCTAACATCGATTTGCATATTCCTTTTTTGAAGGTTGATCTTTGATAAAATAGCATTATTCATGACGAGCCAAGTAAATACTTTGATTCTCAATGGAGTCTTGATACTCCATATAATGTTTCCATCCTTACAATGCAAACCGCCGTCGTTGATCCACTTGTACATTGAGGATACTGAAAAAATCCAGATGAATCGAGCATCCAGTCTCTGCTATCCTCGACCTCGTTATTGTACTGGCCTTCCTCCCTAATAAACTTATTAAGGTTAGTCAGTTCTATTAAATTCCTCTGGGATAATTGCCCCGTGACCTCCAGCACCAGTCTTTGATTATGCCAAACATCCGCCACCACGGTGTCGGTATTAATCGTAGCCTCTGCAGCTTCTGGAAATAAACTCATCAAACTCCTGTCCTCGCACCATCTATCCTGCCAAAATTTTGTGTCTTTCCCATTCTCTATTCTGCATCTAGTGTAGGAATGGTACATCACCCCAACCTTCGCCACCCCCTCCATAAAAACGATGACTTGCCGAAAACACTTTTCCCCCCAAAACAATAAAGTTTCCGACTTCGATATTTGGCAAACGATTTGCACCACCAATTATTGCGTCGCCTCTTCATCTTCCACCACCACTTGCTAAACAGTGCTTTGTTCATTTTCCTTATGTCCTGAATCCTTAGTCAGCCGTAGTCTCTCCTTTTACACACTCTACCCCATTTAACCAATGGCAGGCCTTTGTTCGATTCGTCAGCTCTTCTCCACAAGAATCTTCTTCTGCTTTTGTCTATCTTATGAATGACCCACTGGGGGAGCTCGTATATAGACATAGGTAGGTCGGGAGACTACAAAGCACCGAATTTAGTAGTGTGATTCTGCCTTCTAATGTGAGGAACCACCCCTTCTATCCGGCTAGTTTTTTTTCGATTTTTTCGATCAATGGTTATCAATCCTCTCTTTGCAGTGCACCCGGTCTAATGGGTATTCCTAGATAGACCAACAAAAATTGGCCAATTTTGCATCCGAAATAGCTCTTGATGGTATTGATGGGGATAGATAGTTGCTCGCTAATGGGAAGAACACAAGTCTTATTTAAGTTCACTTTCATCCCCGACCATGCCCCAAAGCATTGCAAAGCCATACCGATAGCTAGCAATTCCTCTTCTTTTGCCGCCCCGAATAGCAGTGTATCGTCTGCATATTGGAGGATGGAAATTGCTTTGGGAATACCCCTGGCTTTGATTCCCTGAATGATCCCTTGTTCCTTACCTCTACTGATCATTTCTGCTAGTCCGTCTACTACGATTGCAATAAGGATAGAAGACAACGGGTCCCCCTACCTGAGTCCTCTCCTACATTTGATTTCTTTCCCTAGCTGTCTGTTGACCTGGATAAATGACTTCCCTCCTTGAACACATTTCCTAATCCACATCCGCCATTTGATGCCAAACCCTTTATGTTTAAGCGCTTCATCAACGCTTTCCCATTCCACTAAATCATAAGCCTTTTCAAATCTATTTTTAAGAGAAATCTGTCTGCCCTATCCTTGTTACCTCTATATACTATTTCATGTGCAGAGGCCACACTATCCATAATATCTCTACCCTTGATAAATCCGCTTTGTGATTCACCTACAACACCATCCATCTGTGGAGACAACCTTTGTGCTAAAACTTTCGTAATGATCTTGAAAGACCCGTTCAGCAAACTAATGGGCCTGAAGTCTTCCACCATAGTCACCTCCTTCTTTTTTGGGATGAGAACGATGTTAGCATAATTAATCCTATCCAGGTCTGCATGTCCTTCGTGAAGCTCATGAAAAATGTTCATCAGATCCAACTTGATGATATTCCAGTAGATCTTGTAAAAAAAGATGGGGAACCCGTCCGGCCCAGGGGCTTTGTCTTATCCCAAGTCCTGCACGGCTTGAAAGACCTCCTCTTCCACAAACATACCCTCAATACCTTCACCCCCCTCAATTCTTGAGGAGCTCCACATGTCTGGACGGAGCTTACTTCTGAACTCCTTGCTTCTCCTGATAAGCTCCTTGAATCTTCTGTCAAATTGTTGCCTAATTAATCCTTCATTCTCGATCCAAGATCTGTTAATAAAAATCCTGTTAATGTGGTTCTGTCTCCTTCTTCCATTAGCCACCTTATGAAAAAACTTGATATTCGCGTCCCCCTCTTTGAGCCATTGCACCCTAGCGCGTTGTTTCCAATATTGTTCCTTCATATCGCCTATTTGCTGAATCTCAAGTCTATTTTTGTACAACTCGTTGATCTCAGTGTCCAGGAAAACCCACCCTTCTTGAATAGTTTCTAGCTCCGCTACCTTAATGCCCAATTCCTCTAGTCTATCTCTGATAGCGCCAAATTCAATCCTGGCCCACTCTTTGATCCGCTGTCACCCTCCGCTTCCCAAAATACGGGAATACGAGCTCGTGATGAAGGCCCAGCGAATTATTAAATATCATCCATAAGCTGTACCAGTCTTAACTCAACAATATGAAAAGAAATAATCATAACCACGTAGAAAAATATAATCACATAAACAGAATAAAATCCAATAACCAAATCTGGGATACAAGAACTTACCAAATAGTTTGAGAATATGCAATGCAGTAACAGTTCGACAAATTCCTTTTAGTTACTCATCACTGTACTTGTATAACATAACTCAAAAGAAAGAGGAAGAGAACCCGTTGGAGCAAGCTTCGGGCGACAAGTAGTAGAAAGCAGTAAAATAGGAAATAAAGGACTATATAACAAAAACAGAAATTGGAACGATATCGGAGTCAATAAATGATAAACGGTAACAAAATCAAAAGTTCATAATCAAAATTCAGAAATCAGGAATCAATGTTAATAAGCAGTATTCAGTATTAGTGTCGATGTTCATTGTTCATTTATGTCTATAAATCTATTATTTATTTTAATCCTAACTAATGCACGTACTACTGCATCTCATACTACAGGTTCGGTGCATACAAAATAGTGTACATTTTAGACTTCGTGGTGGGATCTACAGAGCGTGTATTCGGTGTCAATAACAATAATTTGCAATTAACAATCAATAATTCACAATCGATACTCCTCCTTCCATGATAATACAATATAACGATAAGGCTTTACCGAGTACATTTTCTGAGATTATCCACTACTAAGTCAACCCTCATTACCCCGTCTTGTTTAATATTTTTATTAACAATCATTTATGAACATGCATGTGATCAATGTGGACGATTGTATCAATACTCATGCAACAGGTACAATCGATGAGACCAATAACACTAGTACAATTTCAAGATGATATCAAGACTATACAATACATGAAATATACATGGTCCAATTCATTAAACATGAAAAACACTTTATATGCCAAACATAACAATATATGGACTAAGTGAACTACAATTTCTATGTGCAATATTTTAAGTTATTGTGTCAGGAACCGGGTCGAAACCTCAGTACAAAATCAAGCAAATGCCAAGGCAGTATATGTGAGTGTTCAATAATACAATAAATTTACAGTTCAGGTTTGAAGTTAACAATAATAGCACGATGAGAAGACTATGAATCAATGACATGGTACAATATATAAACAATGGAGTTCAATTAAATGTGATATTCAAATTGATTACTATTTACCGAATTTCAAAGAGTGTTTTCTTGAACTAGAAACAATAAAAATAAGTTCATGAGACACTTCCCTGTTAGAAGACGATTCTGAATATTAAAAGAATAACGGAATCAAAATCCCGACGGCGGCACGTGCGCTCACAATAGCAACTCCACAATTACACAGCAACAACAACTCCTCCCATAGTAAAACGGCAACATCCAAACAGCAAATCCCAATAGCAAAATAGCAGCACACAACACAACCAACAGCAACACACAACACAACCAACAGCAACATCCCAAGATCAACCCAAACAGCAAACACACAATCCACCCAATCCCTTCTACCATATAATAGTAAACACCAAATGGATCTCCCTACTCACACAACAGCAAGTACCAATACAAACCACTCCCACCTCTACACAAACACCAAACAGGGAATTTGGATCGTCCCAGGAAAAACACCAAACACGAAATGTACTGTGCTTCGTCCTTCCTTCGACCAAGGGAGAGAGAGAGAGTGCTGGCTCTCCATAGGGAATGGCAACCGGGCGAAGGCGGCACGACTGGAGGTCGCGACTGGCAACGGGGCTCGCGATGTTGGCGGCGATGATGGCGAGGCGGTCGGGGAGCAAAGACATTGGCAGTTCGAGGCTGCGAGGGATTGGTTATGGGGTATAGAGCAGCGAAGTGGCAGTCGACGTCGGAGGGTGATTACGAAGCTTCATCGGGAGAGGGCGAGTTGAGCGGCAGGGGGTTGACGGCAATTGCGGAGTAGGGGCATCGAGGCAGGGGGTGGTCACACTATGGAGGTGATGAAGAGGGGCTGTGGAGGCACAGGGGAAGCCTGCAGTGCAGCGACGGAGGACGAGGAGATCGGGAGTAGGATATGGAGAGGTGTCAACTGGAGTCGACGGTGGAACTTCGTGTTGTCGATGGGTTCGACGAGAACCCAGAGGAAGAAGACGATGACGGAGGTAGTGGAGTTGTGGTGGCGCTCAGGGAACTCGAGCGGTGACTGGACGGGGGTGCGAAGGAGCAGCAAGGAGACGATGGGGATGTAGGGGATTCGGCGAGGATGGTGGTCGAGGCGCTCCTCTGTTTCGAACGAAAAACAGAGGAAGAGGTGGTAAGGCGATGAGTTCTCGGAGTGCGTTCGGCAATGGGGGAGAGAGCGAGAGGTCGACGAGGAGTTCGGGGGTTCGATGAGGAGACGATGGGGATGTCGGCGGTAATGGAGGGAAGCAGAGCCAGGGTGAGGGGAAGATGACTGGGTTAACGGTGAGGCGAGGGGTTCGATTGTTGGTGGAGCTTCAAATGGAGGAGTGAAGATGTGGAAGATGATGACGAGGCTGAGGTGGGGTTGGCAATGGCGGGGCACTCGGGGTTAAGGACGAGCAGGCGGAGGCTTGGGGATGGAGACAAGGTGTTTGGGTCTGGGTTCTCTGTGTTGTTTAGGTTTTCTGTTTTGGTTTTTGGGAAGTTAGAGGAGAGAGAGGGAGACGGGGTGAGAGAGAGTGGGGGGTTGCACTCTGTTGGGGAACAGAGGAGAAAGAGAAGGGGAGTTTAATTAATAGAATAATAATATAATATTAATTAAGGGGTAGAGATAGTGGGGATGAGAACGTGAGATGTGTGCAGTTGAGGAGATCTGGGTTAGTTGTTAGGGGAAATATGGGTTTGCGGGTTTGGGTAGACTAGGATTTGGTTTTAGGATCCAATAAGGAGATGGGTTTTGGGTAGACAATAGCATGGGCTTGGAAATGAATTGGGCTAACAAAAGATAACAAGGATAACAATAATAACAATAATACAAGGAATAATAAATTGCAACAGAAGGCCCACAACAAGCCCAAGATCCAAAATACATCAAAATAGAAAGAGAACACCACAGAAATACAAGAAAATCCATTCAATCGGAAACAGAGGTTACATCCGCTTTCGAAGTTGCCTCGTCTTTTCAATCCATATCCTTACGGCGGTTACTTCCATGGTAGTGGCCTTCCATGATTATTCTATGATTTGACGAGTACTTGTTGACAATGTCCATGCTTTCTCGAACCTGAATGGATACCGTTTTTTGATGTAGCCCTCTCCACACTCTAAAACTAGGGGTAAATGATCTTAGGTATATCTCGTGATCGTCTTAACTCTAGCCAGAGGATAGATGTCTTCCCAATCTGTAGAGACCAGAATCCTATCGAGCTTGGCTAATATCGGAATAGGCTGCATATTAGACTAAGTAAACTTTCTATCTACCTGTTCCATCTCCATCAACTCGAGCTCGTCAATAATGGAGTTAAAGTTATCCTGATCGATGCGGCTTGGTCCCCTTCCTCTGTGTTCGTAATGAAATCTGGTGATATTGAAGTCGCCCCCTATCACCCACGGGTTTGCCCAATCATTCTTAATACCTCTAAGCTCGACCAAGAATTGACCTCTCCGTTTAGAGTCGTATGGACTGTAAACCGTAGTAACCAAGTGAACCCAATCATCGCTTCTCCGTCTAATTCTAATAGCAACAGAGAATTCCCCTATCTTGTGATCCATAACTTCGAAAACTGTGAGATCCACTCCTAACGCTATGCCCCCTGAATAACCAACTGCCGGTGTAAACCTCCAATCGAAATCTTTAGCCCAAGAAGGCTTCTGAAATTCATCTGTAGTTCGGTTCTCGATTCTAGTCTCCTGAAGCCCGCATATATAAGGTTTATTTCTACGCAAGGTGTCGCTAATAAGTCTCTTTTTACATTTTTGGCGCATACACGTAACATTCTAGAAAATGTGTGACATAAAAACAATATAACACCGACCATCTAATCTCTAGGAATGAACCTAGCTCCTAAGGACTCACCCATTTTATGCCCTCTCTAATCTTAATGGCCTATTGAACCTGCTCTACTCTATTAGAACCCATGTCTAGACCGTAAAGACTAGCAAATTATATAAGAGAATCGTCATTCAGTAAATTTAAAACTGAGAAATTCTTCACAGGATTTCCTCCACACGCAGACGCAGGTTCCTTTCCTTTTGCCGTTGCCCTGATAAGATCTTCCTCGCTCGGACCCTGCGAACCCTATTTGTCCAATTGTCTCTTGCTTTTTCTTTGAAACTCTATCACTTTTTAGCCAGTACATCCCAAATCTGCAATTCCTCCCTCCTTTTCTCCTGCTTCAATCTCAGTTTCTGATATAAAGTTGTCTTCTCTAATCCCATCTAACGCTCCGATCATCTCATCCTCTACTTGTATTTCTTTAGTAGGTGAGTTGTTCCTTAACTTAACTCCAGAGCTGACTTGATTCTCTCCTTTGCCAGAGATGTGTTCATGATCAGACTTGACGCCAAATAAATAATCTGCATTAAATGGCACAGCATCATCGCACTTTAGAAGTCCTTTAGAAATCCCTATCTCCGAGGTCCTACCAATCTGATCCATTGTTTTGGGCCCTGGCCCACTCGGCCGAGGGACATCTTTCGAACTGATGAGAGCCTTGAAGGCCAGACGAATAGACAGCTCCACGTCATCTTTGGAAAAATTTAGAGCTTCAACGTTAACGAGCCCTATTTCTCCTCGCCCCTCGAGCAGCGCGCCTGTTGCATTCCTCTTTAATATCCCAGGTTTTGCGGGTATGACACCTGCCCTTGAATCGTCGCCCATACCCATCTGCGCTGGCAAGGAAGAAAGTTAACAGCCTGGCTTAGACACAGTGGAGCGTGCAGCTAGTGGCCCCCATTTGCAGCAGAAATTTGAATTGGACAGCTAGGAACAGAAGTGTTCAGATCTGTCAGCGGAATAGTTGTACTGTGAATCGCTCTCTCTGTGCGGTTGAGATTAATTCTCTCCTTATCCAATGGCCTCCGTTCATCTTCAATCTCCAGTTCATCACCGATCTTTTCTTCCTCTCCTTCCTCTCTCCTTGAATCTCCACGAAACAAAATGCATTTCTTAACTTCCGTAATGACCTTCACCTCGAATCTCTCCTCTTTGAAATCGACGCTGATCATGGAAGGGATGTCTTGTTTGTTGGCCATGCCAACACGAATACGTGCGTACTCGATATTGGAATGAACCATTGTACATCTATCAATGTCAATAACCATCTTGAAGCTTCTCACTGAGTCTTGAAACCATGTGCGAACCCAACAGTGGTAAGGTAAATTATAAAGGCACCACCAAACGGAGTGTAGAGACTCAGCTTTCATCGCCCCAGTATCGCGCAACCATTGCTTGAATGTGATGTAAAATTCCATTCCATCATTGCCCCTGCCCACTAATCCTTTCAACTGAAGAAGTTCAGCCACACGATCTTCGTTAAGGCAGTGAACGACGAAATAATTTGTTGCTCTTGGTTTCGCTTCCCATTTCCAGCTAGGGGAGGATCTGGTGGTGACCTCTAAAATTTCTTCAATGTCCTGACAACTGGGATGGCCAGTATGCGCCCTAACCAGAACGCAATTCTTGTAATGTCTTTCAAACTCGACCATGATCGGTGTGGAGGTAATCTTGGCCATTGCCATCTTCCTCCTCCCCGCATCACTTTCCTCTGTTTTGCTGTTCTCAGATTTGTAAGACCTCGCCGAAGAGATCGCATCTTTGTTGGAGCATGGACTGATGCTTTTACTATGTGGAAACGCTATTGAAATGTGGCCGAATTGTTTGCATAGGAAACAAAACCAGTCGTTCTTGCACGAGTGGATCGAGTGCCCCCTCTGCGCACATTTATGGCATAACTGATTACTGCCGATCCAATTACCCCCCGAAGAACCCTTGATTCTCTTGCTATCTTCACCTTTATCTCTTGCCTTGGGTTTGTTAGCTTTGACGAGAACCCATTCTCCATCTTCATCTTCCTTCTTTCTAATAACTGTCCTCTCCAGTGAAGGAAGTGGCCAATGGACTCTATGCCCATCTCCTTCGGAGACCCCCCTGGTAACTTCTACGTATGATCTTCCTTTTATTTCATATGGATAGAGTGTGGCTTTTCTTTCAGCATGAAATCTAACTGGATCTCTCGATCGATCTCTATGATCGTACCGATGCTCCCTTATTCTTGTAGGAGACTGTCCCCTTGCCCTGCCTGCACCGTTGAACTGTTGGCTGTGACGCTAAACCGTGCCTACCTCCCTCTCCAGTTCCCTTCCTCTCTTTGGCATCTCAGGAAAGGTTTGTTGATGGCTCCTATCTGAGTGGAGGGGAGATTTGTAGTTACTGGGAGAAAAGGCTCTATGGAGTGCTCTGTATGAAACTCTCTCAAGGCCTCTCATATTTCTCCCCCATTGCGTTTAAATGTAGTTTTATTATAGTACTAGGTTTTCCTGTTGACATGTGCCTATGGCACGTATTCGGAACGGTGCACCTGATTTGATTATATAAAATAGTTTTGGAGGTCCAGCAAATTAATTGAATTAGCAAACATATTATATGAGAAAGCAGTATATCTAAAGCTCAACCATCGCCTTCTGATCATTAGCTTGAACTTACCTGGAATGCATATAGTTTGTTAGAAACACTGCACAGAGTCTTTTTTAACTTCAGCATCACTTTTAGATGCTTGTAATAGTTATGCAAGGACATTATCATATAGGTTTTATAGAGCTTACTCTAATCTCATAACCACTATGAGCATGTCTAAATACAATGGTAACAGAAGTGCATGTGTGAAGGTATCTACAATATCAATGATCTAAATATTTGTTTGTCTGAGACTCAGTTTGCAATTGAAATACCTTTTATTATTATTTCAACCAAAATGAAATACATGAAGTTCTCAAAACTCTAATCCAAGCTAATCATTTTTTTATCTCCACATTGTCTCCCTATTTAACCTTTATAAAAAAAAAATCAAAATGGATAAATAACAAATTTACTTTAGCAGTCTTTCTTGAGTGGAGAGTTTACACCCTTCATTGGGAAACTCCAGTCTTCTCGATCCTATATATCCAAACATACACTAAAAGTTTTTATATGTTATGTTATCCATGGTTTCTAATAATCAGTGAAGGGAACACTTCACAATAGTATTTTCTCTTCTGTAAAGAAATTAATGTTGCATATTTGTCAAAGTTATTTTAGGTTGCTAGTCAGCTTACCTGTCCTGCTATGTTTTGGAAGGCCAAATTGAGGCCACCAAATAATCCATCTCTCACTTGCGTACACCTTAAATCAAAACCAATAAAAAACTCATCAAATAAATCACTAAATTAAAATTTTTAAACCCAAAAATAAAACAATTATACCTCTCTGAACTTAAATCTCAGGCACACACAAAAATCGAGTCAGCAAAAAACTGAGTAATCCCCTGCACACAAAAAAAAAAATTAGAATGAGAATTCGGTTAATGAGATGAAATTAGAGTCGTTGCATCGCATATAGAGGCTCTCAATTTGGTGGAGGGGAGTCGCCGATACGGGGTCGCTTGATATTCGCGCTCGATTTATTGGAGGGGAGTCACCAATATGGAATCAAATATTGGCGACGACCTCTTGATTAAGGGTTCGACATTGGAATTGGATTTAGATTTGCTTTTAGATTTTCAAATTTTCAAATTTTTAAAATTTTAAATTTTCAAAATTTCAAATTTTCAAAATCTCAAAATTTTCAAATTTTCAAAATTTTATATTTTTTTTCTATTTTTTTTTAATTTTCAAAAATTTTAAATTTTCTAAAATTGAAAAATATTTTATAAAATTTAGAAATTTTTAAATTTTTAAATATTTAAAAAATATATATTTTTTTTAATTTTTTAAAAAAAAATTTAATGATTTTTTAAAAGTTTTTTTATTTTTTGGGAATTATTTTTAAAGTTTTTTAAATTTAAATTTTTTTGTTTTTTATTTTATTTTATTTTTTAACTTTCAAACATTTTTATTTTCTTAATTTTTTGAATAGAAGAGAGGGAGAGAGAGAGAAAGAGAGAAATAAGTAAATATATAAAGGAGTTATTTTGGGTGAAGAGATTTGAATTTAAGTTTTGGGGGTAAACTTTTTTTTTTTTTTTGGGGGGGGGGGGGGGGGGGGGAATGTGTTTTGTGAGGAGGAAAAATGTGTTTTGTGAGGTTAGATCTGGGTCTTTAATTTTGGGGGAGAAAATGTGTTTTGTGAGATTAGATCTGAGTCTTTGATTTTGGGGGGATTGAAGAAGAGGCACTTGATAGCTTTCTGTGTGTTTTATTATATAGATAGGATAGAGAGGAGAAAAAAATAATAATGTAGAGAAGTAGGTGAAATAATTATCTCTAATAATAATAATCTCTAATAAGACCCGATGCATAATCATAGTGCACACAAATCTAGTGTCATTCTTAAATGTTTTGTCATTCTTAAATGTTTTGTCATTCCACCGTGCATAACTATTATAAAGGAGGACATAGGTTCAAATCAAGACTACATCTAAATTTTTATTTTAAAAAACTATATTTATTAAAACGTGCATCACACGTATAAATTACTGATATTAGATAGTGTAAAATGAAAGGAGAGAGAAACAATTTAAAAACCGCTAAGTAGTGCTACGGTATGAATTTAAATCAATACAAAAAAACAGCTAAATAAATATGTGAACAATGGATTTCTTTTCGCTTATTACCAGCCCTAATAAGTAGGGCTTTATAATGGGACTAGATTTGTGTGCACTATGATTATGCATCGGGTCTTGTTTGGCTCGAACTTTCTCCGATCCAGCCCGAACAAAATTTTCTGGCATTAAGAAAAGAAAAATATAGGTAGCATAGATATTAAAAATTAAGTAATTAATAACAAAGATAAGAATATTTGATTTGTTTCTACACAGAGACTGTACATGTTCTTTTTTCGACCTTCAGCAATTATAAAAGTCGTCACTTGTTAAGTAGGTGATATTTAGAGACAAACCCACTAGTTTAATGAATCAGGAGAACAGTTACCATATAAAAAGAATCCAACTAGTTTCAACTATCTTTTATCTTGTTCCCTCTTAACTCTAGAGGTATAATCTCCCCTTTCTACAATGCTATTTGAAGTATCCCATTCCCCTTAAGGCTCGTATCCTTACCTGAATGATTATCCACAATAAACTACTCCATGTAGATAATCTTAATAAGAGGAATTTAGTTATAGGTTAATTATGTATTTTTTGCCTGACTTGCCACGAGGACGTGGTTCACTTATTTATCTGTTGCTCTTTTATTAGACCTTTATGGCTCATATGCAAGGCTGCTTGGCACGTTCATGGGATGCCAGGTTCTGTGGTTTCATGGTAGGACTCCTGGCGCAAGCTTAGTGTCCACCGTTCCTTACGCTCTTTATGGAATCTATCTAATGGTTCTCATCTGGATTATATGGTCTGAAAGGAACAATAGAAAACCGTTCCGGCGAACTCAGCGTCCTTCTATTTCTGTTTGCGACTTATTTCTGCTCTTTGTGTTTTTTTTATTTTGTAGGTTTGTTATGGCTTTTCGTTCTTCTCTTATTTTTTAGCCTTCACTTCTATGTTTTTTCGTTAACTATGTTTGGTTTCTTCCTTTTGTTTTCAGAGCTGAGCCTGGAGCGGCTTCTCGTGTTCACCCCTTGCTGTGGTCTTCCTTTCTTCTTTTGGTGGCTGGGGTTTGGCACTCTGTTGGATCTTGTTTTGTTTTTGGTTTGTTGCATGCTGGTGGTTATCTCTTGTTCCACCCTGTAGCGCTTTTGGAACTGTTCTTTTTGGGGAGCTTTCCTTAATATTGTTTGCTACTTTACTTTCTTCCACTTAATATGTTTTGTTCTCTGGTTTTCGGGAGTCTTCTTTTGAGGTAGTTGGTGGTACCTGGCTCCTTATCTACTTATATTGCATGTTTTGTTATTTGTTGTTTTGCTTTGCTGGTCATGTTTTGTGTGTTTTGGCGTGTTGTTGTCTTTTCTTTATGAAGGTGTTCCCTTCGTTCGATGGCCTTCCTGTGTGGCAGGTTTTTTTCTCGGGGTCATTGTGACCCTTCTTTGTGGATAATGAGAGCTTGCTTCTCTCCTCTAGTTTTTTGTTGGGATGTGCACCGATGACGGTGTTGCCACCCCCTACTTTCATTCTGTTTCATTTCGTTGTTGTTACCTCTGTGTGCCCGGGCTCCGTTGGGATGCCTCAGCAGGTCTGCTACTGGTGTCCCAGTGTTTTTTGGTGTCTGCCTGAGCTCCTGTGGTGTGATGGAGGGTGCTCTGGCCCGTGCGTGTGTCTTGATGTAGCTGGAGTTGCTTTCGTCCCTACCGTTGCCCCTGCTGGTCGTCGCCGGTTTTGGAGGGTCCTTGGCTGTTGCCCTTCTGGTCGGCGTGCTTTAAGTCCGTCTGCGGTTGTTATGGAGGCTGTACTTAGTGTTTTTGAGTTTGTTGGGTTGTAGGCTAATCTTTCATTAGCTAAGTCTTCTTGTATGTTGTTGCTGTTTATGTCGTTTGCCTTTTTGCATCGGACTCTCTCCCGAGCAAATGCCCTTTTGTTTTTTCTGTAATTTGTACTTTCCATTTTTTATATTATGTTTTCGAGGCTGAAGCCTAAGGCTCTATCCTGTTACTCAAAAAAAAATGGCACTTTTCGTCCCATTTCTCGTTTGATTGATGACCTTCGCTATTGTACGAACTTCTGGGCTCTGATTCTACCTCCTAACAAACTGGATTTCCTTTGCTTAACCAATATGGACTCAGCGGTCAATAATTTTTATTTCTTTTATAGCTCTTCTTAAAGCTACTTTTATTATGTTGTTATTACTTGCTTTTTAATCCTCCCCATTATTCACTTATTTTGAGTTTCTCTTTCTGTAGTGATAGCTCTTTGTGACGGGGTAGTCTCGGCATATTTTGGCCTTCCCTTTTGTGCTTGTTGGTCTTACAGGTTCCTGCCCCTCGCCCCTTTTTTATCGCACTTCCGTTGCATTGCCCTCGTGGCCTCTGTTTTGGGTGCTATGTTGCTGTTATCCTCCTTTCCTTTATGCTGCTGTTGTTATGCTTCTGTTGTTAGGGTTATGGTGTTTGGCCCTTTATGTTTGTAGGGTTTATGGTTCTAACCTCTCCCAGTTACTATTCTTCCTTATGCTTCTTGCATGATGTTATAGTTCCCTCTCTCTTATTTTCCTGCTGATGCTGTTGATTGCTCTTTCAACTATTTTGTTTGGTTCTGTATGTTTGTAGTGTTTTTGTTTCCTTCCTTTCGCAGGTCTTGTTTTTCATTATGTTTCATGTCATGTGTTATATTTTTCCCTCTCTCTAATTTCCCTTGTGTTATTCATGTTTGCTCTTTCGAGTTCTCTGTTTCTGGGGATTTGTTGTTATTGTTGGGTGTTGTGGACTCTTTTTGTCTGGAGCTGCCTTATGCTGGTCTGTATCTCTCTTGCTATTATGTCTTGTTTTTGTTGTGCGCATAGTTGCTATTTTAGTTCACGGATTTTTACTGTTTGTTGAGATGCTGAGTTCTCTTTTTGACCTGCATAGACTTGCCGTACATCACAACTTCACTGCGGTTGTATTTCTCGGGTTGTCCACTGTTTATATCTCTCTTCCAACGGCTCGTTTCATCTGCCTTGCTGTTGTCTTCTTTTTTATTGATCTCGCATCTTGGAGTGTCTGCTTCGCTAGAGGTTGTTGTAGTTTGTTAGGTAGCCATCTTAGCTACCTGGCTTTATGGCCCTGTGAGTAATATTGTATTCAACCTTTCTTTGCTTTTACGATCCTATCCGACCTTCAAAAAAAATCATTGTTCCCTCTTGCAACCACTTAAGAGTTGTGGAGATTTGAAAGCTGACTAAGCATAATAATTACACTTCTTTCAGTGCTTGGTGGTAGGGTAGTCCACAAATTCCGTTTGCCAACACGCCACTAACAAATATAAATGACAATTTTTATTTATTTTTTTCATGCATACACCACACATAATTCAGAACCAGCATCAAATCACAATATAATGCCAAACATTCCCCTCATGTAACATGAGTTTTGTGACTTGTCCTCCAATTTGCAATACTGAACAATTTTAGTGGCATGAACAATCTCTAGGATTTGTATTTATATTTTTATCTTGAGAATATGTCTTTAGTACAAAGGAATCTGAGGAAAGAATATTGCAAGTATACATAATAAAAATTGAGTGTGGTTCCCTCATTTGAGAATCAAAAAATATTTGGATTCACTTTCATAATTGTATTCTTTGCTCTTTCCTATGATGTTGATCTCCTCAGCCTCAGGTAAGCCATCACGCCGAGTCCTGCAATGAATGCAGCACCTGCAGCAGCTGCACTATACGCCGATGCCCATGCGTCGTCGTTTGAGAAGGGCATCATTCCTGATCTGGCCCTTCTCTTATTTTCCCCACCTCTGCCTGAGTAGTCTAGATGCAATCTTATACTCTGCGGAAGAAACAAAATTAAGACAGTATGTCAAGGAAAGGGGGAAAAAAAGGAGAAAAAAAGGATTTGATCAATCTTTCCGTTCTTATTCATGATTGGAACTCCCAAAGAGTTATATATATTGACTTTTTAGCCACCAAGTTGGGTCAGATCTGAAATTGTGGACACGTTCAATGCATGCGTATAACAAGTTTGTTCAAGTATAAACTGAAAAAAACAGGTCTGTTTAGTGATGAAAAGAACTAATATTGAGGGATGTGTAGTTATTGATGTGTTGATAGCTATGATGGACGAACATTACATGTGCCATAAATCTAGAATCAGTGCGCATCTAACCATATATACTGTGCAATTTAGTAAGCCACTTATAGAGCTTATGTGAATGAGATAAAATACATGTGAAAGGCTTCTAGCTATAGCGAGGTCTATATGTATATCCATGTAGGACAGGTGAAAGACATTGTACCGTCCAACCAACTACTCTTGCATGTTCCACAGCAGCAGCAAGGTCGCTATCCGTTGAAAGAACAACCTTATCCCGATCCACATCTTCATACTGTTTGTTTTTCAAGGGAAATGAAAGAACTAAATTAGAACGGAGTTACTTGAAAAATAACATCTGCACTCGCATCATGATCATTCTCTATAGCATACCAGAATTTGTGGCGGGTTGTTCCTATTGATGTCACCACCGACTTTTTGGAGAATGCAAGTGATGAGGTCTGGCAAAGCTTGTGTCTCTGAGATGGTGGCAAAAAATGAATCACAGTTTTGAAAAATATGCATACAAATACATACACAGTGACTTAAGGACAAAATTTGAATCACTACTTTGGAAAAAAAAGTGTCGCAGTGACATGGATTAGATTTCCTATTTTTTTGAGCTATTTTTTATATTTCGGAGTAAATGCTTTCATACTAAAAGGGTAAATTTGCTGAAGTTGAATAATAATTAAAGTGTCATCAATTGAACAGTTGATATTTTCATTGTGATGATCTATATTCAATAAAGATATGTAAAAAAATCATGTATGTTAAGGACTATCCATACATCAAATGGCGACAAAAAAAAAATCGCCATTCAAAGGTTATGTAATGCATATCTGTAGATGGAAATATGGGAAAGACTTTATTTTTTATCTAGTTTTTTTTTTTTTTTTGAATAAATATTCTATTTTTTGTTTGAGTTAATGCTTTCATACTATTAGGGCAGTTTTGGTAAAGTTGACTTATTATAAAAGTGTGTCAACAAAGCTAAATTTTGATGATATCTACACTCCAGGCTGAAGAGTGTATTATTTCTGCAGGGATACTTGTATTTCTGTTTGTAAGAGTACTAGAGGCCTGTATATATGTGCCCTGTACTCTTGATTATTTTTTATCCATTATTTTGTTTTTGCTCTATTTAACAACATCTACAGTACCCATAAATGAAAATCGTGATGTTTGAAAACTTTCTAACTCTTGTTTCACAATGTCCCCTACACCCTTGTTGAAAAACCAATTAATACCGTAACCAACTGATGCATGAGAGTCCTAAATATGCCTAACAGGCTAATATTTTGTTTGTAGATGCTTCATTACATGTAGATCAAAATAAACAATATTGTTTGTCCAATTTGATACAATTCACATACTTGTCTAACTGCGCATAGTTATGCTAACTTGTAATATGTGTATGTGTATTTCTTATGAGTTTTGAGCGAGAAATTTCCAGTATATCTTGTTTTTTAATTGTGCTGTGAATGAATTTGAAAGGTCATTCTGGCTATGAGAGTTGTATTATTTTCTTTAATAAATGATATGAGACTAATTTTACTTTATTATAGTTTTTTTTTTTTTTTTTTTTTTTAAAGGATAGAGTCTAAAGGATTTTTTATATATATGTCATTTTTCGAAACTATTTGCACTTATAGGATAGTTGCCAAAGTATTTGCATTTGTGGACTCAACAACTAAACTCGCCGTTCCCAACGACGAGTTTAGTTGTTTCATGCTCGCCGTTGGGACACAGCGAGTTTAGGGTTAATTTTTTTATAAATTCGCCGTTCTCAACAGCGAGTTCAGTTCAAAATTTTCAATGAAGACTCGCCGTTCCCAACGGCGAGTATATTTATACTAGACTCGCTATTGGGAATAGTGAGTTTAGTTCAAAATTTTCAATGAAGATTCGTCATTCCCAACGGCAAGGACATTTACACCAAACTCGTGTTGGGAACGGCAGTTTAGTTTTTAAAAAAAATTCTATGGAATTTTTCTCGAAAATTCACCAAGTCCAACAGAATGTTTCTCTCTGTAAAATTTCCTACATCCTCGCCGTTCCCAACAACAAGTCTAGTATAAATGTCCTCGCCGTTGGGAACGGCGAGTCTTATTTGAAAATTTTGAACTAAACTCGTTGTTCCCAACAACGAGTCTAGTATAAATGTCATCGCCATTGGGAACGACGAGTTTTCATTGAAAATTTTGAACTGAACTCGCCGTTGGGAACGACGAGTTTATCAAAAAATTAACATTAAACTCGCCGTGTCCCAACAACGAGCATGAAATAACTAAACTCGCCGTTAGGAACGGAGAGTTTAGTTGTTAAGTCCACGAACGCAAATACTTTGGCAACTGTCTTCTTTCTGCAAATAGTTTCGAAAAGTGGCGTGTAAAAACAAAATCGAGTCTAAAGACTCCAGCCAGCAACTAAAATATATACGAGCAAGAAGTAGCATACATTGTACAATTTTACAAGATGTACAAAAGCAAAAAAGAAATATACAATAGAAGAAAGAGGGCAGTGTAGAAGGCTGTAACTGCAATTAGCTATGACAATCAGTAGGAGATCAAAAGGGTCCGAGCAAACAGATACTTTATTATAGTATGTTACAAGTAATATAGAAAAGTACATCCAATTAGATTGGTGTTAAAGTTCAGGTATGAGGCTTTTAATGATGTTCATGTTTCTCGATATGCTTGAAAGGGAGAAAAACACATGTATTGTATGTGCAGTTGGCTTCATACACAAAAAATAACACAAAATAAGAATGATGCATTCTCTAGTTATAATGGTAACAAATTAAACATAGGAAAATGTATACCACAATAAAACCTATGCATCTTTCCCTTCTTGTCCTCAAGCTTGAAGCCGAAAGTAGCACCTAAGCCTGAACGAGAAAAAGAAGAACCTACTGTCTGAGAGCCATATGCCTCCACTGGTTCTGATGCCAGCTTCAGAGATTCTTCACTGAAAAAATGCAAAGAAAACTTGAAATTGTGAATATAGTGAATCTTTGCAAGTTTTAATAAATAAATAAATATGTATTAACCTCCTTGTTTCGTCCTCTTCTTCTATAGGGCCTATGGCCATTGCAGAATCCCAGAACTTCTGCATCATGGAGATTGTTGCCTCATTTCCTACTCCGCCACTGTTTTCAACCTACACAAACGAGAAAAGTAAGGTGATGTAATGACTTTATAAAATTACAAAGAAATGTTTAACCACCATAAACTTCTATAAGAGCCATGTTTGACTTCATAAAATTAGATTTTTTTTTAACCTTACAATGAATCAAATAGATATAGGTATTAGCAATATTTGTATTTATTTAAATTTGAATTCTCTTGAGCATGAGTGTAGGAGATTCAGAATCTTTCATTTACGTAAAATAATCAGATATTAGGGAATTGTTGTTAGGATTGTATGTCAATAAGTTCCTATTTTCTAGGGAGGTTGAGATTCAATATAAAACTCACCTCTATATATGTTGTGTAATTTATGATTTCAGAATCAAGGAAAACAATGAGGATCAACATATTTTTCAATTCTTTATCTCTTTATGGTATCAGAGCTTTTAGCCTGTGCCCAATTCAAAACTACCAAGGCAGCCCCAAGCCTACTCTGCTGCAACTGCTTCCAACAATACAACATGGCTCTTGGACAGTGGTGCACCATGCACCATGTGACTTCCGAACTGAGCAACATATCTCTTCATGCACCATACACCGGTTCCGACAACATTATAATTGGAGATGGCACGGGTCTTTCTATTACTCACACTAGTTCTACATCTCTTAAAACTTCGCACACTAGTTTTGCATTAAACAATGTCCTTTGTGTACCTAGCATGAAAAAGAACTTGATATCCATCTCTCAATTTTGTACCTCTAATAATGTTTCAATTGAATTCTTCATTTGTTGTGAAGGAACTTTGCACAGGGGCAATTCTTGTGGAGGGAAAAACTAAGGATGGAGTGTATGAATGCTGATACCAAATCAAAACTCTTCACCAATACTTACCTTTTCTAGTGTCAAGACCACTTCGTCCGAGTGGCACCATAGATTAGAACACCATGCTTTTCCTATTTTAAAACATATGGTTTCCAATTATAAGTTAGATCTGTCATCTTCCATTTCGTCTGATTTTTTCTGCAATGCATGTAATTGCAATTAAAGCCACAAATTATCATTTTCCAATTCATTTCTTATTTCTTCTCAACCACTTCAAATCATTTTCTCTGATGTGTGGACTTTACCTGTGCATTCATATGATGGTTTTAAATATTATGTTATATTTGTTGATCACTTCACCAAATATATTGGTTTTATCCACTTAGACACAAATCGGAAGTAAAAGATGTATTTATTAGATTTAAAACTATAGTGGAATAATACTTTTAGCAATAAAATCATCACTCTTTACTCTGACAATGGCGGTGAATATTCGGCCCTTGACAATTTTCTTGCTATGAATGGCATCTCTCACCTCACCACACCCCCACATACTCTTGAACACAACGGATATTCTGAAAGACGACAATTGTTGAAACTGGTCTCCCCTTACTCTCTCATGCATCCCTGTCGTTGAAATTTTGGTCACATGCTTTTGCAACTGCTATCTATCTCATTAATCGTATGCCCACTCCAACACTCAATCTTTCATCCCCATTTGAAAACAATTTTGGCTCCACCCCAAATTACTCAAAACTTAGGGTCTTTGGTTGTCTGTGTTACCCTTGGCTTCGACCATACTCCTCCCACAAACTTGATTCCCGTTCCAAACCATGTATCTTTGTTGGGTACTCTCTCATTCAAAGTGCTTATTTGTGCCTTGATTCTTCCACATCTAGAATTTGTCTCGTGTCATGTCAAGTTTGTTGAAAATGTCTTTCCTTTTACCTCTCATTCTAGTCAACCACTACACTCTGAATCCAACACTATAAACACTTGGGTTCCTCTAATTATCACCATCCCATCTGTTAACAATCAGGTACCGCCACTTCCTACACCATCCAATGTTCAAACTCAAGAGCAGCCCCTATGCAATGCTCCGACAACATCCACCACCACTGTACCTCCACTCTCAAACTTACCGCAAATACCACATCAATCTCATACCCAATAAGCTCGCACAGACCCTCCCACCAATCCCCAAGATAATCCAATTTCTCCTACCCCTAGTGATTCCTCCCAACAACCTCCCACACACACAAAGACTACCAGGGCCAAGAACAATATCCACAAACCTGTTCAGAAACTAAACCTGTCCACTCAACTTTTCCATCATACTGAGTTTGAACCCACCACAGTGACCCAAGCTCTCAAAGATCCAAAATGGCGTCGGGCCATGTCTGAGGAGTATGATGCTCTTGTTCGAAATGGAACGTGGGAGCTAGTACCATCTGTTGGTAGTCAAAACATTGTTGGTTGCAAATGGATTTATCGAATTAAACGAAACTTTGATGGTTCTATTGACAGGTTTAAAGCTTGTTTGGTGGCGAAAGGCTTTCATCAACGCCCTGAGTCGACTATCATGAAACATTTAGTCCCGTGGTTAAGCCCACAACAGTTCGTCTTGTTCTTAGTCTTGCAGTTAGTCATGGATGGTCACTACGACAACTTGATGTTAACAACGCATTCTTGCAAGGTCATATTTCTGAAGATGTCTATATGTCACAACCACCAGGTTTTGTTGATCCCGACTATCCATCTTATGTTTGCAAACTTCGAAAAGCTATCTATGGACTCATGCAAGCTCCCAGGGCCTGGTACCATGAGCTTCGTAATTTTCTTGTTGCTTATGGTTTTCAGAACTCTCATGCTGATACATCTTTGTTATCAATGTTGCTGGTCATCTAATGTATCTTTTGGTCTATGTTGATGATATAATTCTTACCGATGACAATGAAGAAATGGTTAACCGCTTTGTGGATTCGCTTGCTGCCAGATTTTCTCTAAAAGATCTTGGGTCCTTGTCATACTTCCCTGGTGTCGAAGTTGTTCCTCATGGACGTGGAATTTTACTTTCTCAAGGGTGTTACATTCTTGACATCCTTTCTCGCACCAACATGCTTGAAACAAAACCGGTTCAAACACCTCCTCCTACTGCTCTTTCCATCTCCTTGCATTCTAGTTCTTCTCTAGCTGATCCTACTGAGTATCGAACTGTTGTTGGAAGCTTGCAATATTTGTCTCTTACTCGGCCTGATATATCTTTCGCAGTAAACAAACTTTCTCAGTTTATGCATCGACCTACCACTGATCATTGGGCTCTTGTAAAACGTGTCTTACGTTATCTTTGTGGTACATTAAATGATGGAATCCTTTTATATCGAGACTCACCATTATCTTTACATGCATTTTTTGATGCGGATTGGGCTGGTAATGTCGACGACTACTCATCTACTAGTGCTTATATTGTTTACCTTGGTCAGAATCCTATCTCTTGGAGTTCTAAAAAGCAACACACCATTGCTCGATCCTCAACAGAGGCTGAATACCGGTCTGTTGCCTCTATAGCTGCTGAACTCAACTAGGTTTGTTCTCTTTTGTCTGATCTTGTTGTTTCTATCCCAAGAACTCCAGTGATATATTGTGACAATGTTGGGGCCACACATTTGTGTTCTAATCATGTCTTCCATTCAAGAATGAAACATGTTGCCATTGATTTTCACTTCATTCGCAATCAAGTTCAGAATGGGTCTCTTCGGGTTGTGCATGTTTCATCTACTGATCAACTTGCTGATGCACTCACGAAACCACTTCCTCGAACCAGATTTCTTCTTCTCAAGTACAAGATTGGACTCGCCTCTTGCGCTCCATCTTAGGACTGCGGGAGATTCAGGATCTTTCAGTTAGGTAAAATAATCAGATTTGTTTCAGATGTTAGGGAATTGTTGTTAGGATTGTATGTTAGTAAGTTCCTATTTTCTAGGAAGGTTGAGATTCAATATGAAACTCACCTCTATATATGTTGTGTAATTTATGATTTCGGAATCAAGGAAAACAATGAAGATCAACAGATTTTTCAATTCTCTCATCTCTTTAATAGGTATGCATTAATACAAAAGGGATGACACAATTAATTCAAATTTGTATAATTTGAGCAAGACATATAAAGTGAACATTCAGTATAAAAAAAAAGGATAAATCTAGAAAGTACAACATAAATGCTAAATTTTCATCCATGGCTCTATAGTAGAACCATCCAGTCCGATTACTCTCCCACTCTTCATCCTTTTTAACTCATAAGTTGACTTGAGTCTTCTTCAGTTTCCTAGGGTCCATTAGCCAATGTACTAGAATCCTTTAACTTGATGACTGTGTCATTCTCAATAAACAAGCCCACCTTTGACATCTTCTAGCTTAACTAGGATTTCACTATCTTCACCTGCACAACTGCACCTGACATTTCCTAAATCTAGGGGCATGTAGTGGCAAGTGCCCCTAATCCAACATAGTGTGTAAATCATGAGATATGAAATCATCTAAACTGAAGTGATAAATGTAGCAAGATCAAGTATGAATCATAATAATAAATTAAGAAGAGAATAATAACGACTTTATGAGGAGCTACACGGAGAAATATTTGTGGTATCAAGTATTAAATGGCAATGACATGAATCTCATCAAAATAGTTAGGAATTTAGGTGGTTATAGACAAACCAGGAAACAGACAAGCAATATATAATAGACTAATAGGACCATAGGAACAGAAGGCGAGGGGTTGGGAAGAATTGAGAGTTATCAGAGAACGCTGGGGGGTCCTTGAGTGGCAGGAGGAGACTTCAACATCACGAGATTCCGCCATGAACACAGGGGAACAGAGGCTAGTGGTAACGACAGAAATAACTTCAATGCGACTATTAACGATTTAGAACTATTAGAGCTCAACCCTTCTGGCAGAAGGTTCACATGGTCTAATATGCAACAAAGCCTAGTCTTAGCTAGGTTAGATAGGATTCTCGTGTCTTCGGAGTGGGAAGAGGCTACTCCTTTGGCATCGGTGAAAGCTATCACGAGATACACGTCTGACCACACACCTTTAGCTTTGCATTGCGGTGGCGACATTAGAAACGCCCCACACCCGTTTCGTTTCGAGAAAGCGTGGACGTTGCATGACAGCACACACAAGGTTATTGAGGATTCATGGAATACGGACACGACCCAAGTTGACGCCATTGGAAAATGGATCACGAAGACGAGACGGTTGCGCAAATGCCTTAAGAAGTGGGCTAGGAAAGAGTTCGGGCAGATCAAAAGAAGCATAAAGGAGCTAGGGGAAAGAATTGCTGATCTAGAAGTGGCACAAAAGGAAAGGGTCCTAAGCAGGTCTGAGACTAAGGAGCTTGCGAATAGTAGACTTCAAATTAATTATTTCGCAGAGATGGAGGAGTTATACTGGAAGTAAAGATAGAGAGTTCAGTGGCTAAGAGAGGGGGACGCAAACACAAAGTTCTTCCACACAGTGGCTAACGGAAGAAGACAAAACTGCATTACAGGGCTACAAATAGGGTCAAGGTGGACTGAGGATGCAGATGAGATCAAAAGACATTTAGATGATAAATTCAAGACCTTGGTAGGACATACCAATCCGCACAGAATTCACCTCAAGGAAGACTTTTGGGAGGATACAAGATTGGATGGAAGCGAAGCGCTAGAGCAACATTCGTCTACAGAGGAAGAAGTGCTGCACGAAATCAATGCATTAGGCCAAGATAAGGCCTCAGGCCCAGACGGATTCCCAATATTTTTCTACAAAATTTACTGGGAAATTATCAAGAACGACCTCATGGAAATTTTCAAAGAGTTTCACCTTCAGGGAGCAGACATTGACAGGCTCAACTACGCTAATGTTATCATGATTCCCAAAAAGAAAGATGTACAACGAAGCGAGGATCTCCGACCAATTAGCCTTCTTAATGGATCCTTTAAGTTTATAACGAAGACCTTGGCCTCTAGACTAACTCCGCACCTAAACGATGTGGTGGGGGAATCCCAGAGCGGTTTCATTAAAGGTAGAGATATTATGGATAGCGTCACTTCGGCACATGAGGTAGCTTACAGAGGACACAAACAAAAGTCCGATGGTTTCTTGTTAAAGATAGACTTCGAAAAGGCATATGATTCGGTTGAGTGGGATAGTATGGATGAGGTATTAAGACTAAAAGGCTTTGGAGATAAGTGGCGAACGTGAATCATGAGATGCATTAGAGGAGGGAAATCATTCGTCCATCTCAACGGAAAACCAGGAAAGGAGATTAAATGCCGTAGAGGATTACGCCAAGGAGACCCCTTTTCTTCCCTATTGTTTGCCCTCCGTAGCTGATGGAATTACAAAAATGATAAACAGAGGCAGGAATGAACAAATCATTAAAGGCCTTTGAGTTAGAGGGATCCCCGATGCTATCTCAATCTTGCAATATGCGGATGACACTTTAATATTCGGAGAGGCTAAGGAAGAGGAGATAATAGCTATTGACATGATGTTGATTTGTGTTCGAGCGTGGGCAGGAATGAAAATCAACCTTAACAAGAGCTGTGTACTTCCCATTAGCGACAACATGTAAACTCCAATCAGCACAATCAAGAATATGTTGGGATGTGAGAAGGGTTAATACCCGCTCACATACTTGGGATCACCAATAAGGCCAGGATCGCCGAAGAAAGAGGATTGGCTACCATTAACTGAAAAGGTAGAAAAGAGGCTGGCAGGGTGGAAGGGACGATATCTTTCTTTGGGGGGGAGGATTACTTTGGTTAACTCGGTTCTCAGTAGCCTACCTGTTTACCTGATGTCGATTTACGAACTCTCAAAGTGGGTTATCAGCAGAATTGATAAATGTAGAAGAAGATTCATGTGGAGAGGGGCTGACAAGAATAGCAAAGGGGTCCATCGGGTTAATTGGGGGAGAGTATGTAAGCGGAGAGAATTTAGGGGTCTAGTTCTAGACCTTAGAGATATGAACAGGGCCCTATGAGCAAATTGTGGTGGAAGATGAGTAGGAGAAGAAACAATTGATGGTGCAAATCATTTGGAGGTTATCGAAAGAGGAAGATATTCAGATACGGGGGAAGAAGTATTCACCGAAGAACTTCATACCTTTGGAAAGGGGTGGCCAAAGTGAGATATTTTTCACTCTAATACCACTTCCACTATTGGGAATGGAAAAAACACCAGATTTTGGAAGAATAAATGGTGTGGCAGCAATACCCTTCTCAGTTTGTTCCCGGAAGCCTCTAAGGTAGTGGCAGATGTGGATTCATCAGTTGCAGACGTGTGGCGAAACCAAAGACTGACGCTACACCTGAAAGAAGAGATAACGGAAGAAAGCAGTAGACAACTGCAAGAGCTTAAGAATTTCATCACTACTGAAGGAAGATACTCTAACAGCACTGAAGATGGACGACTTTGGAACTTACAACCCGATAACAAATTCACAGTAGCATCCCTGTATCAATGGCTTAATGATGGAGGAATTAGATGTGCTTATAGCAAGATCATATGGAGCACAAAAGCACCGTTAAAGGGGAGAGCATTCCTATGGTTGGTGGAGAAGGACGCGGTCTTAACTAAGGCTAATTTGAAGAATCGAGGAATGCAGGTTGACACTCGTTGCGAGGTGCAACAACGGGGAAGAAGACTCAGATCACATTTTTTTCAAGTGTAGTAGGGCCAAACTTGCTTGGGAAGTCGTTAGTATAGGATTTGGTTGCTTAGAAACCCCAACTTCAATCATAGGAGCGTGGGATCTCGGGAGGGACGGTAGCATTAAAAAAGAGGATACAGAGGCTTGGGACTTGTCGGTGGCTGCGACTACCTGGAGCCTGTATCTAGACTGGAATAACTTTTATTTTCGTCACTCTGAGATTAGATTTACTGTCTTTATGCATAACATCTTCGCTACAATTCATGCATGAGCAGGTCAGGCGGGATAAAAAAAAAGGACTCGACTAGAGGAGGATAGTGCGGCCAGGGAAAGGAGGACATAGGAGTTGGCACAGTAGAGTGATATCTTATTAGTAGATGCTTTCTGTATTTTCATTTTCTGCATTAGAGACTTAGTTTGATTTTGCGGTAAGCTTGATATTTTGTATTGTAAGCTGAGTTTGGTACTACTTTGTTTCGTTAAAATTTCTTTAATGAAGCGATGAATATGTCATCTTCTTTCAAAAAAAAAAAAAAAATAGGACCATAGGAACGCAAACATCACTTACAGTGGCTACTGCAGCATGAGTAACATGAATTACATCGACAACTGAGACAATGTTACCATCTGTTACCAAAAAGAACATCCGTGAAGATAAGAGAAGAAATATAACAATTTAATCACTTGATATAAATTTTTAGCTCTTAGCCATTTTAAGTTTATAACAGGTCACCTCTATCCAAAACAGGAAGATGTAAGAAGTTCCCATTGTGCATGGTGTGAAGAGCATCAAGGATAGGTGTATCAATTGTTGCACATTCAGGGTTTGGAGTCATGACCTGGGTAAAAGATTTCCATACTAGCAATTTCAGCCATTATAATGTAAGTTCATTAAAAAGGAAAAAAAATAATTAGACTACTAGAATATAAATATGCGAATAAATAAATTTAATTAATATTGGATTCCTATATAAAGTAAAAAGTAGCATTTCAGAGATGAAGCAGGACCTACATTTAGTTCTGTCAGCAGAAACAGTACTTCTGCATGCAGACCAAGATCAGTCATTTTTAAAAGTAAAATAAGTAACAATAGTGTGGCACTCTCTATAATCATTTTTACCATTACTATCCAAGAGGCTGGACATGCCGTTGTGTGACCAGTTAAGAGACTTCTCTACTGATTAAATCCTAGCCTCATAAAGTTTTTACTGAAGGCTAACAACGTATTTGAATGACCTCCGACATTCAATATTTTTCTTAGATATTCCTAACTTCCATGATATCCTTCTCTTTAAAGCCTGAGATGCTTATTTTTTCTTTATTAAAGTATAAAGGTTTCAAATTCTATATACAAGCAAAGCACATGCCATAATTAAATCACAACCTCCTCCACTTAAGATTAGTTCTCTATAGATTAAATCATAGCCTCATATGACTAACAAGTTTTTACTAAAGGCTAACAACTTATTTGAATCACCTACCCCATTCAATATTGTTCTTAAAAATCTCAACTTCCAAAATAATCTCTAAGCCCGACAGGTTTATTTTCATTTATCCAAGTGTATGAACTTTCACATTTTAGTATAAATGCAAAGCATATGCCATTAGTCTTGATAAAGAAAATACTCTGAACCATGAAATCCGTGGGGTTCACTTACCTTCTCCACAGAGGTTGATTCTGGAGAAAGATTTTTGGCAATTACACGCATCAACATATCGCTTGAACTGAAATTTGATGAAGTGAAAGATGGATACAATCAATTCAGCACATGGTAAAACCCCCTAACAACAAGGTAAGGAAAACATAGGAGAAACATGAAGAGCTTACGTCATTATCCCGTGAGGTTTATGTCCGACTGTGACAACTGCACAACTTATTTCAGCTTCAACCATCTTTTGTGATGTGGCTAACACCGAGTCTGTTGGTGAAACAGTGAGAACCCTAATAAAAGGATGAACTAGTAGTTGATCAAAGAATAAACAGTAATGAATATATCTACATTATTCCAAATGGTAAATATTGCCTACTTTGAATTCTCCGATATGATGGTTGACAATGAAGGCCTAAACATCCGCTCTCTGAGAGTTTCAATAAATGTATTGGAACCTGGATAGAACATACAAAAACATGAAATTTTACCAGGACCATATCTTCTTATAAACTGCTTTAAAATAATAAATATTAATGTTGATGAATGAAATAACTTGTGTTGTACTCAGCTATAAAAGGAATACCAGAAACAGATGTTCCCCAGTGCTTCTCTACACCTTCAACAGCTGCTGCAATAGCTTTCCCCTTCTCAGAGGCCCTTTCCATCCGAGCAATGGCATCATATAGACACTTTGCTATGTCAAGTAAAGCAATAACTTCACCATTTTCCACAACAGGCAAATGTCTGAATTTTCCTGAAATTAAAGAATATCAGTTTTGGTTTTCAAGCTAGAACTTTCGGTTTTTATAAAGGCTAAATTTAAGTGAATCCCTTGAAGTTATAAATAAATCAAACAACAAATCGACAGACGGTAGGGATGTGTCAAAATTTAAAACCTAAGGGGTCGCTCAGGTAGCAAAAGAACTTAGAGGTTTTCTTCCTGATGATAGCCAAAAGTTTAGGGGATTCACTAAAATCTTGCCTATACAAAAGAAACAAACAATAGGTACAGACCTTGTACCATCTTCTGCAATGCTTCCACAGCTAGCGTGTCTGAAAGAACGAAAACAGGATTTCTCGTCATGACTTTGGAGACAGGTGTGTCCTCGAGCTTTAATTCGCGAGCAATGACTCTTGTTGCTATATCCTTCATCCAAAATAAGATTTAAATGACAAAATTAGGTGCAAAAAAAGTTATACAATGTTTAAGAAACACAATGTAAAACCGAAGGGTATTCACCTTGTTCGTTAGAATTCCACATAGCAAGGCATTTGAGTCAGTCAGCAATGCAGCATTAACCTTCCGAGCAGCCATTCTTCGGCAAGCCTCATACACTGTCGAATTTTCAGGCATTGTTAAGGCTTTAGTTAACCGCAACCTCTTTACAGTTCTCTCACCGCTTAGAGTCCTGCCCAAATAGAAGAGAGAATAACATGTCACAGGCAAGCTTAACTTACACATCCTATTAAGCTTTAATTGGCACGAGAAATTGACTTGGACGAGGTCGGCCGATCAGTAGGATTAGATTTTGTTGTATTTTTGTTTGTTGGTTGGGGTGTATAAGTTACAGGACCAGCATGTTGGGATCTGAACTTCATAAACCTTATTTTTTGTTCTTTGTTTTGTTAAAGTCTTTTTAATGAAATGTGGGAGGTATTCAACCCACCGTTTAACAATAAAAAAAAAACTTACACATCGCGAGGAAACTTAATATAGCAAACCTCTGTTAAAGATTTACATGTGAGCAATTCAAATAGGTTCACATAACTTGCCCTAACCAATTGTATACTCAACAGATAGCGGATGGCTCAAGGCCGATGATTGTTATATTTACATATTTTGCTTGTAAGAGTGCCAAGCAGATAATGAGCAGTGCTAACAAGTGGTGTTGGGTTATCATTTGGTCTCAGTGGAGTTGAAAGAGTACCTCTCGTCACCTCTTTCAAGTCGTTTTTTCAAGCAAGGCATTGTTTCCTCCAAATGTAGTGGATGTAGTGACATACCATATTGTTCTTTTTTGCTAATTTAAATTTTGTGTCGCTAATCGATGCACCATGTTATTGACACTACTAATGGGATTTGGTGTCAAATCAATGTACATTGGATATGTTCGGTGTACAATTGCTCATTCTGCATTTTTTTTGGGAATAAAAGTTGACAAAATGTCACTGCATTCATTAAAGAAGTTATATCGAAACAACAGATTCAAATTCAAAATATTACAGTCCACATCGATATAAACACCTAATCAACGAAAATCCGAAATCGAAATTCTACTACAGCAATTACTACTGCTAAAGCATGCAAACATGTACAACAGCCACATTTCTCATTCTGCATTGGGAGAGTCATCCTCGATAACGTGGAATGTCTATTTTATCATTTATGGGCAATGCTACACCTACTACCTATTTTACAACCTTTACTCCTTACACCCTAACATGACACTCATCTAGTGGAGGTGTTTAATGTATATACAGTATAGCAGATACCTCCACTAGATGTGCTCCACTAGATGAGTGCCACATTATGGTGTAAGGAGTGGAGGTTGTAGGTATAGATTTATCCATCATTTATATCTTCATTTACATTTTACCCCTTTTCTTTACGGAAATTTTCACCATCTTTTCTCCAAAATTTCTTCTTTTTTCTTCTTCTTAATTTCTTTCCCAAATCTATTCTATACTCCAAAAAATGGACATATCACGATCAAATTAAAACAGATAAAAAAGAAAGAAAATGAGAGAAGGAAAGAACCGTACGGAGATCGAGAGATTGGAGGCTTCCGAGGTGTTGAGGCACCGGAATTGGACATGTCGGAGGCGGCAGCGGCGGCGGCGGCTGCGGCGAGCTTCCTCTTGGCGGAGGCGGAGCTGGAAAGGGAGACGTTCCTCCGGTGAGCGAACGAGGATGAGTTTAGGCCGTCCATTGCCGATCGGATGGTGGAGATCGACGACGGCGGTGGGCGGATCGCGAAATCCTAAGAGAGGGAATGAGGGCAAAAATGGCGGGAAGGGACGAGAGAATACAGGTGGTTGTGGTTGTGGTTGTTATCTCTTCCCATTTCGACGGTCTCTCTAATTCTTTAACCGCTAAATTTAGAAATAACCCCCTTTTATTAGCGAAGGAGGAAAAATATTTCCAAATTGTGCCTCACATTTTAATGTAATTTGTCCGTCTTTCAATTTGTGCAACGCACATGCATAACTATTTGTGCAACGCACATACATAACTATTGTAAATGAGATTTTACATCAAATTCAGACTAAGTGTGAATTTTTATTTTTAAAAAAATATTTATTAAGCACGATGCACGTCTAAACTACTAGTTTCTAAATAATTTTCTTTTTTTTCCTCAACAATTTTATGTCCGCAGTACGTTTTGCTCATTTTTTGTTTTTCTATTGAGTTTTTGCAAGATAATCATGGTTAGACTTTACCGTGCAGTGAAAATGATTTAATGTCTAACTCATCTTACTTTTTCATTATCAAATCATTATTCCGGCGGAACAAGAACTCTAAGCCTCTGATCTTATATATATGTTATAGAATCAAGTGAGTCAAAGAATGACGACGTTTGTCAAAGATTAAGAAAAGATGCAACTTATAAATTTGATTTACATAAGAGTTTTTGGAGATATTGCATGGGCCAAAAATACGATATCTTTGCAACATTACCCACCTAATTACCCTCCCAAGAATAACAAATTATTTCGTAACATACTATACTTGAGCTGTATCATAAGAGTAATAAAAAATGAAAGCAAATTAAAAAAAAAACTCCCTTGAATTATTCCCCTTATGCCCCTTGCAGAAAACCTTACTAAATTATTTTTTTTCCGCAGAAAATCACACTCAAATATATTTGTAAAAAATCCACTCTGACGGCATGAGATTTCGGCTGAAGTTGAGTGAGATTTTTTTAAAATAATGTGAAAGATGCATGGTGTTTTATGAACCAACTTGCAAAAAGATGTATGATGTTATCTAATACAAGCAGAAAAGTTAGATGTGGTTTTTTGAAAATACACTTCAGGGGTGTTTTTTGCAACCATACTTAAAGTGTGATTTTCTGCGCAAAAAAAAATTCTGTAGGGTTTTTTGCATAAAGGAGATAGTTCAAGTGGTTTTTTTTTCTTCAAACTTAGTCAAAAATGAACGAGCCGGTACATTGTTAAAGTCATATTTCTTTTCGCCAATTGACCCGAGACACATACAAATACTGATTTGTGAAGGATGCCAAAAAAAACTCGATGATGGTTTACATGCGAACAGCTAAACTCACCGTAACACACGAATTCAATCATCCCAGCTTACAATCTTACAACCCACTATATCTTTAATTTCTAATATCTAATATTATAATGAGAGAGTTGGGGTTGTCATTTGTAGACAACCATTAATTTGTAGACATTAAACCATATAATCTCAACAATTTATTTTTAAATGAGAGTTATATTAACTATTATTAATTACCACAATATCCTCAATGTTCAAATTTATTTACGACATAATTATTTACAAAAGCATCAATCATATAAAATAAAAGTTTGTTCCACTAGGGATAATTTGTAAAACAGTAATGCTTAATCCACTATCAATTTCACAATCATTTTGTTCACAACCTTATGTGGCACACTCCTATTGAAAAGTTTTTCCACCTATTAGTTGTGTCATCTAAGATAATGAAAGAAAAAAATGTAATAAAACTAGTAGTGAATATAGCATTACATGTGATAAATGAAGGAAAGTCTCAGATTACAGGTCATATTACTTCTTATTGTTTACTATTAAAAATATGAATGTGAGCGTGCAATCGGATTAAAAGATAAGCCACCCCAATTCGAATGGAATTTGTAGAAATTCGTACACAAAGCTCTCATCTCAAAGCATTCCAACGGACAAATTTCTTTCGTGATGATCGCAATTTCTTCTTTTTATTAATTTTCCAAATTCCCAAAATGCCCACCCACGCTCCTAGATTCTAAACGTGGCACCTAGAAACAAACAGCCCCCTCCCTTCTCTTTTCAGTAGTCGGTTGCCCTCACCTTCCTTCATCCATTATTCTGTCTCTAAAACTTCTCCATTCAGTCTCTCACTTTCTCTCTTTCTCTCTTTCTCTCTTTTAACTAAGTTATTGAGCTTGGGATCGGACTTGATGGCAGACTGGGCGCCGGTGGTGGTGGGGGTGGTGCTGTTCGTGCTGCTCTCACCAGGACTACTCTTCGAGCTCCCCGGGACCCACCGCCACGTGGAGTTCGGAAGTCAGAGGACGAACGGGAAGGCGGTCTTCTTCCACACACTTATCTTCTTCGCGCTCTTCACCATCATCATTCTCGCCCTCAACCTCCACATCTACACTGGCTAGATTGATGGCTACATCAATAATTACTATTTATTTATGTTCCTATGTTAATTATGTTGGTGTTAAAGTTGAAAGAATCTGGGTTGTTGTCGTTGTTGAACTCGTAAATGTGTGTTTTTTTTTAATGGGATTGTGATCAGTGGTTTATTTTGTTCGTGTTTTTGGATCTGGAGTTTGTTTGTTACTTTGTTTCATTTGATTTGATTTAAGTGCTATTTTGGGTGTCGGACAAGTTTGGCAAGTTTATGAGTTTCGGGTTGGACTGGGAGGATGAGGATGAGGATGAGGATGAGGATGAGAGTGGGCATGATGATGATGGGAGGATGAGGATGAGGATGAGGATGAGAGTGGGCATGATGATGATGATGATGATGATGATGAGATCTGATGTTCCTGCAGAACAATGGACCGACACTAGCGGGTCTCATCCGGTGGAAGTGGGAAAGAGGTCGCATGTGGTGTCTGGTGCCGGGATCCGACCTTAGACTCTGACATAGCTAAAAATAGGATTAAATCGGAACCGTTCAAATCGCGCGCGAATCTTTAACCTCTCAGAGGGAAAATAGTATTTTACCTACAAATGGGTCCGAATGGGAAACTGGGTCTTTTTTCAAAACCCAACAGCCCAAAAACGGATCTGTTCTACTAGGTATGGGTAGCAGCTCGTTACAAACCAACCCAGATGGATAACGAGTGGTTCAAATTCGTGGCTATCCCTAAGAGACGGTTTCAATTGTTCTTCTTATCACGAAATGAGTCAAACTCTCCTCTTATCCACAAACATCTGGAAGTAGAGATTCATCCTCATCTCGAAACTGTTTCCTAAGGCGACTATACATACCCCTTTTTCCCCACCGTGACAAGGTAATCAATCTTTTTCTACCTAAAGCTTTTTCATAATCCTTCAGATTACTGACAAGAGCAGAAACCAATCAACACGTTAGTGAAAGTCAGTAGGTTGGCTTACTTGTTTCCTTCAAGAATCTTAAAATTCATCTGTTTGCTCCCACACGAAAAATCAGCAGCAACAGATTGGCGCCGTCTGTGGAATACAGAAAAAGCAGTCGACCCGTATTTCATCAGCAAAAGTAATTTCAAGCTATGTCGCCAAAGAAAGGGAAGACGACGGCCTCTAACCGTAGAGCCACTCCCGCTCCTTCTCCTCATCCACTCCAGGAGGTCCTCCCTCAACTCGCTCAACAAGTCCAGCAACCTGGACAGTCCTTCCCTCAACCTGCCCAGCAGCTGTAGCCTGGATAGCCTCTTCCACAGTAACCTCAGCCTCAGCAGGCTCCTCAAGGGCCTCGAAGGCCTGCCGCAAGTGCCTCCCGCCGGAGTCGCCAAAATCAACCTCTTCATCATGACCACATCTCCATACATAACCCCTCTTCCGACTCCATGGCCTCTCACAGCCCCCCAACGCCGAAGGATCTCCACGGCGTTTTTATCAATCGGCAACACGGGATAGACCTTCAGACTCGCTTGGACGAGAGGCGGTGGACCCATGATGGGATCCCCCGCCAAGAACATTAATAAGGTCCGATCCCTACGCAGGCTAGATCGCAGAAGGTCCAACTCTCCCAGGAGGCGAAGGGAGTCACCCCAGCATCGTCAAAGGAGAAGCCGCTCTCCAGTCGGCCGACCTGCCCCTCGGGACCACCGAGAGCGGGAGGCACCTGTTACGAGGGCAGAGTTCCAGTAATTTCAAGAGGTAGTCCTGAGGGTCCTCAATGTTGCTCCCGACCATGGATAGCAGGCGCCCAGTCTTCACCCTGCCTCAAACCATAGGCACCGTACTCCCAGTCCTCAACCTGCCCCAAACCATAGGCGTCGCACTCCCAGTCATCAGCACGTCCCAAGCTATCGGTGTCGTACTCCCAGTCACTAACCTGCCCCGAGCTATCGTCGTCGCACTCCCAGTCCCCTTCCGCTCGAAGACGAGTCCCGTGCCTCAGCAAGGTATGACCGAAGGGAAGATTCGGTCTACCGCCGTCTCCACGAGATGGAGAGGCGCCTTGGCCGACTGGACAGAAGAATTGCAATGAGCGAGGAATTTTTGCCCCAGCAGGCCTCCATTCTCCCGAACCATAATGGAGGCACTAGTTCGAGATAACTTCAAGCCCCTTCATTTTGAATCATACAACAGGGAGTCCGACCCCGCTGACCACATCGAGAGTTTTAAAACTCTCATGATGATCCACCAGGTGTGGGACGCGCTTCTTTGCAAAACTTTTCCCGCCATGCTGAAGGGGCCTGCAATAGATTGGTACTCACGACTAGCTCCGGCATCCATCTTCTCCTTCGACCAGCTCGAAGGCCTCTTCCTGACTCACTTCGTGAGTAGCCACTGAGCTGAAAAGACGAGCACCTCTTTCCTATTACTTCATCAAAGGAATGGCGAGCGGCTAATAGACTATGTTAAACGTTTCACCGCAGAGGCCAGATCCATCGCCTCCCTGGACCAGTCCATGGCCTCTGCTGCCTTCTAATCCAACGTCACTAACGACAACCTCAGAGCATCCCTTGCTAAGAAGCCTCCTCGGAATTTCTCAGAACTCCTGCTTAGAAGTGAGAACTACATCCGAGCGGAAGAGGCTCTCACCCACCCTGCTCTTAAGGGATCGTCCTCCAGGAACAAACGGAAGGGTGCTGAAGAAGAAGGAGCTAAGAAGCTCCAGAAAGACAACGGAGGCCAGTGTCACCCTCCTCCAAGCTTCGAGAAGTTCACTCCACTCAATGCGAGTGTCTCAGCCATCCTGATGGAGGTTGGAAAGGAGGGTCTTCTCACACCACACCCAAAGATGAACACTCCTGGCAAAAAAAGGAACAGAGACAAGTGGTGCCGCTTTCACAGGAACTACGACCACGACACGGATGACTGTCGGGCCCTACAAGAGGAGATCGAGGCCCTTATCCAGATAGGGCAACTCTCCAGGTTCGTGAGAAAGGATAGGGCAGATCCTCCTCCGCCCCCAGGGGGGCTAATAAGTGAACCGAGCGGCACGCGGAGACCCAAGACTCCGAACCAGAGGCCATCCTACATCTCATCCATGGAGGCCCAATGGGGGGAGATTCGAACTCCTCCCGAAAAAGCCTTCGTCCGGAAAGTAAATTCCGTGCAGAACCGTCCTCCCCCCAAGGGCCTTGGGGTCCCTGTCACTTTTTCAGATAGAGATCTGGAAGGCGTCCGAACGCCCCATTATGACACGTTGGTAATAAACCTTCACATGGCCAACTTTGATGTGCGTCGGGTCCTAGTTGACAACGATAGTTTGGTCAACATTCTCTTTCTCAAGGCCTTTCAGGGTCTTAAACTGTTCAGGGATCGACTCAAGCCCACCAGCTACACTCTCCACGGGTTCACAGAGGTGCCAACGACGATCGAGGGTGTCATAACCCTCGACGTAACCGCTGGCAAAACCCGAACCACCTGGACCGAGCTGATGGATTTCATGGTGGTAGATGTGAAGGCCGCTTACAACATCATCCTGGGCCGACCAGGCCCAGCTGCTCTCCAGGCCATACCCTCGACTTATCACATGAAGATGAAATTCCCCACCACAGCGGGCGTGGAAGATGACAAAATACGGGGAAACTTGAATCCCTGATTGGCTGCCCGATCGCTCTGAAAACCGTGCCACAACATGATCAACGCTCCAGATCGTGCCACGTCGATATTGGCGTGATTAATTCTTTTATTTTAATTATAATTCGGAATAATTATTTAAAAAATTGCGAAAAATGATTAAAAATTTAAGAAAATTAATTAAAAATTCTAAAAAATAATTATAAGTTCGGGGAAATATTTTTGAGCGCCTGGGTAAATAATTATTAATTAGAACAATTAATTAATACTTTTTGAAAATAGATCACCACTTCGCAAGATTGAATAAAAAATTCGAAAAATAATAAACAAGTTAGAAAAAATCCAGAAAATTCTGAGAATCATCTTGGGCACTTTGCAGACTCAGACTGATACCGTTGCACCTCGAGCAAGATCCAAGCTCCCTTAAGAACTCCGATATAATCTCGTATGCCATTAGAACAACAAAACTACTCCACAGAGATTGTTAAACTCAGTCTCCGGGAGTGAGGGGCTCGTGATATGGCTAAAAATAGGATTAAATCGGGGTCGTTCAAATCGGGAACGAATCTTAAAGCTCTCAGGGATAAAATAGTAATTTCACCTTCAAACGGGTCCGAATGGGGAACTGGGTCTTCTTTAAAATCCAATAGCCCAAAAACGGATTTGTTCTACTAGGTATGGGTAGCAGCCCGCTACAAACCCACCCAGATGGATAAGGGGTGGTTCAAATTCGTGGCTATCCCTAAGAAACAGTTTCAACTGTCCTCCTTATCACGAAACGAGTCAAACTCTCCTCTTATTCACAAACATCCGGAAGTAGAGATTTATCCTTATCTCGAAACTGGTTCCTAAGACGACTATAAATACCCCTCTCCTCCCACCGTGACAAGGTAATCAATCTTTTTCTACCTAAAGTTCTTTCATAATCCTTCAGATTACTAACAAGAGCGTGGAGGGTTCGTCGCCGGGATCCATCCTGGTGTATCGAACTTTGTGCAGGTTCACGGCGGCAACGAGAAACCAGTCAACACGCCGGTGAAAGTCAGCAGGTTGGCTTACTTGTTTCCTTCAAGAATCCACAAATTCATCTGTTTGCTCCCACACCAAAAATCAGCAGTAACACACTGGCAGACAAGTGTCTTGTAAGCTTCTTTTGTAAGCAAGAACAAGAGGTTTTTGGATTCTGTTTACACTAGAAAAAAAACCGATTAAGATATATTCCTTGTAAAGTGTGGGTGGGTGAGGCTACTACTTTATGTTAAAAGAAAACACACCAGAGCAACCACAATCATGTTTACTATTTTTTGACAAAATGATAAAATGAGAAATAACAATTTTTAAAATTGCCACACTGTTTCATTTGCTAAATTTTGAAAAATATATTTTTTTAATCGGTTCCGTCTGAGATGGATTTTTGTAATCTTTAGTAAAATTAAAAAAGATTAGTTATTAAATAGTCATTAGTTAATTAATTAGTGGTTAAAATAATACTAAATTATTATTAAATTAGTGATAAAAGTGATTAGTGATTCAATTAATGCTTCAAAATTGGTTATTGTGAAGGATGTGAATGGATCAAAGTTGTCATGAAGTTGAACTGGGATCTAATTGCCAAATCAAGCGGCTCGGACACTAGATAGCTTGTGCTTGCCAGCCTAAACTATGATCAATCATGTAGAGAATACCAATTTGTTAGGTACATATATTGAATTTATATCTAATTTTAATATTTATTAGAGACTTGTATGCAACCGCCAAAACATTAGGCCCGAGCGTTTTCAGTTGCATCTCTCGTATAAGCCTGATCCTATCCCATTATCATCCCTATGCACTGAAAAGAATTGAAAATACTAATTTGCATACCATTCTCTCATATTTAGAATGACATTTCCTCATATTTAGAGCATCCACAGTAGTGTGCTATTTATACAAAAAATGCATTTTATAGCAAGCGAGGAGTTGCAGTGCTTTGCTATTTATGCATTTTTGCATAAAAAACAACAGTGCATTGCTATAAATGGCACAAGATATAACAAAATGTATAATATAAGAGACGCAACTTCACTTTGCGTCTGACAAATTTTTTATTTTTATTTATACCACTCTGGGCTCCTCTTGGACGCAAAGAGGAGTTGCGTCCAAGGAGGGGCCTACCCCTTTTTTTACTAAAAAAATGTTTTTAATAAATAAAAAATTATAAAAATTTCTTTAAAGTCGTGGGATGCAAAGTGAAGTTCCATCTGAATTATTATTATTATTATTATTAAATTGCTATAAAACAGCCTTTGGTGACTGTGCCAAACTGTCAAATGCTATATGTAAAATATGCATTTATGCATTTTCTAACAATCACGACTGTGGATGCTTTTAGAGTGACGGATTTGCAGTGACATAGTCAGATCTTGTATATGTCCCTGTTTCACTACTAATTGATGTTGCTTGTTTTTGGGTGTGGGGGCAATATATGTGAGTTCTTGTAGTTTGTTAAGCGGAAAATGCGGTACTAGCGCTGATCCAATCCTCGGTTGTAGGATCGGCTCGGGGGTAGCAGGAGGGAGGTAGAGACCGGATGCTCGGCTCAGATCTCGGAGCTCAGATTGGATCTTCGTAGCTCGGCTCGGACTTTTGTACCTGCACACTGCCTAGAAATACCGGAAGAAGTTTCGGCGACAGGCCCTCCGACGATCTAGTCAGTCACTGAGAAAGCAACGGTGGCTAGGGTTCAGGTGAGAAATTTTTTATTACCTTTAAAAGTGGAAAGCGAGTTTGGTATTTATAGGCAGGGAAAAACGGGTCTGGGTCCGTAACGGGCCGGGTCAGACTCGCTTGCGAGTGGGCCTGAGATGGCAGTGTTGGAATTAATTTTTGCAGTTTTCCGGGCCGGATTCCGGCAAGCTCCGGCCACCGGCGGCACCGAAAAATGAGTGGATTGCGATCCTCTCGTCGAGTACTATTCCGTAGTATACTCACTTGCCAAAAATGAATTCCGTATGAATGAGAAATGTTGATCCAAAGTTGGGTACTTGAAAGGTACCAACTTAACAAATGGATAGTCCCATATCGGAAATTGGAAAAGATTTATACTAGTATATATACTAGAAATCTGGACTAGAGGGCGTGGCCCGGGGGTTACCACTAACGTGTAGTGGAGAGAGGACTTAGCCAAAATGACAAACACACACGCGCGCACGCGCGCGCGCCCGACCCGGCTCCGGCCTCGGCTTCGGCTTCGGCTCGGCTTGGTCTGGCTTAAATTTTTATTTTACTTTTTGCCCAGACAGCCTTTTCCCCTACTGAACTGAAAAGACCTTTCAGATTCAGTAACTGGGGCCATTACTCTGTAACAGCAGAGTAATGGCTCACCAGTTACTCAACTGAAGAGTCCCCATTACTCTGCTGTTACAGAGTAATGGCTGCTGAACAGTCTCAGTCCCAGTTTATAAAACCAGACTGAAATCTTCAGAGAAGACACAGAATTTTGACATTTTTTACTATCTTCTTCCTCTGCTCTGAGTCAGTGTCTGTCAACTGAGAGTACACACAGACAGCAGTTCGTTGTCTCTGAAGCAAGGGTGCTGCATCTTCAGAGAAGGTACAGTTGTATCCTGGGAAGCGATTTGCCGGTAACCGTCACACTACGGGGCAAATTCTGCTTTAAGGACAGAGATTCTTAAAAATCTCGACTCTGTACAAGTTAATTGTTTACTGTTTTCCTTTCTGTATTTGATTTCTTCACAAATTCTGTTGGATATTTTAGTATTTTATATTCAGGTTCTAACAATCTTAAAGCAGAATTTTCCTCACAGATTCTAACAATTTTTTGTGAAGTTTGTTTACAGGTTCTGTTCGGAAAAATAACTAATAGTTTCTGTTTCAACCAATTTCAGAGAACAAAATCAAAACATGGAAAACACACAAACTGAAGTTGCTGCTGGGCTTATCAGTACCCAAACTCCGGTGACCCAGAATGTGACTGCACAATCGGTTGCGGCACATTCGGTCGTTCTGCCCACGCACATAAGCGTGGGAGAAAAACCGGAGAAGTTCAATGGAACTGGGTTCAAAAAGTGGCAGGGGAAGATGCAGTTCTACCTGACCACATTGAAGCTGGACAGATTCCTCAATGAATCTGCCCCGATGCTGGCGCCAATGGAAGCACACTCTGTTGCAGCAGTTGACGCGTGGACACAGGGCGACTACCTGTGCAGGAACTACATCCTGAATGGCCTGGTAGACTCTCTGTACAACGTCTACTGCGTCTTCAAGACATCCAAACTCCTGTGGGGGTCCCTGGAAAAGAAGTACAAAACTGAAGATGCCGGGTCCAAGAAATTTGTTGTCGGTAAATTTCTGGACTATAAGATGATTGACTCCAAAACAGTGGTGAGTCAAGTCCAACAATCTTAAAGCAGAATTTTCCTCACAGATTCTAACAATTTTTTGTGAAGTTTGTTTACAGGTTCTGTTCGGAAAAATAACTAATAGTTTCTGTTTCAACCAATTTCAGAGAACAAAATCAAAACATGGAAAACACACAAACTGAAGTTGCTGCTGGGCTTATCAGTACCCAAACTCCGGTGACCCAGAATGTGACTGCACAATCGGTTGCGGCACATTCGGTCGTTCTGCCCACGCACATAAGCGTGGGAGAAAAACCGGAGAAGTTCAATGGAACTGGGTTCAAAAAGTGGCAGGGGAAGATGCAGTTCTACCTGACCACATTGAAGCTGGACAGATTCCTCAATGAATCTGCCCCGATGCTGGCGCCAATGGAAGCACACTCTGTTGCAGCAGTTGACGCGTGGACACAGGGCGACTACCTGTGCAGGAACTACATCCTGAATGGCCTGGTAGACTCTCTGTACAACGTCTACTGCGTCTTCAAGACATCCAAACTCCTGTGGGGGTCCCTGGAAAAGAAGTACAAAACTGAAGACGCCGGGTCCAAGAAATTTGTTGTCGGCAAATTTCTGGACTATAAGATGATTGACTCCAAAACAGTGGTGAGTCAAGTCCAAGAACTGCAGGTTATAATACACGACATTGCTGCAGAGAATATGACGCTGTGCGAACCTTTCCAGGTTGCAGCGTTCATAGAAAAACTTCCACCTGGGTGGAAAGACTTCAAGAACTATCTCAAACACAAACGAAAGGAGATGTCTCTTGAAGATCTAATTATCAGGTTGCGGATTGAAGAAGAGAATCGCAAGGCTGAGAGGTCCTATGGAAATCAGTCCATAGAAAAGGCTAATGTGGTGGAGCATGAACAGAAGGGCAAGAAGAGGAAGTTTCTGCCACAGGCCTCCAACAAAAAACCTCTTGCAAAGAGGTTTGCTGGGAAATGCCACAAGTGTGGTAAGTTGGGGCACAAAATTTCTGAGTGCCGTAGTAAGGACAGTAATTATTCAAAATCTGGACATGTAAAAGGAAATGAAAAATCCCATGTACACATAGCTGAGAACTTGTCCACTGGTCTCTCTGACCTGGACGTCTGTGCTGTTGTTTCAGAGGTAAATCTTGTGGGGAGCAATCCTCGTGAATGGTGGTACGATACAGGGGCCACCAAGCATATCTGCTCGGACAAGGAAATGTTCACCTCCTACCAGAAGTGCAACAAAGATGAACAACTGTTCATGGGAAACTCTTCCACCTCCAAAATTGAAGGAACAGGGAAGATAGTGCTGAAAATGACTTCAGGCAAAGAGCTAACACTCACAAATGTGCTGCATGTCCCAGACATTAGAAAGAACTTGATATCAGGTTCTTTGCTAAGTAAGAATGGGTTCAAAGTTGTACTTGTTTCTGATAATTTTGTACTGTCCAAGAATGGGGTATATTTGGGTAAATGATATGTAAAGGATGGACTGTTCAAGTTTTATGTAATGACAGTCATCCCTAAAACTATTGTTCCTGCTGTTCCCAAAATTAATGAAATAACTCCTATTCCCTATGTTGTTGAGTCTTCTACTGTTTGGCATGAAAGACTAGGCCATGTTAATGTAAATTCTATGCGTAGATTAGTTAACATGAATCTGCTACCAAAGTTTAAGGTAGATAACTCAGAAAAATGTGAAGTTTGCACGGAGGCCAAACTCACTAAAACTCCATCGCGTTCTGTAGAAAGAAACACAGAAACTCTAGGTCTAATTCACACGGATCTGTGTGACTTAAAATATGTGCAGACTAGAGGTGGCAAAAAGTACTTTGTGACTTTCATAGACGATTGCACAAAATTTTGTTATGTATATTTGCTACATAGCAAAAATGAGGCTTTGGATAAATTCAAAGAATATAAACTTGAGGTTGAGAATCAACTTGGCAAAACGATTAAAATCGTTAGAAGTGATAGAGGAGGAGAATATGATGCATCATTTAACATGTTCTGCTCGGAACATGGAATAGTTCATCAGACAACTGCTCCCTACTCACCTGAATCAAACGGTACTGCCGAGCGCAAAAATCGAACTCTAAAGGAGATGATGAATGCCTTGTTGTTGAATTCTGGCCTACCCCAAAACATGTGGGGGGAAGCGTTGTTGACTGCCAACTACATTCTCAACAAAATACCTCACAAGAAAACCGGCAAGACACCATATGAATTGTGGAAAGGTAACTTACCTTCGTATAAATACCTCAAAGTGTGGGGGTGTCTAGCAAAAGTGGCAGTACCTAACCCGAAACAGGTCACCATCGGACCTAAGACGATTGATTGCATATTCATAGGCTATGCACACAACAGTAGTGCATATCGGTTCTTGGTATACAAATCGGATATACCGGATATCCATGTAAATACAATAATGGAATCGAGAAATGCTTCATTCTTTGAACACGTGTTTCCGTGCAAGGATACTACGTACCCTAAACGTACACGTGAACAAGGGACTGCAAGCACTTCAGTTGATGAACCAGAACAAGATACCGATGAGCCTAGACGAAGTAAACGGGCTAGAACATCAAAATCATTTGGTCCTGACTTTGTGACGGCCTTTCTGTTAGAGAATGAGCCCAGAACGTTCAAGGAAGCCATGTCTATGCCTGATGCTCCTATGTGGAAGGAAGCAATCAAAAGTGAAATAGACTCCATTATGCAAAATCATACATGGGAGTTAGTCGATTTGCCTTCTGGATGTAAAGCTCTAGGATGCAAATGGATTTTCAAACAAAAATTGAAACCAGATGGTTCAATAGAGAAGCATAAGGCTAGACTTGTGGTACAAGGATTTAGGCAAAAAGAGGGCCTAGATTTCTTTGATACATATTCCCCAGTTACAAGAATAACATCCATAAGAATGTTGATAGCTATTGCAGCTCTACGTAACCTGGAAATACATCAAATGGATGTTAAAACTGCATTTCTAAATGGGGACTTAGAAGAAGAAATATACATGAAACAACCTGAGGGTTACGTAGTTCCTGGACAGGAAAATAAAGTGTGCAGGCTTGTAAAATCACTGTACGGCCTGAAACAAGCTCCAAAGCAATGGCATGCACAATTTGACAATGTTATGATGTCAAATGGTTTCAAAATAAATGAGTGTGATAAATGTATCTACATCAAAGATACTCCAAACGGATACATTCTGGTCTGTCTATACGTAGACGACATGCTCATTATTGGAAGCAATAACGACATTATCAAACAAACTAAAAGCATGCTTAGTGGCAAGTTTGACATGAAAGACTTGGGAGTTGCAGATGTCATACTAGGAATCAAAGTCTGCAGGACATCTGAGGGAATTACTTTGTCTCAAGCTCATTATGCTGAGAAAATACTTGAAAGATTCAAGAATTATTCCAATGGGACAGCAAAAAGTCCCGTCGATCCCAGTCTTCACCTGTTCAAAAATACAGGTGAAAGCATATCACAACTGGAATATGCACGTGTAATTGGTAGTCTGATGTACCTAACAAATTGTACAAGACCGGACCTAGCACATTCGGTAAACGTACTAAGCCGATACACGAGTAATCCAGGACGAAGTCACTGGAAAGGAATAACTAGAGTATTGAACTACTTGCGACATACTCAGAGTTATGCGCTGCATTACACAAGATATCCAGCAGTACTTGAAGGCTACAGTGATGCCAACTGGATATCGGACTCAAAGAACTCAAAATCCACAAGTGGATATGTCTTTACACTTGGTGGTGCAGCTGTGTCATGGAAATCCTCTAAACAAACGCTATTGGCCAGATCCACCATGGAATCTGAATTCATTGCTTTAGACAAGGCGGCAGAAGAAGCAGAATGGCTTCGCAACTTTTTAGAGGATATTCCTATGTGGGAAAAACCAGTGCCTGCCTTATGTGTACACTGTGACAGCCAATCGGCTATAGCACGGGCACTGAGTTGCATGTATAATGGTAAGTCTCGTCATATCAGAAGGCGACACAAAACCATTAGACACCTGCTCTCAAATGGAGTAATCTCTATAGAATATATAAAATCGGCCGACAACCTAGCGGATCCATTTACTAAAGGTTTGTCGCGAGAGCAGGTTGTGAGATCATCAAGAGGAATGGGTTTAAAGCCTATGACGAAAGAGGATACTTGATGGAAACCTTACCTAGAAATTGGAGATCCCAAGATCCAGGTTCAAAGGGACAACTAAATCTTGTTGAATCGACGAAAGCACTGAGAGATTAACATCTCATACCCATTCTTAGGATGATAAAACAAGTGCTGCCTGCAAATAGTTAGGATAAGCTTGGCTTTTAATGATTCCCATAGCTTTGAAATAAAAGTAGGGTATAGCAGGATACTCTTTATGGGAAATCACCTTGTGAGTGTGAAATGGGGCCGTTTCTAGGAGAATGAAGAGAGGCTACATTCTCCAAGTTCACTCATGAATAACCAGGGATGTTCAAGGCCAAAATGAACACAACAAGAGAACTTAGTTCTGTGAGGAGATGAAACTGTGTGATAGTTATTGTCTAGGTTCACATGAACGCCCGGGTAGTTCAAGACATTATGATCACTACCTGGTCAAGTGAATCCGATAGCTAATTACTAAGGGTGGTTCAAAGTTGAAAAATTACTACCATTCCTGACGCAGTGATTTTCCGATTGTACTCTCAGAGTCTTTCTGTCATGTTTTTTTTTTTTTTTTCTGTCGTGTCTGGATTACATGGTCTGGTAATTTCCATTCATGTGGGGGATTGTTGGAATTAATTTTTGCAGTTTTCCGGGCCGGATTCCGGCAAGCTTCGGCCACCGGCGGCACCGAAAAATGAGTGGATTGCGATCCTCTCGTCGAGTACTATTCTGTAGTATACTCACTTGCCAAAAATGAATTCCGTATGAATGAGAAATGTTGATCCAAAGTTGGGTACTTGAAAGGTACCAACTTAACAAATGGATAGTCCCATATCGGAAATTGGAAAAGATTTATACTAGTATATATACTAGAAATCTGGACTAGAGGGCGTGGCCCGGGGGTTACCACTAACGTGTAGTGGAGAGAGGACTTAGCCAAAATGACAAACACACGCGCGCGCGCACGCGTGCGCGCGCCCGGCCCGGCCCGGCTCCGGCTCCGGCCCCGGCCCCGGCCTCGGCTCGGCTCGGCTCGGCTTGGTCTGGCTTAAATTTTTATTTTACTTTTTGCCCAGACAGCCTTTTCCCCTACTGAACTGAAAAGACCTTTCAGATTCAGTAACTGGGGCCATTACTCTGTAACAGCAGAGTAATGGCTCACCAGTTACTCAACTGAAAAGTCCCCATTACTCTGCTGTTACAGAGTAATGGCTGCTGAACAGTCTCAGTCCCAGTTTATAAAACCAGACTGAAATCTTCAGAGAAGACACAGAATTTTGACATTTTTTACTATCTTCTTCCTCTGCTCTGAGTCAGTGTCTGTCAACTGAGAGTACACACAGACAGCAGTTCGTTGTCTCTGAAGTAAGGGTGCTGCATCTTCAGAGAAGGTACAGTTGTATCCTGGGAAGCGATTTGCCGGTAACCGTCACACTACGGGGCAAATTCTGCTTTAAGGACAGAGATTCTTAAAAATCTCGACTCTGTACAAGTTAATTGTTTACTGTTTTCCTTTCTGTATTTGATTTCTTCACAAATTCTGTTGGATATTTTAGTATTTTATATTCAGGTTCTAACAGGCAGAAGCCTGTTGGACTTATTTGACTTGATGATCATGGAAGAGCGAAATCTTAGGAAAACTGATGGACCTGATGAGGTCACGTCATCTACACCATATCACTAATTAATTAGGATCGTATCAAATTTTACTTTACTTGATTTCGCGCTTCTCTTTCTTCTGAACAGGCCGTAGGAGCTTTAGGAATTCTGGCTCTAATCACATAATCGATTCCCTTAAGCAGGGTTTAAACTCCCATTCTCTTATTCGCTAGTAAAAAGACTTGTGACTTGTGAGCTGCGGTGTTTGATGTTTTCCAACTCTTGTTCACAACAAATGGTACTTTGATAAACAACAACGATTCGACCAAGTTATTTAAAATCTAGGCTTCACAACTTTACATCAACCAACCATGAACCCTAAAAAGTAAGACAGAAACAAGATCCAAACAGCTTCTACTGTGAACCAGAATATAGCAATTACCAGGTATATACAGCACATATATCAACCAGCATACACATGTACACCAATTGCAACAATTAAGATGGTTAATAAAGCAAAGAAGATGATACTGTGAACCAGAATGGAGAAAGCACTAGTGTTCATGTTCCCAAACTCCACCACCCGAGTCCTCGCTGGAATCTGCATCAGGAGGCCGGGTGAGAGGAGGATGAACAGCACCACCGAGATGATCACTGGCCCCCAATCAGTAGACATGATCGATATCTTTGATCTCAACCGTCGAAGAATATACCTCTTTCTTTTTTCTCTTGTTCTAGCTACTTCATAGAGGTTAGTGGTATATATAGATTTTTGAGTGGCATATACTGATATGTTTTGACTCAAAAAAAAATTATAGATATATTTTAAAAGAGAGGGAAGGTAAAGAAGATTAAAGAGAGCTAGGTGTATGGCTTTTGGATGATGGAATTGCTTTATGCTAATAATTGCATTGTTGATCTTTTTTTTTCTTTTTTTTTTTCTTTTGGTATTCTTTTTTGATGAGATAGCAAGATTGGGATTAACTTGGCTTTTGTAAATGTTAACCTGAAATCATACTTGGCACTTTGTGCAAAAGCGAAGCATTAATTAGAATCCATTACTTAATTAGTACATATGGCTATCTGATGCGGTTTGTTTTTGGATGTGTGGATGTATTAGGTGTGAGTTCTTCTCGATTTGTATTGGTGAAGAAAACTTTAGTGTGGACGGTGGCACCGACCCTCAGCTGGGGGGAACGGTTCGGGAGTAGGCGTGGGTGAGGCGGAGACTGGATGCTCAGCTCGAATCTGGAGGCTCGGCTCGGATCTGGAGGCTCGGATCCGGAGTCTCGTGTACCTGCACACGGTCTAGGAACACCGGGGTTAGTCCCGGTGGCAGACCCTCCGACGATCTAGTCAGCTACTGAAGGAGTAACAGTAACTAGGGTTTGAGAGGGAAAAAATGAATTACCTTGGCAAGGGGTAGAGGGTCTGGTACTTATAGGAGAAGCCAACCGGGTCTGGACTCGTTTGGGACCGGGTCTGGACCCGGTTGCCCGTGGGCCTGACGTGGCAGAAGCCCAAGCGGTATAGGGTTGACGCGGCGGAGGCCTGGACGGTTTTCAGGCTGACGTTGCGGACCCGGATGATCAGGTATTCGCCCCACTACTGCCCTCGCACCGGGTTCAATGTTCTGATTCCGAGCCCCGGCATTCGCCCCACTACTGCCCTCGCACCGGATTATTGTATCATTTCCGAGGACGCCTTTATCTCGGGACTAAGGCTGTAGCGCCCCGAATTTCTAAATACGAAACTTTAGAAAATACGTGGCACTTTCCCAGCGATCCACTTCAATGTAACAACATACATAGCCAAAAACTCAAATCATTTTATTCCAAATCTTTATTACAATAATCTTTAACATTTACAGCGGAAATACAAACACTTTAAATTACAACAATTCCTTTTTCAATACTCTTCTTTACAACAGTTTACACATGGCTCTATTATAACACTCTTAACCTCTACAGCTAACCCAAGCATCCAAGCCTCCAATTCTAAGCAACCTGCAACATGAGGCTAGAGTTGAACCCTAACCCCCAAAACTACGGGGTCAGCCATAACTGGTGTGAGTGATATAAACAACAAACATAAACAAACAAATAAACATAAGCAACATGTACTGAACAAAATACATAAACTGAACATGTAATCTGAAACAAGAACGATAGGCCAGTACGAGCGTGAAGTCAAGTCGAGAAACAATAACATCGATCAAATATCCATCAATCAATCTCTCTCAAAATATGTACAACTCAACTGTACAGAACAGTCGACTGTTCAAAGGACCAGTCGACTGATCAGAACAACAATAATCCTCACCTCTCTGAATATGCCCATCTCTCAATAAGTCTCAATACCATGATGTGTGTCCAACAATCGATCACCAATAATGCCATAGATCGGATACCCATATATCCATCTACAAAACTAAAGAGGGTATAGATCGAATACATACCCGGCATGCATCACCAATAGTGACTATTACACCGACGAACATATTCATCTACAAATAAACTAAGAAGGTATAGATCGAATACATACCCGGCATGCATCACCAATAGTGACTATTACACCGACGAACATATTCATCTACAAATAAACTAAGAAGGTATAGATCGAATACATACCCGGCATGCATCACCAATAGTGACTATTACACCGACGAACATATTCATCTACAAATAAACTAAGAAGGTATAGATCGAATACATACCCGGCATGCATCACCAATAGTGACTATTACACCGACGAATATATTCATCTACAAACAAACTAAGAAGGTATAGATCGAATACATACCCGGCATGCATCACCAATAGTGACTATTACACCGACGAACATATTCATCTACAAATAAACTAAGAAGGTATAGATCGAATACATACCCGGCATGCATCACCAATAGTGACTATTACACTGACGAACATATTCATCTACAAATAAACTAACGGTAACAAGAACCCTCAAGATCGTGAAAACTCATCAGAACCAGTCGACTTATTCTGTAATAAGTCGACTGCCTCGAGAACCAATATCCAAGATTATAACAAGTGCAGTAAGTCGACTTAATCAACCATCAGTCGACTCACCCGAAGCAATTACCAATAATTTCTCAAGAACAATCCAAGTGCTAACAGTATAAGATGACTTATAAAAATCATAAGTAGACTTATCAATAATATAAGATGACTTATAAAAATCATAAGTAGACTTATCAAAAGTATAAGATGACTTATAAAAAATCATAAGTAGACTTATCAAAAGTATAAGATGACTTATCAAAACATAAGTCGACTTAAAAAGGAGACATAAGTCGACTTATAAGAACATAAGTCGACTTATAAAAACATAAGTCGACTTACCCGAGAGAAATTCTACGATAACTTTGAAAAATAAATTCTAAGTGTACCAGTCGACTGAGAAGGGTCTAAGTCGACTGTCCAGAACGGATTTTCGAGAAAAACTAAAGATACAATAGCTGGGTCGTACCAGTCGACTGATACATAGACCCAGTCGACTGTCGGCCTACAGATCTCACAAATTAGGTCTGTAATCAATAAACAATACTGGAGTCTATCTCAATACCAATTTTCTTCCTCAACTCACATCTAATCCAATTCGTAATCACAAGGCCCAGAGATTCATCCATCCAATTTCTTATTTTATAGTCATAATCGAATCTTAACATATTTCAAACAATCAAGAATTGTCAATCGAGATCTACTAATCTATCTTAGATTTCATATGAATAAAATAATAACAACCAGTGCATCGACCATATGCAAGATACAAATTATCAAAACAAACAACATATAAGCATACTCATAAACAAAGCAAATTCATATCACTCACCTTTTAGAATCAAGAAGAATCCACAAGCCTTCCTCTTGCTAGATCCAAGAACTCCTTCTTCAATCACCAAGAGAATAGAAATATAATAAGATCTGAGTTGTGCAGCGAATGACGGCTGCAAACTCTCTTATATAGGTCGGGATCAAGTATTAGGGTTTAGGAATTACATTTGCAAAACAATCCATCCAAATACAATTATATATATATATATCTTCTTTTGGAAATTCATCTCATAATTCATTAAAATTAGGATTTATATGAAAATATACTTCTATACCTTAACAAATACTGATCGGAAAGTCCAGTAAATACATTTTGCACTTCAACCCTTAAAATTGTCAATTTTGCAAATAAGCCCTTCTTTTATTAAAATTTGCAAATAGTACTAATTAAATTCAGAAAAATCCGAAAAAATACTACATAATTCCAAAATAATAAATAATGATTTTTCATAAAGAATTCTTAATTTTTCAAGCATCTCAAAACTCATTTGCACGTGTTTTGCACGTGTACAAAAGATAGATCAATTAAATCCTCAGAAATTCTTTTAAATTCATTTTCAAATAATAAAATAATATTTGAAAATACGGGGTTCTACATCACTCCCTCCTTAGAAGAGTTCTGTCCTCAGAACTACGGCTAATGAGGTCCGAACAACCCACTAATAACGATTGAAAACTCATAGATAGAAATATAACTTTAGGAAATACAATCACGTAAAAGAATGCATTCCAACAAAACAAACACATCATACATAAGAAACAACTTCATGCAAGATTTCAGAAAAGACAATCTTCCGCTGCGCGACTCTGATAACTTGCCATCGGAAGCCACGCTGCAACAACTACCTAACTCCTGCATCCCACTCAGACCTTCTGCTCATCCTTCCAAGAATCAGTGGCCACTCCCTCCTTAGAAAAGGACATGACTAAGGATAGCCACCTCAAACACATTTCTCATTCACATCCATACCCTATGGCAAAACCATAACCATATCCCAAACCAAACATCATGTTTTAACTCTATGTGATACTCACACTCTAATGTCCACACCTAGGTACTCACTCTCTAGTGTCCACACCTAGGTTGGTTTTCATACTATGTCTATTATTATCATTGAAGCAGGCTCTGATACCAAACTGTAGCGCCCTGAATTTCTAAATACGAAACTTTAGAAAATACGTGGCACTTTCCCAGCGATCCACTTCAATGTAACAACATACATAGCCAAAAACTCAAATCATTTTATTCCAAATCTTTATTACAATAATCTTTAACATTTACAGCGGAAATACAAACACTTTAAATTACAACAATTCCTTTTTCAATACTCTTCTTTACAACAGTTTACACATGGCTCTATTATAACACTCTTAACCTCTACAGCTAACCCAAGCATCCAAGCCTCCAATTCTAAGCAACCTGCAACATGAGGCTAGAGTTGAACCCTAACCCCCAAAACTACGGGGTCAGCCATAACTGGTGTGAGTGATATAAACAACAAACATAAACAAACAAATAAACATAAGCAACATGTACTGAACAAAATACATAAACTGAACATGTAATCTGAAACAAGAACGATAGGCCAGTACGAGCGTGAAGTCAAGTCGAGAAACAATAACATCGATCAAATATCCATCAATCAATCTCTCTCAAAATATGTACAACTCAACTGTACAGAACAGTCGACTGTTCAAAGGACCAGTCGACTGATCAGAACAACAATAATCCTCACCTCTCTGAATATGCCCATCTCTCAATAAGTCTCAATACCATGATGTGTGTCCAACAATCGATCACCAATAATGCCATAGATCGGATACCCATATATCCATCTACAAAACTAAAGAGGGTATAGATCGAATACATACCCGGCATGCATCACCAATAGTGACTATTACACCGACGAACATATTCATCTACAAATAAACTAAGAAGGTATAGATCGAATACATACCCGGCATGCATCACCAATAGTGACTATTACACCGACGAACATATTCATCTACAAATAAACTAAGAAGGTATAGATCGAATACATACCCGGCATGCATCACCAATAGTGACTATTACACCGACGAACATATTCATCTACAAATAAACTAAGAAGGTATAGATCGAATACATACCCGGCATGCATCACCAATAGTGACTATTACACCGACGAATATATTCATCTACAAACAAACTAAGAAGGTATAGATCGAATACATACCCGGCATGCATCACCAATAGTGACTATTACACCGACGAACATATTCATCTACAAATAAACTAAGAAGGTATAGATCGAATACATACCCGGCATGCATCACCAATAGTGACTATTACACCGACGAACATATTCATCTACAAATAAACTAACGGTAACAAGAACCCTCAAGATCGTGAAAACTCATCAGAACCAGTCGACTTATTCTGTAATAAGTCGACTGCCTCGAGAACCAATATCCAAGATTATAACAAGTGCAGTAAGTCGACTTAATCAACCATCAGTCGACTCACCCGAAGCAATTACCAATAATTTCTCAAGAACAATCCAAGTGCTAACAGTATAAGATGACTTATAAAAATCATAAGTAGACTTATCAATAATATAAGATGACTTATAAAAATCATAAGTAGACTTATCAAAAGTATAAGATGACTTATAAAAAATCATAAGTAGACTTATCAAAAGTATAAGATGACTTATCAAAACATAAGTCGACTTAAAAAGGAGACATAAGTCGACTTACCCGAGAGAAATTCTACGATAACTTTGAAAAATAAATTCTAAGTGTACCAGTCGACTGAGAAGGGTCTAAGTCGACTGTCCAGAACGGATTTTCGAGAAAAACTAAAGATACAATAGCTGGGTCGTACCAGTCGACTGATACATAGACCCAGTCGACTGTCGGCCTACAGATCTCACAAATTAGGTCTGTAATCAATAAACAATACTGGAGTCTATCTCAATACCAATTTTCTTCCTCAACTCACATCTAATCCAATTCGTAATCACAAGGCCCAGAGATTCATCCATCCAATTTCTTATTTTATAGTCATAATCGAATCTTAACATATTTCAAACAATCAAGAATTGTCAATCGAGATCTACTAATCTATCTTAGATTTCATATGAATAAAATAATAACAACCAGTGCATCGACCATATGCAAGATACAAATTATCAAAACAAACAACATATAAGCATACTCATAAACAAAGCAAATTCATATCACTCACCTTTTAGAATCAAGAAGAATCCACAAGCCTTCCTCTTGCTAGATCCAAGAACTCCTTCTTCAATCACCAAGAGAATAGAAATATAATAAGATCTGAGTTGTGCAGCGAATGACGGCTGCAAACTCTCTTATATAGGTCGGGATCAAGTATTAGGGTTTAGGAATTACATTTGCAAAACAATCCATCCAAATACAATTATATATATATATATCTTCTTTTGGAAATTCATCTCATAATTCATTAAAATTAGGATTTATATGAAAATATACTTCTATACCTTAACAAATACTGATCGGAAAGTCCAGTAAATACATTTTGCACTTCAACCCTTAAAATTGTCAATTTTGCAAATAAGCCCTTCTTTTATTAAAATTTGCAAATAGTACTAATTAAATTCAGAAAAATCCGAAAAAATACTACATAATTCCAAAATAATAAATAATGATTTTTCATAAAGAATTCTTAATTTTTCAAGCATCTCAAAACTCATTTGCACGTGTTTTGCACGTGTACAAAAGATAGATCAATTAAATCCTCAGAAATTCATTTAAATTCATTTTCAAATAATAAAATAATATTTGAAAATACGGGGTTCTACAAAGGCTGTCGCTACACCCTTTCGTTAAGCGGGTCTTGAATTGGGCAAATTTAAGCCTGATGCAGTACGGCCCCAACTCTTGGAAGCACTTGATCTGCTTCATCTTGAAGTGCCAAGAGAAAGGGGTCAAGCCGAGGCTGACGTACTTCCGCACTGTCTTGGGGATCAGCTCATTGGGCGATGCGGAGGGGATCTTCTACTTGTCACCTAGGCCTCATAAGAAGGTGATGCATGGCCATCCGGACTCCATCAAAGGGTGGAAAAAGAAGTATTTCATAGTCCGGCGCGAGAAGTCTTGGGGGATTCCGACCTCTTGGAATTTCTTTAAGCCGAACCATAAGCCTCCGAAGCGTAGCGAGCTGACGAAGAAAGAGTGGGCGAAGGTGGAGAAGATTGTTGCGGGGCACAACATAGCGTGGCCCCGAGTGACGGAGATGCACCTGGCCCGAGCCGGACTGAGCCCAGTCGACCCTAGTATGTTTTTGTTCCGAATTTTCGTATCTTTCTGCTTTCGTGTTAACGTTAGCCCCTCTTCTTTTATTTTTGCGGAGATGACGTCCAAGCAGTTCGACGACAGGCGGGCCTTGTTGGAGGTTACCGCCAAGAGGAGGGCAGAGAAGGAAAAGAAGGCAGAGCAGGATAAGGCGGCTGCTCAGGACACAGGGTCCAGCAAGGGACCGACCTCGGCGGCCGTGGAGCCGTCCCGAAGAGAACCAAGAAGCAACACCACACGCCGAGGGCGTCTCGGGAAGTGGGGGGAAGCTCGGGTAGCAAAAGGACTTCTGAGGCCCCGGAGCAGAGACTTCCCCCAACTCGGCCCACTGCAGAGCAGATGGTGGGGCAACAGGGACTTCGGCCGCATGCTCCTGATTGGTCAGTTGTCGCAGGGGACTCCCTCTTTGAAGGTCCTGTGGCCATCGAGGTGGTTAGGAAAATTGCCACCAAGCGAAATCGCATGGCGCTGGCGGTGCAGACGTCTGAGATGGCCTTCATGCGGTGGTCTCAGACGCAGATCTCGGTGAGTGTTTGTGACCTTGTACTGAGTTTAGATTCTAGGATTTATCTGACTTTTTCTTTCTCAGACAGGCGATGCTTCACAGGCAGCACTTTCAGAAGTGCTTGGAGAAGGAGGTCCTCGTCGAGAGGAGGAACGCGGAGAAGTATCTGTGCAAATTGAACAGGGCGAAGGACAAGCTAAAGGAGGCTCGGAGCATGGAGGCTGTCCACGAGGCCCATATGGCCTCGATATTCGACCACCACAGGAAGGACGTGGATCGTCTCAAGGAGAAGGTCCAGGAGGAAGCCGAGAAGGGGCAGAAGGCCCTAGAGCAGGCGGAGATCACCATGGCGGATGCCCTGATCCTGGCACAGGACGAGGCCTATGACAGGGCCAAGGAGCATTTCCAGTTGATCTATCCGGACTAGAGGGTCGACCACCTTCACTACAACTGGCAGTCGGAGCTTCCGCCGACACCCGGTGGCGAAGAGATGGGGGGTGACCCGGCTGACGAAGAGGTGCCACCCCCCTCAAGCATAGCTTAGGTTTTTTCTTTTTTGCTTTTGTATATGCCTCGCACGGACTGGCCACCGCATTTTGTAGCACAATTTTTGAAACTAATGAATGATAATTTTTGGCTGATGCTCCATGACTTGTGCTTCTTTAGTCTCTTTTTGTGACTTGTTGTTTCTCTCGTCTTTTTGATAGACGCACGAGGTCTTGGGTGTCGATCATATTTCTGCCAAGGCCTTCTTGGTCCGAGCGGGGCTGGAGGCAATGGAGGCGGTTCTGGCTTGCCAACGAAAACAGGCTCGGAACCGAGCGGCCGCAGTGAATTATTTCATGAACAAGTCTAGGAAGCTCGGCTTGGAGGTCGCTCGTCTGAGGAAAGCCATAGCCGACCGGGACTGGTGGGTAATCGAGACGAACTGGTCAATCTCGGATGCCTCGAGTGGGTGGTCGGCTTTGGAGTCTTTCCTTTGTGAGGCCGTTGTTGAGAAAGAGTTGGAGATTCGCAGCTGAAGTTGGTGCTAGGCGCCGGTTTGATTGAGGAGGCGAGCAATTCGGTATTAGGGCCATCTCCGACCTTTTTATTGAAGGGGGCCTAGCCTGATGATGCGGGGAGCTCAGTCGCTGGAGTGCCTTCCCCGGTCGGGCCGGCCGAGCATGAGAAGGAAACCGAAGGAAGCACCAAATTTGAGTTTTAAGCTGAGCATGAGTGATTTGTAAGCTTTCCATTGTATTTGTGCCACCGTTTCCGGCGCGCGATGAGTAATAATAAAAAGAACTCCCGACTCCTTTAACCTTGACAATTTTATTGCATGAGGATTGTTGCCGGGCTCGACCTTACAGGGGGGTCACCGCCGAGGTGGAAGACCATGCAATTACTTTGATCAGGCAGCGCATAAGCAGTGGCATTTCGTCTTTCGTCGTTTGGAATTTCCAGATGCAATAATTGCGCTTCTTAGGGGGCTATATAACCCCCCCTCCTTATTGGTGGTCAGGAATTGAGATTGGTCGATCTGCCATTCGATTTGGGTGCCTGCCGAAGGCGGGCGCCCCAAAATTAGAACTTTGGTCTGAGGACTTCAGATTGGTGGCGCACCAATCACCCTTGAACAATTCGGGGTTTTGGCCTTGAGGGCCGTAAGACCCCGGGTTGTTCGTTGGTGAGTGGTGGGCCGATTAATTGATTCGGAGGCTCGGAGGATCGCAGAGAGCCTTGGGTCGGTGGCTCCCTGCCGCCCTCGAACAATTCGGGGTTTTGGCTTTTGAAAGCTGCAAACCCCGAGTTGCTCGCGGGTGAGAGGAGGGTCAGACAACGACTCGAAGCTCGGGGTGTTTGCCGAAGGCGGGCGCCCTAAACCTTAATGAAAACATTGCTGAAGTGGTCTTGGCGGAAGGTTGCCGCCGAGCGTATTAGTCGAGTGGCTTTGAAGAAAGCCACGGCCTTGCTCAGGATCGACGACGAGCCCCCACACTTGTTCTCAGGAAGACGGTACGGGTGTAGCCGGCAGTTGCCGCTATGCGCATAGGTTGATGGGCTTGAAGAAGCCCAAACCATGCTAGGGGCAGATGCCAAGCTCCCACACCGGAGAAAAAGCCGGTAATGGGCGTAGCTGAACGTAGTCGCCGAGCAGATATGTTGAGTGGCTTTAAAGACAGCCACGGCCTTGATCGGGGTCGACGACGAGCCCCCACACTTTTTCTCAGGAAGATGGTACGGGTGTACCTAGCGGTTGCCGCCGTGTGCATAGGTTGATGGGCTTGAAGAAGTCCAAACCATGCTAGGGGCAGATGCCGAGCCCTCACACTGGGAAGAAAGCCAGTACTGGGCGTAGCTGAACATAGTCACCGAGCGTATCAGTTGAGTGGCTTTGAAGAAAGCCATGACCTTGCTCGGGGTCGACGACGAGCCCCCACACTTGTTCTCAGGAAGACGGTACGGGTGTAGCTGGCAGTTGCCGCCGTGCGGATAGGTTGATGGGCTTGAAGAAGCCCAAACCATGCTAGGGGTAAATGCCGAGACCCCACACTGGGGAGAAAGCCAGTAATGGGCGTAGCTGAACGTAGTCGCCGAGCGCATCGGTCGAGTGGCTTTGAAGAAAGCCACGGCCTTGCTTGGGGTGGACGACGAGTCCCCATACTTGTTCTCAGGAAGACGGTACGAGTGTAGCTGGCGGTTGGCGTCGTGCGCATAGGTTGATGGGGAATAACGGCCTCTGTGCCGTATGTTAGATTGAATGGCGACTCTCCTATGGGGATTCTCTTTGTCATCCGGTGGGCCCAGAGAACGCTCGGCAGCTCATCGACCCATAATCCCTTGGAAGAGTTATTGAGTTGTTTCTTGAGACCGTCAAGGATTTGGCGGTTCGCGTTCTCGGCCTGACTGTTTGACTGCGGGTGACACACCGAAGAGAAGCGCTACTAGATCCCGAGATCTTTGCAGAACTTTCGGAAATATTTACCCGCGAATTGAGTCCCATTGTCCGTGATGAGCACCTGTGGGATCCCGAACCGGCAGACGATGTGTTTCCAGAAAAACTGTTGGGTCTGCTAGTCGGTGATCGTGGCTAATGGCTCGGCCTCGATCCACTTGGTGAAGTAAACGATTGCCACTATGAGAAACTTTCATTGGCCTGTTGCCTTCGGGAATGGGCCTACCAGATCCATCCCCCACATTGCAAAAGGGGTCGGACTAGCTATGGAACGGAGGTTCGCTTGTGGAGCCCTTTTCATAGGAGAGAACCGTTGACAGGGGCCACACTTCTTGACCAGAGCGAGGGCATCTTGTAGCATTGTAGGCCAGTAATACCCGTGATTCAGAGCCTTTCGAGTGAGCGAGCGGCTTCCCATATGGCACCCGCCGATTCTTTCATGCAGCTCTTTGAGAGCATACTTTGATTCATCGGGGGTTAGGTAGCGGAGGTAGGGTCTTCCGTCCGTGGTTGTGTATGACCTTTTGAAGAGGGTCGCGTTGATCACGGCGAACCTTTCTGAACGGACCCTGACCTGCTCGCTTCGGCTTGGTCTTCGGGGAGCTCTCCCTTGATTAGAAATTTCTTGATAAGAGTGGTCCAGTCGGCGGGAAGGGCTCCGTCTTCAATGCAGAGAGTCTCGGGGAAGTCTATACTCGGCTTTAGAAGAACTTTGATCAGGACGGTGTGATCGAGGCCTTCGAAGGATGAGGAAGCCAACTTCGACAGAGTGTCGGCCTGGGTATTCTGTTCCCTGGGAATCCTAAAGACCGCCCACTCGTCGAAGGACGTCAATAGCCATTGGACCACGGCTAGGTACTTGATCATCCGATCGTCAGGGGCCTCGTACACTCCGGTGATCTGGTTGACTACGAGTTGAGAGTAACTGAAGGCTCTGATCTGTCTGGCGTCGGCCTGACTCGCTAGGGTGAGCCCGGCGATCATGGCCTCATACTCAGCCTCGTTGTTAGAGGCCGAAAAGTTAAGGCGGAGGCAATATTGAAGGAGGAAACCATCGGGACCCCGCAGAATGATGCCCACACCACTCCCCGCTTCGCAGGAGGAACCATCGACGTAAACTTCCCACGCCTGGTCGGCCTCCTTACTTTCGAGTTGCTCGGAGATGGTGTATTCTGAGATGAATTTGGCGAGGGCCAGCCCTTTAATGGCCGTCCTTGGCTGATAGCCGATGTCGTATTGACTGAGCTCGATCGACCATTTGACTAGTCGTCCAGAGCTCTTGGACTTATAGAGCACGGCCTTCAGAGGCTGGTCTATGAGCACTTGGATTGAATGTGCCTGGAAATAGGGACAGAGCTTCCGCGCGGCCATGACCAAGGCATATGCTATCTTCTCCATTCTAGAGTATCTGGTCTCAACGGCGAGCAGAACCTTGCTCACATAGTACAGAGGCTTTTGGACTCCTTCCTCTTCTCAGACGAGGACGACGCTAAGCACGCTCTCCGAAGCTGAAAGGTAAAGCCAGAGGGGCTTACCTGGTTCGGGCTTGCTGAGGAGAGGAGGGTTGGTGAGGTACTCCTTCAATTGGGCGAACGCCTCTTGCTACTGAGTACCCCACTCGAATCCTCCAATTTTGTGCAGCACCTTGAAGAAGGGGAGGGACTTCTCTCCGGACTTGGATAGGAAATGGCCGATGGCCGCTAGTCTTTCCGTGAGCCTCTGAACTTCCTTGATGTTTCTGGGAGGGGCCATGTCTATTATGGCCTGGATTTTTTTGGGATTCGCCTCAAAGCCGCACTGGCTAACGATAAAACCGAGGAATTTTTCCGAGGAGACGCCGAATGCACACTTCGTCGGATTGAGCCTCATGTTGTGGGTCCGAAGGACCCCGAAGGCCTCTTCCAGGTCAGCGACGTGATCCTGTCCCTGTTGGCTCTTGACGAGCATGTCGTCAACATACACCTCCATGTTATGCCCAATTTGATCCTTGAAGACCCGGTTAACGAGCATCTGATAAGTAGCACCGGCGTTCTTCAGCCCGAAGGGCATAACTCGGTAGCAATAAAGCCCTTGGTCCGTGACTAAGGACGTCTTGCCTATATCGGGAGGGAACATTCAGATTTGGTTGTAGCCAGAGAAGGCGTCCATGAAGGATAGGAGCTCGTGACCTGATGTGGCATCGATCAGAGCGTTGACGCTGGGGAGAGGAAACAGATCTTTGGGGCATGCCTTGTTGAGGTCTGTGAAGTCTATGCAGATCCTCCAGCCCCCGCTCACCTTTTTGACCATCACAACGTTCTTAGCCACTCGGGGTAGCTGACCTCCTGTATGAAACGAGTGGACAAGAGTTTGTCCACCTCTGCTTTCACCACCTGCTGTCGCTCCGGGACGAACTTACGTCGCTTCTGGACGATCGGCTTCGAGTCGGGGGTCACGCTGAGTTTGTGCATGATGAGGTCCTCAGAGATATCGGGCATATCGGTGGAAGCCTTCCAGGCGAAGAGATCGACATTGCGGCCAATACAGTCGATCATGGCTGATTTGAGGTTGGGACCGAGGGAGCAGCTCACTCGAAAACACCATGACGCGTTCCCTATCTCGAACGAGACAACTTCTAATTCATCTGCCGGCTCTGGTTCGGGCTGGGTTCTTTCGGGCTGTAGCTCGACGGCATCCAGGGGGAACACACCACCCCCGATCTCCGTCATATAGCACGCTCGTGCCGCTTCTTGGTTCCCTCGGAAAACTCCGACACCTGACTTGGTAGGAAATTTCAGCTTTTGGTGGTAGGCCGAGGAAACCGCCTGGAGGGAGTAGAGCCCGGGACGGCCGAGGATGGCATTGTAGGCTACCTTGACGTTTACAACCATAAAGTTCATCGACTCGGTTCGCCTGTGAGGGGTCGTACCGGTGACGTCTAAGGTCGCGATACCCTCGATTGGCACCGGGATGCCAGAGAACCCATGCAGAGTGTACCCGGCTGGCTTCAGCTTATCCCTGGAGAGATTCAGGTTCTCAAAGGCCTCAAGGAAGAGGATGTTTACCAAGCTCCCATTGTCCACGAGAATACGACGGAACTCGAAGTTCGTCATGCTGAGGCTGATGACGAGCGCATCACAGTGCAGGAGCCGAACTCCCTCTAGGTCTTTCCCAGAGAAGGAGACAGGGAGTTGCTGGACCTGGGGGGAGAGGGGCCCTAGACAGCGTTGACCCCATGGACGAACGCCTTGCGGGAGGTGTTGGACTCCCCTCCCATGGGTCACCCATGGATGCAATGCAAAATGGCTTGACCCTCGGGTTCTTCATGCTCGGGGTCCCGCTCGGGATGCTGTCTGAGTGCTCGAGGAGGAGGGGAAGGCCTCCTATTCCTCGTGTCCCTCTGGTCCCGAGCTTCGTCCCGTTTGAACACCCGGAGGTACCCTCATTGGATGAGGGCCTCGATGGTCAGTGTCGTGCCCGTTGTCGCGGTAGAAACGGCAGTAGAACCGCTGATCCCTTTTCTTGTTGTTGTTGGTCAGTCGGAGAGAGAATTGTATGAGGTCTCTGTCTTCGATTGCTAAGAGAATAGTTGATATGTTCAGCGGAGTGTACCTCTCGAAGCGGGGGACCAGAGGAACCCATTTTATGGTGCCCCCATCCTTTGGGACCTTTTTTGCTGGCTCCGCCTCGTCGGCCTTTCGCTTCCCCTTCCCGGGAATTTCCTTGGAGTCCTCGGGATTCAGGGCCTCCTCGGTCCGGATGTACTTTTCGACCCGATTGAGGAGGTCGGGGAAATCGACCGGAGACTTCTTCGTCAGGGATGCCTTCAGCTTACCGTGCAGGACTTTGTGCCGGAATGCTGCCGAGGCGACTGCTGGGTCGAGGGCGAAGACTGACCTCGCCTCAGTAGTGAACCTTCGGACGAATAGCCGAAGCGACTCTCCTTTCTTCTGTTAGAGGCCCAGCAGGAACGCGCTCGTTTTCTTGGCTTTTCGTCTGGTCACAAAGTGGGCGAGGAAGTTGCCCTCCAGTTGGTTGAAAGAGTAGGTGGAGTCGGGGCGGAGCTTGGAGAACCATTCCCGAGCTGGACCCCGGAGGGTGGCGGGGAAGGCACGGCACAGGAGGGGATCCGATGCACTGTGAATCATCATGAGGGTCTTGAAGCCCTCCATGTGATTAGCAGGATCACCCTCGCCATCATAAGTTTCGAATTGAGGTGGGCAGAAGTTCTGGGGTATTTCCGCCTGCAAGATGGCGGTGGAGAAAGGAGGTCGGGTGGGCCTGTGGCCCTGGGCCGGCCTTGGGCCACCGTCGCCGAAGTGGTCGAGGCGGTCATCCATTTCTTGGAGGCGCTTCAAGATGTCATCGTCATATTCCGACGGGACTGTCGGGCCTCGAGAAGCGCTGGCCTCGACATCCGAGCGCGAACGAGAGCGGTGGACCGTCTCGTCGACTGGGGTCCTACGGATGGCCTCTATGATTTCTTTTCGAAAGTCTTGGAACTCCTGGTGGGTGACCGGAGCTTGCTCAGCCCGGTTTTGTTGAGCCAACGGCCGCCGGCCGACACGGCTGAGCACCGGCCCCCGCCCTTGGGACGGAGGTCTGGGATGGTTCGGGACCGAGTTGGAAGCGGCCCCTCCCCTAGTTTGGCTTGCCTGTCGATTCTGGATGACCCCTCGTAGGTCGGGTAAGATCGAACGGGAGGCCCCTGATTGGTGTCCGTGGCTGATCCCCGGGTTGTTGGATCCATGAGCATCGGCGGGGACGTCCTGAGGAGGCACGTCCTGCCGACGCGCTGAGGCAATAACTCTCCTGGCCTTGGGTGCCATGTGAGCTCGGGTTGACGGGGTACCGTTGATAGCTGAGCTCGGACCCGCGTCTGCACTAGAAAAGTTCCCATAGACGGCGCCAACCTGATGCGGTTTATTTTTGGGGGATGTGTGGATGCACCGGGTGTGAGTTCTTCTCGATTTGTATTAGTGGAGGAAACTTTAGTGCGGACGGTGGCACCGACCCTCAGCTGGGGGGAACGGTTTAGGAGTAGGCATGGGTGAGGCGGAGACTGGATGCTCGGCTCGGATCTGGAGGCTCGGATCCGGAGTCTCGTGTACCTGCACACGGTCTAGGAACACTGGGGTTGGTCTCGGTGGCAGACCCTCCGACGATCTAGTCAGCTACTGAAGGAGTAACAGTAACTAGGGTTTGAGAGGGAAAAAATGGATTACCTTGGCAAGGGGTAGATGGTCTGGTACTTATAGGAGAAGCCAACCGGGTCTGGACCCGTTTGGGGCCGGGTCTGGACCCGGTTGCCCGTGGGCCTGACGTGGCAGAAGCCCAAGCGGTATAGGGCTGACGTGGCGGAGGCCTGGACGGTTTCCAGGTTGACGTGGCAGACCCGAATGATCCGGCGGTGCACACTTTATGAGGAGATCCTGTGGCCCAGGATGGGCCACGTCATCTGACCCATATCACTATCCAATATTTCTTGGGAAAAAAGTTATCTATACTATTAGAAAAAAATTCGAGGGAAATCTCCTCTTAGAAAATTAATGAAGGGATCATCTAAGGCCAGATTTCAGATGTTTCATTGTAAAGATGTCGGTATCATGCATATTTTTTGAATAATAGATTACATCGTAACCTGGCCTCAAACATAAGATATCCCTTTACACATTTCCAATGAGAATATTATGTTCATAATTTTGAAGAATAAGGTAGAGTATGACCACTATGTTTCATTAATAAAATGTTAATAAAACAAATTCAGAGTACCGATCAAAATACAGAGTCTAACAATACATAAATAAAACATATAGCCTTCTCCGGACATGGAAGGGTGGGACAATCATAGAAACCTACAAAAAAGGTAAATCCAAGTTAAATGTGTGCCCTTCTTCATCTTTGCATTATAAATTTGCATGTCGTTCAAAAGCCTGCCAATACATGATTGATGTGGATAAAAATCTGGCCTCATCTGAGCCGTCTGATCCCATCAATATCCTGAAACCCACCAGAGCAAGCATGGGCCGCTAACTAGCTCTCTACACTCAACCGGCCCATAGAGAATGGTCAACCCGGTCCATTAGGGTTCCCTCTCTCTGCCTATAAATAACAGACCCTCTCCAATGTGACCAAGTAATAAACTTTTAGACTCCAAAATTCTATTTCTCCTTTTTTCACTTCCTGTCACTGACTTGAATGTCGGAGGGTCTGCCACTGAAAAAACTCCCAGTGTTTCTGGACTTTGTGCAGGAGTCCAACGACCGACAGCAAGGGCAACCACAACAGATCTGCTTCCCATCTGTTCCAGACCTACGGCTAAGATCTATCCACCCCCTTCATAAATCGAACGCATCATCTGTTGCTCCCACACCCTAATAACAACATCAATGATCTTGTTGGATTTTAAGGAATATGTGCATCTTAAAGTAACGTCTCTGTAATCCTATGATAGGGAAGGTTGTCTATGAGGATCCTATGAAGTAAACAATTTCTTTCCCTCTAAGTTAGAACAGAGTAAAGTAATCTAATTTATCTAAAGAGGATATAACTACTATATTTAAAATTCTAATAAACATTTTATAAATCAGAATAAAGTCCTAAGTTTCATATAGTTCATAATCATCTGACTTACGCGAATTAGTGGAAAGATGAAATTGCCCACAATTTTATGCTTAAAGTACAGTTAGAAGGTTTGATAATGCTCACTATTTTACGTAATTCGGCCATCACATCTGTAATCGAAAATTTTGCCATACTGACCCATTTTTGAAAATATTTGGCGTTCTGACCCACTTTCGAAAACAATTAGCCAACTGATCCAGTTTTGGACACGTCAGCAAAAATCGTTATTGGGAAAAACGGCATAGATTATTTACATGCCGTTTTCCCCAATAACGACATCTATATTAAAAAAAGTGTCATGCCGTTATTTGGAGTAACGGCATAGGTTATTTTGTTTTTCGACAGCTTGTAGTAGAGAAAAAATTACAAGTGTGAAAACCTTATAACAGATGCCGTTATTTCAAATAACGACATTCACAATACTGATGCCATTATTTGGAATAACGACATCAGTTATAATTTTTTTTAATAAAAAAGTAACTTATTATTCATCTTTTCTGACGAATAAGTTAATTTTATAAAATTTTTTTTATAACTGATGCCGTTATTCCAAATAACGGCATCAGTTATAATTTTTATACATAAAAAATTAACTTATTATTCATCCTCTCTGTTTCCAAACAACGGCAACAGTTCATTTATATACCGATAACGGCATCAGTCATTCGAATGTCGTTATTGGGGATAACGGCATTATTTATAAGTTTTTTTCACACTTAGAATTTTTTTAAAGTTAGAAGATTCACACTTATAAGAGAAATATACTGATGCCGTTATTCCAAATAACGGCCTGGTAAAAAAAATGTAAAATAGGTGCCGTTATTGAACGTAAATAACCTATGCCGTTATTTTCAATAACGGTTTATGCTGACGTGTTCAAAACTGGATCAGATCGCTAATTGTTTTCGGAAGTGGGTCAGACCCCCAAATATTTTCAAAAAGTGGGTCAGTACATCAAATCTTTCTCTCTAATCTCTAATCTCCAATCTCTAATATTATAATGGGAGAGTTGGAGTTGTAATATTGTCAACATAAAAACCCGTGCGTTGCACGTGCAATTCCAACTCTCTCATTAATTACAATAAAAACAAACAAATAAAAAAAAATCTACCTATTTAAAACGTGTAACGCACGTGCAAAATAATTTTACAATATTTTTTAAATACTAAGCATACGCATATGTTACACGTATAACTCAAATTCTACTTATAAACACGTGCATTGCACGTATAAATTGTAGATTTTCCTTCAAAATATTTTTATCAATTACGTGCAACGCACGTCCAACTCCAAAACTATTTCTTAATACGTAAATTGCACGTGACAATCCTCCAACTTTTATCAAAACGTGCATAGCACGTAAAAAATACTAGTTATGCTTAATTGCCCTCCTTGATAAGACCTGGCAAATGGGCCTGGTCTGCATAGGGTCACACTTCTACGAGTCAAACGGGTAGGGTAAGAAAGCCATTGTAACAACACACTGTATATTTTTGGGGTACCATTATTCTGGGGTACCATTCTACTGGTGCTTTCCTCGCTGTATCGGGTCATCCAATGGGTTTAAGGCGGCGGTGTTGTGCGGCCCTGCCGGCAGCTGCAAGGTAGCTTCGGCCGTTTGCCACGAGGTCTCCTCGGCCAGATGTGGTTCCAGGTTTTTTGGGAGTCTGCCCCAGATCCCTTTCAGTTGGATTGCTTTTCGGTGTGGAGCATCCACGTCGCCGGATTGTGCCTTTCGCCTCCAGTGTCTTGTTGCATTTACTTGCGGCCCCTTGGGATTATGTTGTCTATTTTCTCGTTGTCTTCTTTGTTATTTTTGCTAATTCTTGCTCCATTTTACGGCTTGTAAAATTTGACGTTTTTATTATCATTAATATATTTAATTTTTGTCTGATGGCTGGGGTCGTAAGACCCTATCCGATTCATAAAAAAAAAAACAACACACTGTATAAGGGTACAACTACTAGCCTATATACCTTCATTATCACCAACAAATTCTTCTCTATAGACTAGGCTATGGCCGGCAACAATATGCCAAATGTCATCGTCGATATATACTAAGGTCGATATATACTAAGAATGCTAATATATAAAGCACTAATCTAACCTCGATATTTTTATACTTACATAGTCGCTATACTTACATAGTCGCTTCTGTACACTCTTGTATCGAAAGAATACATTGAAGGGAAGAGAAAGAGATGGCAGATTGGGGCCCTGTGGTGATTGCGGTGGTGCTGTTCATTTTGCTCACCCCGGGGCTTCTCTTTCAGCTTCCAGGCAACGGACGGGCAGTGGAGTTTGGTAACTTTAAGACGAGCCCGGTCTCCATCTGCGTTCACACTGTCATCTTCTTCGGCCTCATCACCATCTTCCTCATAGCCATCGGAGTTCACATAACTACCGGATAATTAAGAAGCAGAAACACAAGGAGAAATTTTGGAGAAGTTCGATTCGAAGTAGGTAGTGTTGGTTCTGTTACATGTGTCTGATACGTATTCTCCGTTCTTTTCAGCTGATTAGTTTGACGCTATAATGATTCTCGTTATTGATGTTCTTATGTTTGATGAACAGGACTCCCAGTTGGGGACTGATCGATCATGTTTGCAATTTGTTTTTTACATTAATTGCTAGTTTATATGAGAGTTGGGGGGGAAATTATAAGCTACAATTTCTGGAAGAGAAATGATGTGTGACCTACACTTGTGCTGCGCACGCAATGTGTGCTTCACTATTTCTTGTAGTAGAATGTCTCTTTTAGTTTCTTCTGTACTCAATAAGATGGAAATTATGTATGTGTATGGCACAAACATGTGACCATCGCATAGTCGACTTGAGAAAGTTCCGATCCGATGAAATTTTGTTGAACGCGACCACCTTGTTTTAATGATCTTATGCTCTCCTGTTATGGGAAAATAGAAGCTCCCATGCATTCTGTTTGTAAAAGAAATATGATTAGCCTCAACTAGCATGGGCAGAATGAAAATAAAATGAATCTTGCATCTTGTACTCTTATGCAGGTATTTTAGCAAGTACTTATTGTAAAAATGACTGACATAAGAGTTTCCTCAACTATAGTTATATGTACTGTCAGCTAGCATCTCCGAGGTAATCTTACTTCCATTAGCCGATAGCAAGCAAGAATGTTTGATGTCAGATTCAAATACTTGTCATTCAGTTGAACACAATTAGGCCATCAATGCCAGCCCATTACTTTAACTAAGAAGCAAAAAGAGCAAGGAGTGGGCCCAGTACTGGGTAGGTTTAGCTAGCAGTTTCTAGGCCCTAATTAATATAAGTTGGTGTTAGTTAAAATATCTGTATCATAATAATAGTCATGACAGGAAACCATTGCCTTTGTATCATCATCAATCTGGATAGAGCTTGATTTTGAACACACATGATATGAAATAATTGAACCATTTAGTATAGCATTTTGTTTGGATTAATCCGACAGTGAATGTAGATGTCTTATAATTCTTTTTGAATAAAAGGCTATACGTTGTAGCCTGCTCTCTAACAGGGCCGGCACTGAGTTCCCGGGGCCCTAGGCGAACTTCCGACATGAGGCTCCCAAATAACATATATATATATATATTTTTTACGCGCAAAATACGTGTAGGATAATGGCTCGATTCTGGTTCAGATTATTTTGGAGTATCTGCAGCAAATGAAAGTTACAGTATATCAATCGACTGAATTGGAGGATCAGGCGACTGTCCAGAGAAGTTTCAAAGGCTTGGGATACAGCAGCAGCAGTCGACTGCCCTGAACAAGACCAGTCGACTGCTTAGGTGACCAGTCGACTGTGTACGGGATTTTGAACTAGAAAAGGCCCAATTCGAAAAGGCCCAATAGTTATCCTATAAATACACTTGTTAGGGTTTTGTAATGAGAGACGAAAATTAGAAACCTCTTTTCGGATTTTGCAGCCGTCATCTCTTGTAAACTTTGTTTTGCCCATCGTTGATTATAGCAAGAAGAAACCCCAACCGCCCCTTGTGGATGTAGGCATTGTTTTGCCGAACCACGTAAATCTTGTGTTCTTGTGTTGCTTGCTTTTCTGTGTTTTCTCGCTGTTTCTCTCTTTGATTCCGCATTGGTTAAGTAGTTTTGTATTCCGCGCACAACGAGTGGTATCAGAGCTGTTGGTTCGACCTAGAGGGAGATGGCGGGTGATGCAGATGCAACCAAGGATGTTGTGGGATCAAGTTCGTCCAGAATAATGATTCACAACGCAAAATTTGAAGTTGAAAAATTTGATGGGACAAACAATTTCGGGATGTGGCAATGTAAGGTGTTGGATGTTCTTGTTCAACAAGAACAAGATGTTGCTTTGGAAGTAGAAAAACCAAAGGATATGTCCGAAGCAGATTGGAAGAAGTTGAATCGAGTTGCGTGTGGGACTATTCGGCTCTTTATTGAGAAGGCTCAGAAGTATGATTTGATGAGGGATACCATTGCTGCGGTGTTGTGGAAGAAACTCGAAGACAAATACATGAGGAAAAGTTTGGAGAATCGGCTGTATTTGAAGAAGAGACTTTTTCGCTTCACCTATACGGAAGGTATGTCTATGAATGCTCATGTTGAATCATTTAATAAATTATTGGCTGATTTGTTAAATTTGGATGAGCAAATTAAAGATGAAGATAAAGCCCTAATTCTGTTGAATTCATTACCTGAAAGTTATGATCATTTAGCAACTACTTTACTATATGGAAAGGATACTGTTAAATATGAAGATGTTGCAAATGCCCTGTTGAATAATGAAATTAGGAGAAGGGATAAAATGGTTGATAGAGAAACTTCTGAAGCTTTGATTGTAAGGGGCAGGACTGAGACCAGATCTGAGTCCAAATCTGGAAAAAAGGGGAACAAATCTCGTTCCAAATCGAGAGGAGTTTCGAAGGACAGGAAAATACCGGCCAAAGATGAATGTGCTTTCTGTCATGAAAGGGGGCATTGGAAAAAGGATTGTCCAAAGCTACGAAATAAGGAAAATTCGACTGCAAATGTGACTGTTGATAATTTAGATAGTGGCGAGGATTTTTCTTTTGCACTTGCTTCTAGTCCCTCACTTTATCAAGAAGTATGGTTTCTTGATACAGCAGCCTCCTATCATATGTCTTGGAAAAAGGAGTGGTTTACTTCTTTGGAGTATATGGATGGTGGTGTAGTTTTGATGGGAAATGATGCACCTTGTAAGAAGGTAGGAATCGGGAAGATTGAATTGCTAATGCACGATGGTCTTATTAGGGAGCTTTCAGATGTATGGTATGTTCCAGATTTGAAAAAGAATCTGATTTCACTAGGTGCTTTGGAGGCCAGTGGATTGAAATTTGCTAGTGAAGGCGGCATTCTGAAGGTGACTAGCGGATCACTCGTGGTGATGAAAGGGCAAAGAAAAAGGAACTTGTTTTTCTTGCAGGGAAAAACATATTTGGGTCAGGCTGCCAGTGTAACTGAAAGGCCTAAACAGGTTGTTCCCGACTCTACTAGGTTGTGGCATATGCGACTCGGGCATGCAGGAGAAAAGGCCTTGCAGGGGCTTGTGAAGCAAGGGTTGCTTAAAGATGCTAAAGGGTGCAAGTTGGAATTTTGTGAACATTGTGTTTTGGGTAAGCAAACTAGGGTGAAATTTGGTACAGCTGTACATCAGACAAAGGGTATCCTCGATTATGTGCACACAGATGTTTGGGGCCCTACTCAGACACCTTCTATGAGTGGTAGACACTGGTTTGTTACTTTTGTTGATGATTACTCCAGACGAGTTTGGGTATATACCATGAAGCACAAAGATGAAGTTTTGACATTGTTCACAAGTTGGAAGAAGAAAGTTGAAAATCAGACTGGTAGGAAGATTAAGATTCTGAGGTCAGATAATGGAGGGGAATATAAGAATGATCCGTTTCTGAAATTGTGTGAAGATGAAGGGATCCAGAGGCACTTCACAGTTAGGAAGACTCCACAGCAAAATGGGGTTGCAGAAAGAATGAACAGAACCTTACTTGAGAAGGTGAGATGTATGTTAGCACAGTCTGGATTGAAGAAGACATTTTGGGCAGAAGCTGTTATATATGCAAGCCACATTGTCAACCGTTTACCATCAGCAGCACTTGAAGGCAAGACTCCTATTGAGGTATGGAGTGGTAAACCTGCATCTGATTATAGTTTTTTGCATATATTTGGTTGTCCTGCTTATTTTCATGTAACTGAAACTAAACTTGATGCAAGAGCCAAAAAGGCTATATTTGTTGGTTTTAGTACTGGTGTCAAAGGTTACAGGTTGTGGTGTCCAGAACAAAAGAAGTTAGTAATCAGCAGAGATGTGACTTTTGATGAGACCAGCATGATTAGCTCGGGACAGTTGACTGGTGGTATAGGACAGTCGACTGGTGAGCAGCAGAAAAGTGGGACAGTTCTCCAACAGGTGAGTAGCAGAATCTCGGGACAGTCGACTGGTGTACAGGAGCAGTCGACTGGTGGTCTAGAACAGCAGAAGAGTGGGAGCTCGGGACAGTCGACTGTTGGCAATAACCAGTCGACTGGTAGGAGAGTTCTCCAACAGGTGGAGTTAGAAAAGTTTTCAGTTGAAAATCCTGTTCCTGTCCAAGATGAAGATGATGTGGTGGATACTGAGAATGATGAAGAAGTTCCTATCCAGCAGGAAGAATCAATTGCAGTAAGAAGGCAAAGAAGAGATATCAAACGACCGTCTCGTTTTACAGATACAGTTGCATTTGCTCTTCCCACTGTGGATGATGAAGTTCCCTCCAACTTCAAAGAAGCTACTAGAAGTTTTGAAAATGCAGATTGGAAAGTTGCTATGGATGAAGAGATGAACTCTCTTCATAAGAATAAGACTTGGGATCTAGTGCAACTACCAAAGGGGAAGAAAGCAATTGGTTGCAAGTGGGTGTATACGAAGAAAGAGGGTCCAAAAGGCAGTGTTCGGTTCAAGGCTAGACTAGTTGCAAAGGGGTATGCTCAACAGGAAGGTATAGACTATAATGAAGTGTTCTCTCCAGTTGTGAAGCATCCTTCTATTCGGATTTTGTTGGCATTGGTAGCACAGTTTGATCTTGAATTGACACAAATGGATGTGAAGACTGCGTTCTTACATGGGGATCTAGATGAAGAAATATATATGATGCAGCCAGATGGGTTTAAGATAGCAGGGAAGGAAAGTTTTGTTTGCAAATTGAAGAAGTCTCTCTATGGGTTGAAGCAATCTCCAAGGCAGTGGTATTTGAGGTTTGATCAGTTTATGAAGGTGCAGAGATATTCCAGAAGTGAGTTTGATCATTGTGTCTACTTCAGGAAATTGCAGGATGGTTCTTTCATATATCTGTTATTATATGTGGATGACATGTTGATTGCCTCTAAAAATGCTAAGGAGATTCAAAATTTGAAGAATCAGTTGAGTTCTGAATTCGAGATGAAGGATCTTGGTGAAGCCAAGAAGATACTTGGGATGGAGATAGCTAGAGACAGGGCAAAGGGCATAGTGAGTTTGACACAGAAGCAATATCTGTTGAAGGTGCTGAAACGGTTCGGTATAGATGAGAAAACTAAACCAGTCAGTACACCCTTAGCCACTCATTTCAGAATTAGTGCTTCTCAGTCTCCAAGTACAGATGAAGAGAGACAGTATATGGCTAATGTACCTTACACTAGTGTGGTTGGCAGTTTGATGTATGCCATGGTTTGTACTCGACCAGACATCTCTCAGGCGGTGAGTATGGTTAGTCGATATATGCATGATCCAGGCAAAGAGCATTGGCAAGCAGCTAAATGGATTTTGAGGTACATAAGTGGCACCACAGATGTGGGTTTGAAATTTGAAAGGGATGACAATATTAGCAGGTTATTGGTTGGATATGTTGATTCTGACTATGCAGGTGATCTAGATAAGAGGCGGCCTACTACAGGCTATTTGTTTACTATGGCTAGAGCACCTATAAGTTGGAGATCAAATTTGCAGTCCACTGTAGCGTTGTCTACTACTGAGGCTGAATACATGGCGGTTGCTGAGGCCATGAAGGAAGCCATTTGGATACATGGACTTTTGAAGAGCTTGGGAATTCATCGGGAGAAGGTGGAGGTACACTGTGACAGTCAGAGTGCTATTCATTTAGCGAAGAACCAAGTTCATCATTCGAGGACCAAACATATTGATGTCCGTTATCATTTTGTGCGTGATTTGATAAAGGATGGTGATATTCATTTGGTGAAGATTGGAACAGCTGATAATCCTACTGATATGTTAACCAAAGTTGTTGGGGCAGCCAAGTTGAACCTGGCTAATATTTTGCATGTTTGATAATTTGGCATGGGCGGTTGGGATAGTGCTTTGCTATTGGTTTGTTTAGTATGTGATATCATACTAAGGTGGAGTTTGGGTGTTTTGTTACATTTGGTGATGAGCAGTTGTTTTTGGAGTATTTGTGGAGATTGCTTGGGCTACTTGGAAGATTTCACCAAGGTGGAGATTGTTGGATACTTGGAAGATCTCGCCAAGGTGGAGATTGTAGGATAATGGCTCGATTCTGGTTCAGATTATTTTGGAGTATCTGCAGCAAATGAAAGTTACAGTATATCAGTCGACTGAATTGGAGGATCAGGCGACTGTCCAGAGAAGTTTCAAAGGCTTGGGATACAGCAGCAGCAGTCGACTGCCCTGAACAAGACCAGTCGACTGCTTAGGTGACCAGTCGACTGTGTACGGGATTTTGAACTAGAAAAGGCCCAATTCGAAAAGGCCCAATAGTTTTCCTATAAATACACTTGTTAGGGTTTTGTAATGAGAGACGAAAATTAGAAACCTCTTTTCGGATTTTGCAGCCGTCATCTCTTGTAAACTTTGTTTTGCCCATTGTTGATTATAGCAAGAAGAAACCCCAACCGCCCCTTGTGGATGTAGGCATTGTTTTGCCGAACCACGTAAATCTTGTGTTCTTGTGTTGCTTGCTTTTCTGTGTTTTCTCGCTGTTTCTCTCTTTGATTCCGCATTGGTTAAGTAGTTTTGTATTCCGCGCACAACAATACGTACTTATATTTACAAAGGAAGTTCAAATTTGAGGTCCCTAAAATCGCGAAATCCCCGCGCTCTAACAAAAGACTTCGCTTTACCATCTAAACTATAACTCAATAGTGAATTATGAGAAGTTGCACCGTATTTTCAAGCATTATTATGCCTTATTCTTAAAGGATTTTGAAGAATAAGATGAAACTAAAGAGACCTTCGTCAAACCTGGAATCGCCAAACAGGGTCGGCCCTGAGTTTCCGGAGATCCAAGGGAAAAGGACCAAATAATTATTTTTGGAAGCCCCTAATTAATTATAATAGATAATTTTTTTAAGCGCCAAATCAAGCGAAGAAGTAGAGAGACGTGTTTTTGAGATGTAGTGTGTCCGTGAATCCCAAGAAACTTGTGCAATTATTAAGATTGCGCTCCTAATTTTAATGGTTAGTTTCCCCAAAACAAGGAACATTTTTCTCCATTGAAAGTTTTTTTAAAAAAAAGAAGGAAGAAAACTATCAGAAAGCAAACGAAAGAGCATATATTCCAATAAAAAGATATAAAGTTGGATCCCCCACTTTGACCATTGATCAACTCTTTATTCATTCTCACAACACACACACATATATTCTTCTTCTTTAAACAAAGGAGTAGGCTACTATCATAGTTTTGGTTCTCCTCTTACTCAGAAAAATGAGAGACTGGGCGTGTCCGATCATAGCTACCACCCTCTTTGTGTTCTTGACGCCAGGGGTGATCCTCCAGCTGCCTGGAAAGCACCAGCCGATCGACTTCTTGAACATGAAGACCAGCTTCATCTCGATTCTTGTTCATGCTGTCATCTATGGCTTGTTGCTCATGTTGTTCGTCATTATTTTGCACGCTCACCTTTATATATGAGTGAGTATCCAAACCGATCGAGTTGGAAAAAAAGAAGAAAAGCTTCCCCTAAGCATAGGTAAAATCAGGTGTAATTTGCGTTGAGGTAAAGAAATAGACGTTAAGAGCTGAATCGTTTGAAATGAAATGATAGCAATTTTTAGTGTCTCGTTAAATTCTGTTCATAGCACGGAAATTAGCCAGAGTAACGTTTTATTATCTATGCCCCACATGTTTAAATACGATCAACAATACATTTTATTATGGCAGCTGCGATCTTCCATCTTCTGAGCAATAACATGAACTGATGAAATTTATGTGATGTTGACGAGTAGTAAACCTGATGTGTTGTTGTATTGCAAGTCGGTACTTGATGTGTTGTTGACGAGTAGTAAATATAATGTGTTGTTGTGTTGCAAGTCGGTACTTGATGTGTTGTTGACGAGTAGTAAATATAATGTGTTGTTGTGTTGCAAGTTATTGACGAGTAGTAACTAGACTGGTCTGCGGTTGTGAATTAAAACTACAAGTTATGTCACGCATGATGTGGGGGTTTACTGTGAGTTATTTGTCGCTGCTCGCTGCAGCAGGAGCTCATCACGCTTCTATGTCGTTCTTCTCTTTATTGTTGCTTCTCTATTTGCTTTTCTGACCGAAGTGTTTTAATTTCACCTACGTAGGTAGGTCTTTTATGTATCGAGCCTATTGATTAGTTTCTCAATAATAGAACGAAAAATGCTATTGCGGCCATCTATTACTAAAACGAACAAGTAAACAACATGAACTGATGGAAACTAGCTCGATCCTATTAATCATCCACACCAATCATCTACTCCCTTTACTCACATTCGTTCCTTTCATTGCATGTGGACAAGAAATATATTATGATTAATTTTTCATTGAGAAAAAGAAGTTTAGTTCAAGTGATATGCAAGATACAACAACAATTAGCACGATGTAATATTCAATATCTCTCGTGGCTATGATGTGGCCGGGTAGATAGGGATATTTTTAGAAGAATTTTGATTTTGAATTTTGAATTTCAAAATTAGGGTTCAGTGGGGGGGAAGGTGCAGAGAGAGATGATTTGATTTTGAATTTTGAATTTCAAATAGGATTTTGAAATTCAAATTCAAATTTAATTTGGAGTATAGAAGGGGAGAATTCGATGAATTTTGAATTTCACTATAGACTTTTGAAATTCAAATTATAACTTGTCGGGGGGGGGGGGGGGGGGGGGGGGAGTATGGAGAATATTTTGATGTAAATTGAATATCAAAATATATTTTGTTTGAAATTCAATGATAGGTGGGAGAACATGTTGCATGTATATTTGTCTACAAGTTTAGCTAGAGGACGGACTAGTTATTATTGTAGGTTCAAATGTGAAATTGTTTTTTGATGTTCCGTTTATGAACAAATAGATGTAATATACTTGTAATGCTTGTTTCGTTAATAATTTACACGTGTGATGCACGTCTTAATAAATATACATTTTTTAAAGTAAAAATTTCGACGCCTCGAATCTGAGACCTCTTTTATATTAGTTATTTACGGACAATGCATGTTTTAATAATTTTTTTAAAAAATAAAAATAAAAACTCTGACATAGTGAGGACTCGAACCGGAAACCTCCTTCGTATTAGTTATGTACGTGCATCACACGTGTTGATAGATTTACAAATAATACTAAGGCCTTCTCCCATTATAATATTAGATATTAGATTAATGAAGCAGTGATGTAACCCCTGTTTTCGTTTGTACGGATTTTCCTTGTATTTTTGTGGTGTTCACTTTTATATTTTATTGTATTTTGGGTCTTAGTCTTGTTGTGGGCCTTCTATTTCAATTTATTGTTCTAGTATTATTATTGTTATATTTAATTAGCCCAATCCAATTGCAAGTAGGGATGGCAACTGGGCCGGGTCAACCGGCGACCCACCCGCGACCCGCCCGTTGAACCCGGCTCGGTTAAGAGGTTGGCAGGTTCGGGTCGAACCCGTGTACAGTAACGGGTCGACCCGGGTCGAAGAAAACGCGAATCCAACCCGCCAAACCCGACCCGCGAACCCGCTAAGAACAGCCCAACCCGTCGCCAACCCGCGGGTCGACACGCGGGTTACGACCCGTTGGACCCGTACGGGTCGAACGTTCGATCCGTTACGGGTCGACCGTTGACCCGCGGGTCGAACGGCCCGTTGGCACTGTTCAACAGAGCCGTTGTTAACGACTCTTTTAGCCTTTTTTTGTTTTTTTTGGTTTTTTTTCACATTTTAAGCCTATAAATACCCCCAAAAATCTCCTAAAAAAATCACACCTTACTCTCTTACTCTCTCTACTATTATACATAATTTCTAAAGAATTTTTCAACAATTGTAGTATTCAACAAGCAAGTCTACAACGAGGCATATACACGATCAATTTTCGATCGTATCGAAATCAAAATTCAACGTCTTCAACTCTCTTCAACCCTCGTCAAATCTCCTTCAAGCTCTCCTCAACTCTTCAATTGCGGAATCGGCAAAGCGCTTCTTTCTAGTTCTGTTCTATTCTTATTTTCACGGTTTTTTTTACATACGTGTATTCCACGGTGAACGGTATCAAAATCTCATACCTCTCTCGTTATATTTTTTTTTGCGTTGTAGTTAAAATTATTGTTGGTTTTTTGATCTTCTTTATCTCAACCCTCTTGTTTTTTAGATTTTTTTTTTTATAATTCACCGTTCCTACATTGTGTATTTTTTTTTACATACATTAGTACATTACTACATTATGTCTAGATCACGCGGTAGCGGTCGTAGCGGACAAGATTCCTCCTCCTCTTTCCGTAGGCCACCAATTGTCCCAACTAGTGAGCCCGCCCAAGAATACCATGATCCTCCTACCCAACAATGGGGTACACACGACGATGTTGTAGGTGACATACAATTGGAAGAAGAAGAAGAACAACAACAACCAACCGAAACTACACAACCCCGTAGTAGTAGGAAAAGTAGAGGTGAAACTAGTGATTGGCATAAGTTTTACGATTATATCCCGGACGAACATACTCCGGGTATAGGTTTGAAAGTTTGTAAAACATATGGTAAAACATACAAATTCAAGAGGGGTAACGGCACCGGTACAATTAGTAGGCACATCCAACATAATCATAAAGACCTTCTTGCTGAACTACAAGGCCAACAAAAAATCAACCCTAGGACTGGTCTAATTGATAGCCACCCTTATGATCCTGATCTTGTTCGTCGAAAAATGGCCCGATTAGTCATTAAGGAAGAGTTACCATTTTCCTATCCCGAGAGTAGGGACTTAGAAAATTTTAATCAAACGGCCTTAAACCCTCATTTTAAAAGAATTTCGAGAAATATTTGCAAATCGGATTGTTTTAAAATGTACATCGAAATGAAGGACGCTTTGATTGCAATTTTATGGAGTTTAACTTGTAGGGTTAGTTTAACTTCGAATTGTTGGACGGGTGTCAACAATATTCCAACGGTGGGAATAACCTGTCATTGGATCGACAATGATTGGATTCTTCAAAAAAGAATCATATCACTTGCGGTATTGCCGTATCCCCATAGTGGCGCTGAAATAGCAAATCGTATTATAGAAATTTGTGATGTTTTTCATATTCGCGATAAAATTATGTATATTAGTTTTGATAATACATCTAACAACAACGTAGCAATTACTATTTTAAAATCCGTATTAAATCCTCCATCTGACAATATTTTTCAAGTTAGATGTTCATGTCATATTATAAATTTATGTGTTCAAGATGCATTAAAAATAGCCGATCCATATATAGTTAAAATTAGAAATTGTGTACATTTCATTGCATTAAGTCCAAGCATACAAGAATGGAAAGCTTGGTGTAGGGTTAGAAATGTACCTTTTAGAAGATTTCCAAAGGATGTTAGACACCGATGGAATTCTACTTTTGATTTACTAAATGTTGTTACCGAATATAAAGCAGTTGTAAATGATTTTTGTATCGCAAAAAATATGCACAATTTTAAAATGACTCCCCCCGATTGGTTTTTTGCCGAATCTTTGTTGAAATTTTTAGAACCTTTTAAAACCGCAACTTTAAAATTTTCAAAAAACAAATGAATCTACTTCTAGTAGCATTTTTATTGAATTAGTTAGCATGATGCAAATATTTAACGAAATGTTAAATGATATCAATGTTGGTGAGATTGTAAAACCTGTATTCCAAAATTTTTTGAAGTATTATTTTCCTCCTCCTATGTTGATTTGTGTTGCTACCGTTATGGATCATCGTATCAAATTAGAAGGTACGAAGAGTTTGATAGAAATGTTTTTTGCATTACTTGGGGAAAATGTAGAATTAGTAATTGATTGCGCTAGTTTTTTAGTTCAGTTTGATTCTACGTTAAATAACTTGTATGATTATTATGATAAATGTTTTGCTTCTAGTAGTACAATTTCTGTAGTTAGTTCTTCTTCTGGTACTTCTAAAGGTAAGGGTAAAAGTAGAATTGGTGATAGAACATTTAATTTACTTGAACAAATTCAATCAAAAAAATCTAGGACTAATCAACCAAATGAATTAAATTGGTATAACCAACAAGATTCTGAGCCTTCTACTTCTCCACTAGATATTTTACAATGGTGGAAAGACCATGAACACACTTTTAGTATTCTGTCTATTATGGCTAAAGATTTACTAACTCCTCCTGTCTCCACAGTTGCTTCTAAGAGTGCATTTTCTTCAAGTGGCAGGGTTCTAACTGATTACAGGAATCGCTTGAAGCCCGACTTGTTAGAGATGCTCGTTTGCACAGAAGACTAGCTGAAGGCTGAATATAGAACACAAGGGAAAGCACTATCAACGTCCACAAGTGGGAGCAACTCACCAGAACAACAACAACAACAACAACAACAACAACAACAATAGCTGCTTTGCATCAACAATAGCAACTCGACCGACACGTTAGGAATTGTATTACATCTTTGCTTGTTATGTTAAATTAAAAAAATTGGAGTCAATTAAAATTGTATATAAGAAATATGTTATTGTATAAAACTTATTTGTGAATTGAATTCTTCATTTCATTAGAAATTGTGAAAATTGTATAACTTAAATTCATATGAATAATATTTCAAATTTTTTTGCCAATTTCACTCTTTCAATCTTATTATTATTATTACAATTTTTAATGTTTATTAGAATTATAACTTACTTAGTATTATTATTATTATTATTATTTTAAGCTACAAAAAAAAATCTACCTATATAAACGGGCCAACCCGCGGGTCGACCCGATCCGACCCGGGTTGAACCCTAAAGGGTTCACGGGTTGGACGGGCCACCCAAATCAAGTTTGGGCCCGGCCCGGCCCGGCCCGGCTAAGTGGCCAAACCGGCCTGAGCCCGCCCAAGATACGTGCCAACCCGTACGGGTTAAGCCCGGCCTGGCCCGTTCGACCCGTTCGTCATCCCTAATTGCAAGCCCATACTATTGTCTATACAAACCCATCTTCTTATTGGATCCTAAAACCAAATCCTAGTCTACCCGATACCCAAACCCACAAACCCACATACTCCCTAACAACTAACCCAGATCTCCTCCTCCACAATCCCTCGTATCTCTTAACTGCCCACATCTTACTCCTATTATTTTATTATTAATCTCCTCCCACTCTCCCAAAAATCACAACAGCCAATCCCCACTACCGTTCCATTCCGTGTCTCTCCCCCTCCCCGTTTCATCTCCAACCGCCCAAACTCACAAACCCCATCTCCCCTTGCTTCCCATCGCCAACTCCGACCACCACCACCTCCATTGTCGTCATCACAATCCGCTCGTTACCTCCAACCCCGAACACCCCCTCGTCGAGCTGCCCCTTTGACTTCCTAACCTCCTCGATGACCTCTTGCTCTCTCCCCCATTGTCGAACCCATTGCCGAACCCATCACCTCGCCCTCCGCTCACCCTCGCAACCACCGGAGTCCCCCCTACCTTCGCAGTCGTCGCCGTTAGCCCCGAGCTCTCGTCACCGTCATCCCTTGTTTTCGAGCGGGAAAACATAGCTCGCGTCGCCGTTGCTCTCGCCGTTACCATCGCTTCCCGACCGCAACGTCGACGTCTTCACAGTCATCGCCGCCGTGGTGTCGCACCGTTCCAAGCATCGTCGAGTCCCGTCGCTCTCTCTCTCTCTCTTTTCTCTCTGTCGAGAGGTTGAAGACGAGCCCCATTGGCCCATTTTGGTGTTTGGTGTTTTGCCCCCTTTGATCTGGATTTGGTGTGTGCTGTTTTGCCCTCGATCTGGTGTGCTGGAGTACTTTTGCTGCCGTTGCTGTTTGTGTATTGTTTGGTATTTTTGCACGTGTCTTGCACGTATTTTTGGAGCGTTGCCCGGGAATTCCGATCCCGTTATTCTCGCATATTCGGAATAATCTAATCGTCTACAAAAGGCAAGTCCACTTGAACTCGGTTTATTTTTATAGTTCAAGATTTTGATATCCTCCGCAGGTAGTTCCATTTCGATCATCTTAACTTTGCTTTGTATACTCTTCGTTAGGGATATCTAGGGTTTACACGAGCTAACCCAAAGTATCCTTGATTCGTACCAATATTCATTGATTCAAACCCAAACTTACATGTACACACGACATGAACAAATTAACTAAAATTTGCATATGAGAAAAATACCATGATATGAATACATGTTAATTGATTGAGATCTCAAGAATTGAATCGTGACATTGTAATCTTGCCTTATATACAGTAGAATTTCACCCCAAATTGCTGTACATTAATGATAATGCATTGCATGACAACAAGAACATGTTGATTATTCACTTTGACAATTATATATGACGATTTTTGTTATGTCTTACTGCCTTTTCTGTTTTGTACTGAGATTTCGACCATGTTACAATAGGAATCAACCAAAACAATATGAAAGATAATTGTAGCCTAATGAATCTAGTTTCCAGACCAATTGACGGATCTTGATTCCGAGCTGTGAGCTGTGAGATATCGCAGTTTTAGTCATTGCTGGTCTGTACTTTCCAGATTGCAAATTAATAAAACACCGACACAACTTTCAGTTAACACCATGATAATAGTAGTATAATATCATGAAACTCTCCAGAAACTTAGTAGACATGCTTAGGATCCATTCCTAATTTTTTGTAGATTTTTATATTGATTTTACACCTAGTTTTCACCTATAAAACTTTGACTAGAAGTTGTTGCCAGAACAGTTAACCTGTAAAGATTAGGATAATTGACCTAGTTACAATCAGAATTAATAAAAACTTGCTGGACATAAATTGTAGCCCTAGATATCTAGTTTACTTTCCGTTTTGGAGGAATCAAATTCCGAGTTGTAGTTTATGAGTTACTGCAGTGTTAGTGCTGCTGTGTCTGCTCTTTTCAGATTTACAATTATTTTTAGTTTATCATGCATTGTATCATTTAGTTGCATCTCTATCATCGCCTTAACACTCTTATATATACAATTGCATTACCATGAATGAAATAATAAAATGTTAAACAAGCCGGGGTTAATAAGGGTTGACTTAGTAATGGATAATCTCAGAAAATATACTCGGTAGGGCCTTTCTTGTGTACTCGTACTATTGACATGGAAGGTGGAGGAATACTCGTGAACTTGTTATCTTGTTATCATGTTATCTCATTGCACCGAGTACACGCTCTGTAGATCCCACCATTATATCTAAAACGTACACTGTTTTGCATGCACCGAACCTATGGTATGGAACGTAATAGTACGTGCACTAGATGAGAAAATAGAATACTAATAAACCTAAGTTGACACTTGTACACTTGACCAATGTTTATTGACATTATTATTACTTTTGGACTTTGATCTTACTTCATACTCTTTGATGTACCATGTTCCCTTACTCTTTGTTTTTCACTACTTGCTGTCCATACTTGCTCTAAGGATATTTTTTTTTCCACTCTAGTTGATCCAGCAACAGGTGAACAAGGAGACTTGCCAGGAGGCATTGGTGAGTAGTTCTTCTAGGGGTTGGAGCAGGAGCTGCTTTAGAATAAATTATCTCCTTCTATGTTATCCTTTTACCGCATTGTTATTCATTTGTTGAACATTATATTCCGGACTTGTTGACCCGTAACTGTTGTTTGTTTTCTCAGTTATTGGTTATTATATTGAACTATTGCATGTTTAATTCCGGTTGTGGTTTATGTGATTATATTTATCTGCGTAGTTGTGATTATTCATTTTTCATATTATTGAGTTAAGATTGATACAGCTCATGGATGACATTAACATCATTCGCTGGGCCTTCGTCACGAACTCGTATTCCAGTATTTTGGGAAGCAGGGCGTGACAAGTGAAGCAGTAATTTTTTTCTTTTATTAAAAAATTCATTATTCTTATCAAAATATTGGTCCCTTTATATTCATACCCAATCCTTGCAAAATTCAATTCATTAAATGTGAACTTGATAGAATAAATGAATTGAATTTTGGTGGTTTAGGATCCTTAATGAAAGTTCGGTCCCTTTATATTCATACCTAATCCTTGCAAAATTCAATTCATTAAATGTGAAGTTGATAGGATAAATGAATTGAATTCTGGTGGTTTAGGATCTATATACGAACCCTGTAGACCATCCCCATGGGGGCAGTGAAGGGAGAGCCCCAATTGGAATAAAACAACCCACAACCCCTTGGGGTTATCCTAGAGATTCAACCATCTTAGTTGAAGTGAACAAAAGCGAAGCCAACAAGTTATCGATGAATTTGACGAGGCCGGGTGGTTTAATGTTGGGTATAACACATCGAATTTTAAAATACCAAAAATACCTGTTTAATATCTTTTGAGGTATATTTTATTTTACATATTGATGTTGGTGTTGATATTTGAGTTGGATCGGTATTATTGATATATTGGGGTTATGAGTTGAGTTTTATGTAAAGAAATATTGTTTACTTTCTTTTCTATTGTTGGAGGATTATTAAGAGACAATTTTATGTATTTTATATTGTTAGCATTTTTAAAGTGTAAGAGTTGGGGGTTTATTTGAAATAATTTGGAGATTGGGGGCTTATATGTTAATATACCTTATTACTTATTATATATATTATTTTAATTTTCCACCCCCCCCCCCCCCCCCCAATCCCTTCCTCCTTTCTTTCTCCTGTGTTTGCCCGACCGAAAAGAAACCCCCGAAACCCACTTTCGGCCTCACTCTCCCCCGCCCAAGTCCACTCTTTTTCTTCGTAATTTTCAAATTAACTCAAGGGGATGGCTAATTGAAGGGTGCTCTAGCTTGTGGTGGAGTCAATTTGGAGAAATAACTACGAGAAGTTTTTTGACGTAATCGGATAGAGTCGAAAGACTCCAGCCGGATCAAAAAATATATTAATAAATCATAATACACTGTACAATACGCAATAAAAAGGTTTTACAAGAAGTAAAACGCGAATAGCATACAAAAATCGCTGGCCAAAGCAACAAAACGAGAGAAGAAAATGAGGAACAATACAACAGTACAGGATGATTCAATCTATAGAGGAAGCTGGCTGATCGGGATCAGCTCTCCCACGCGAAAACACCTAAAGTTATCCCAGTCAGCTGAGAGGGCGGAGAGCGAGCCAACGCGCGGACGACTTCCGAGAGGGCTGGTCCCACGAGCGCACCAAAGGGAGAACAGATCAGTGCAGACGTGGGGATAGGAGCATCAGGAGGCAACACACTCATCGGTAAAGGGGAATAGCTGCAGCAAACAAAACAGATACCAATCCTGGAAAAAACAGCGCAAAACAGAGACCAAAACCCCCCCGAATCAACAGCACTGAGCACACCAGGGAAAAAACATCCCAGTCTGAGAGATCTGGGTGGAGCAAACAGTCAAGCATACAAGCCTGTGGCTAGTATGCCCCGAACGCGTCATAGCCAATATGACAGTGTATAGGGCTATATAACCAAAGCCAAAAAAGCAGCGCAGCATTCACATTAACGGTGCCGAAAAAATTAAAAGTCTCTAAGAACATACTAGCCACAATTATAATCAAGAGACGATCGCAGCAAGATAGAAGACCAACATAGGGAAGAAAAACCACCACTATAAAACAGTAGAAATAAACATAGTCAGAGAACCACAGTAGCTAAACTTCCAACCAGGAACTTAAGTCAAGAGATAGAACGCTTATAGTATTTCGCGCTCACCCTCCTAAATTAAGCTCACCAAAACATAACAGAATCTAAATACACCAAAAGAGATACTGCTGTAGCTAATAACCTGCCAGCAAAAAAGAACAATACCACCTAGCATGAACCCAGAGTAGACCCGATCCAAAGCCCAGCAGCAGTTCAACGAAACAGAACGCTAGAGAAGCTAGCAACCCACATGAAGGAACAAAAGCCAACAGAGAGCCTTGGAGGCAAGGTGGATAATCCAAAGATTAAACCTGCATTATAAGGAGCAACTAAAGTGACGAACTATAGAAAAGAATGCTGAACAAGTTAAACTACTGCAGCCAAAACGAGAAAAGAAGGAAGTAAGTAGTCCCCGAACAAAAATACCATATAACAGGAAGATAAAAATTATAAAGCATTAAGGTTAGAGAGAACTATAATGGGTTCATCCAAACGATGATAGTAGTAGGACTGTCTATCGTCTTCTTTCAGTTGAGAAGACCAAAACTTGAAGAGAAAAACAAATTCTTCTATAAGGGAAAAGATAGAGGATGCTTTGTGCGAGAATAATCTACGGTTCCTTTCTCTCCATATAATCCACATAATGATATGAACGGAGAAATTCCAACCCTTGCTATATCTCGGCGGTACAGAGGGGGAATGCCAGCATGATAAAAGATTAATAGGTAAGGCTAGGTTACCCCAAGCAAGCGCCACAATTTTCCAAAGAGGAGAGATGAAAGTGCACGCAACGAGGAGGTGATTAATATCTTCCGAAAAAAACGAACAAAGGGGACAAAGCTGACCCCACGCTAAGTTCCTTTTGTTGAGCACCTCCACGGTAAGAAGCTTGTTGTTAATAGCTAACCAAGAATTAATTTTGACCTTGAGAGGGGCACAAGAATTCCAAATAAAGTCAGCCGACGAGGAGGTTATACCGCGGAAATTGAGAAACTTGTAGAAGGATTTCACTGAGAATGAGCCCGAGGCGTTCCATCTCCAAACGATATCCTCAGATTGTTGCCACTCGAAACGATTGAGGGATGTGATCAGAAGTTGTAGGTCAGCAATCAAAGGAGGGGATAATGGAGAGTTAAAGGGGATGAGCCAGTATGAAGAAGACGATATCCAAATAACGGACTCTTCAACCGTAGCATACGGCCAAATGGCAAGGTTGAAAAGTGAGGGATAGGCTGACGCAAGGGACGTGTTGCCTAACCAAAGATCAGACCAAAACATGGTCCTGGATCCGTCAGAACAACGTTTGAAGATGCTAGCCTGAAAAGCTGGGGCTGTCTTCCAGACCCCTTTCCAGAATGGAGAAGCGAAACGATGGGTATGGGCGTTGAACTGCCACCAGGGAGAGGACTTAAAATAATACTCCTTGATGCATTGCACCCAGGATAAATGGGAAGATTTATGGAATCTCCAGAGCCATTTTCCTAAAAGAGCGAGGTTTTGGTCTCTCAGGTTAAGAACACCCAAGCCACCGTTCGCTTTCGAAGAACAAATGATGTCCCAAGAACACAGGTGCGAGCCCTGCTTATAATGAGCGGCACCCAACCAAAAGAAATTATTCCGAATTTGATCGATATGCTTAAGGACCCATGAAGGGAAGAGGTAAAATGACATCATATATAGAGGAATAGCCGATAGAACCTAATTCAGGAGAACTAATCTGCCTCCTCGGGAGAGCAGTTTACCAGTCCAAATGTTCAGTCTAGATTCTATTTTATCAATAATAGGAACCCAATCTGATCTGTGAAGCTTACCCCACCTAAGAGAGATACCAAGGTAAGAGATGGGAAAGGACACTACACGACAGTTAAAGAAAAGGGACGCTTCGTGATGGCGCGAATCATCCCCACCGAGCCAATACACTGAAGATTTGTTGAAATTGATAGAGAGGCCTGAAGCCTGTTCAAAGCAATAAAGCAAGAGTTTCAGATTGCGCATGGAATCGCGATCGGATTTAGAGAAAATGATAGTATCATCTGCATATTGCAAGTTGAGGATACCATCAAAATTACGGGAACGACCAATACCCTCAATGACGTTAGCTTCGCGAGCGTTGTGAAGCAGTCGGCTAAAAACGTCAGCTACTAGGGCGAAAAGTAGAGAAGATAACGGATCTCCTTGGCGGAGACCACGCTTGACCTTGAATTTATGGCCCTCCGATCCATTAATAAGGATCGAGGATGTGCCGGCAAATAGGTTGGATTTAATCCATCCAATCCATTTCGGACCAAAGCCTCGGTGGGCCATAATGTCCAAAAGGAAGTCCCAGTTAACATTATCGTAAGCTTTTTGAAAGTCTAGCTTAAGGAGGATACCCTCCATTTGATGATGATGACTCAATGAGATAATTTCTTGAGCGGTGGCGACACTGTCAAGAATAAAACGGTCCTTAATAAAACCAGACTGGGCTGGGTCAATCAGTGGGGGGATAATCTCACTGAGCCTATTAGCCAGAACTTTCATAATAATTTTGAAAGAAACATTAATAAGACTAATGGGCCTAAATTGCGAGACCGCATTGGCACCAGACACTTTTGGTATAAGAACGATGTGGGCGTAATTAATGCGGTCAAAAGACAGGGAACCTTGATGCAGATCCTGGAAGAGGTCAAACAGATCGTCCTTAATCCAAGGCCAGAATTTCTGGAAGAAAAAAGCCGGAAAGCCATCCGGCCCTGGTGCCGAATCGCTTTTTAAAGCGAAGACGGCCACCTTAATTTCCTCCAAGGTGAAAGGAGCCTCAAGGGAAGATAAGTCCACGGACGGGGGACCATAGAGATGATGCCAGTCTAAGGAAATCAAACGAGGTTTGGAGGAGCCAATGAGATCTTTGTAGAAGGAGAGAAAAGCCTGGTGAATTTCAGGATCCGAACGCAATTCTGCGTTATGGTCCAGAATTAAAGGAATATGATTGCAGCGTCTGCGGTGAGAAGCGAAGTGCTGGAAGAAGGCAGTGTTACCATCTCCTTCTTTCAACCAATTTACTCTGGCTCTTTGAGCCCATTTAGAATGGTCTTGGAGGAGAATATCAGCATAATCCCGTTTACAGGCCATCCGCTCGTTACGAGCGTGGATAGAAAGAGGACCTTGTTCTTCCAG